>JAMPIV010022560.1:0-372402 GCA_024509875.1 Oreohelix idahoensis
TAGCAAAGTAATTCCTTATTAAAGAAAAAACACACACACACAAAAGACGTAAAATTAAAACTGAATATTTGTACAGTTTCTACAGCAAACTGAAAGTTTTTATTTAATGAGTTCAGAATTACATTGCACAATGAAAATCATGTGCAGCTTTTCAAAAGAGAATGACTTTCTATTGTCTGCCAACAACGTTTTAAACGCTGGAAAGCTCCTTTCCACGACAGGAGCATACTTGAAATAAACTACGTCAGTTGGTTCTAAGTCCACTGAAAATTCGCCAACGGCAAAAGTTTTTCTCTCTGATAGCACATCTGAAATATAAGCACAGCTTTTCATGACCCACATTTTATTTTCAAAACTAGTTTTATTTTGCGCAGCTTTTCCCATGTCTCCATTCACACTGTCTAAGTCATTCATCATTTTATTCATCAGATCTATCTGATCCCCTAATATTTGTTTTGTTTAAAATAAAGTATTCCGTTCAACCCTCGATGGGTTATAATTAGGATATATAGTGTAATAAATTCAAGACAATAAAGTAACTTTTTTTTCCACCCCCTTCCACTGTCCAAATAGAGTAAATCAAGACCAAAATTGTGTATGTCTGTGTGACCTCCTCTTTCCAAGAAACAAACAAACAATAAAAATAAAAAACAAACAAAATTAGCAGAGAAAACACAAACAAACAAAGTAAAGTTTCTCATAACTGCCCTGTTGTAATAAGGTGAAAAGGATTGAGAAACCCAAGGGGTGTTTGAGTACACCAAATCCACCAATTATCTGCCATCATCCACACGAGCACCCCATCAGACTACACCTTATCCTCCACCATCATTGATACTTATATATTAATTTTAAACATCAAAACTGTAAAATTGTGATTCTAGTAAAGAAGGTTCATTTTATTCTGAGACAAAAAGCCAGGCATATCTGGAATCATTCTTATATGACCACCAGCTAAGCACAACTTCCTGTCTCCAGTACAATTTTTCAGTTCTGTTGTTGACCTACTTCCATGCTACAATGTTAGACTGTCCAGTATTTGCTCTCTTTGTCTTCCCCTGTCTCTTTTTCCTTCAATCTTACCTGTTGTTATGATATATTCCAGCTTTCCTCTTCTCATAGTGTAGCGAAAGGTTTTATGAGTATAGTTGTCAGTAGTAGTTACTGATAGACCAGAAGAGAATTCTGTCTGTAAGAATATAGCCCCAGTGTCAGAGAAGAGCACTGGTATCACAGAATAGTCACGGCTGTGAAGGCCTCTACTTCAGATAGTAATCAGATTAAAGTTAGAGCCTAAGATGCCACCTTTGCTAGTAACTAACCTATGATAATCAACAATTCAGTAAAACTCAAAACGCAACAATATAAAATTGATAAGTCAGAGGAATACAATTACTGAATCATTTATTACGAGTATGTACATCTATCTTTGGTTTTCTTCTTGTGAAAATATGAATGATGAAAAATGATAAAATTAAATGAATAAAAGATTAATTATTGTGGTAAAGTGGGATGTTATAAATTTTTATAGGGGACTTAGTGTACTGACTGAGATCAGCTGTGAAGGTATCTGTATCTAATAGGTGTAGTGTTTTACAGATAACCTTACTTGCTACCACATTATGCCTCAGTCAGAATTATTCTGGAATATTGTGATGACTACGTTAAATGTCTAGGGTATGTATATGATGAAGTGTAAGTCACAACAATAACAGACAGATAAACAATTTAATTTATTCCACCACACTTGACAACACTGTGACACTCACACACATGTACCATTCTATAAGACTATCTTAAATGAGTCACTGGTAAATTTTCAAATATCAATATGTATTAAGCACTTTCATTAATATATATGTCCTGATTCAACTACAAAGTGAACCAGGAATCACAATCAATTTTAATTACAATTTATATGTACAGGATTTATCAATATGAAACTTGTAGTGACATATTTTATTAATATTATCATATGTGTGTCAGTTGTGCAGTAGTAATATGAGGTAATACTGGTTTTGTTTTTTCTTCAAGCTATGTTGTTATTTGTCATCATGACTTCAAGTGTTTGTTTATCTTGTAAGTAGTATGGGGAAAAGTTCATAGTCCTTATCAATTTAAACACTGTATTTTCCCTCTGGTTTATTATAAAGTCAGATTTTGAGGGGGGGCATAATGTTGAGCTCCTCTGGCCACATAGGCTTATCTTTCGTGATGGCGGCAGGAAAAGACTCCTCTGCTCGATAGCCTCCCTGTGTTCTGGAGACACCTCACTGGTCACTATCTGGACCCAGGAGTATGCTGTCAGCCTCTAGGTTCAGCAAAGCTCCGACCAGGGGCTGCTCAATAGCTTTAGGACCACGGTCTCTGAAACAAGAAGGTTGTACCTCCTACTTCATAACTAATTTATAATCTATTTACAGACTGAACACATTACATAACAAACACTGAGTTCAGAGCGGTAGGCCAACTGTCAGCTTCATCTGAAATAATTTACACCAGTATATTCCTCCCTAATGGTTACTACGCCTCTGCAATTCCAGCATTATTTCTTTCTAGTCGATAAGATAGGTGTCAGTGTACTGTTTGGCAATTCCATGCAGTTTTACTTTCCTCCGACACCTTCTGTTCAGGTTGGAGCACTATATAGGCCTTGCCTCATGTTCGCTACTGAACCACACATATATACAGACATAAATTATCAATTTACATTCAATTTTCATTAAAAAGATATTGAATATATCAAGCTTACCACAATTCATGGAATAATACACAGTTACGTTGACTGGCAATGAATATAGCACAATTTCGATCTGCCGATGTCCCAGGCTTTTATTTAGAAAAATATGCACTGGTGCTCAACGCACTGGTTCTGTAGTAAGTTTATTTGAACATGTGGTGGTGACCTGACGCCTCTGATTGACTATATTCGCGGGTCTAACCAATCGTGCCATGTTTACCCAATCGTTTGAAAAAAAGTACTCCTACTCCCGTTTCCCCTGACAACAAAAGATAGTATTTATAGCCCGACTAATCTTGTTTAGCCTTACATTTATTGCGCTCCAATCAAATCGGATTTAACATGGAGACCCATTTCCCGTACAATGGTGGGGTGAAAATCTGCCACTGAGCGATTCTGATTTAGGTGTTGTCTGACATCCCTCACTATTTCTTTTGGCTATAATTTGGTAATTCCTAGACTATTTGCGTAACGTTTAACATATTATTTGTCAGCAAGTTCTAAGGAACCCAAATATATATATTTAATGGAGCCAATATGCATTTTCTTCTAGGATAGTCGTGCTGTTACCACCTCCTCACTTCCAAACTTTAGGGTGTCTGGGTACTGTCATGTTTTCAAACGTAAACCAGTATAATGTCATGTTTCCTAATAAGCGTTTTTCAGGATTTTAAAACCTAACTCTGGTATGGGTAGTGTTTTTTTATCACTGTCGATTTGAAAAAAGCTAGTGCTTGTGGCCTTACACGCGTGATGGTAGTAATTGTATAGCGAGACGCATGTTTAGTGTTGCATGCGTTCCTGCTTTCAGCCTCTCCCTTTCTTTCTATCTTTAGTCCATCTGTCTTTCGTTTTTGGGTAACGTAGTGTATAAAATGACATCAATGGAATTTTAAATCTAGGTCATCTTGCGTATCTCAAGGTTTTTCTTAGAAATGGAGTACACATTTTATTGTGTTGGGGAAACGCGTGTATGCTGCAGAAGGCTTTTACTATCAACGTGAAACGTTGCAATTTGCAGATGAAGGAGAAAACAGGGGGGATTTCGAGTACAGTCATTGTGACAGCACTGTTCTTTACCATTCTTCTTTCCTTTTATTGAAGTTATTTGTTAGGCTTTACATTTACTTTTTAATTTATATATGTGGATTAGAATATTTCACGACAATTATTCAAAAGTTGAGTTGTAATTATGAATTAGACAAAAGGTCCTTGCTGTAATCTTCAAAATAAACAGAATGTTCTTTCAAATTTCCTTTAAAACTAAAATGTCACTTTTCTTGTCTATCTTCTAGAACAGTTTCTTTATCATGACACAATAGTTTAATTCTCTGTTGTGACCTCTCACAATGTCTGTTTGAATTGTCACACTGAATACTTAACATTAGGTTCTGTGAATGTCCTGTAGTTATACTTCACAGCAATATCAGTTGAAGGTCTTGTACCAGGCCACCAAGCACTCATGGGGCAGGTTACATACAAATAAAAATTGAATAAAGATGGCAATATATGGTGCTCCTGCGTTGGTCCAGGAAGGCACTATTGATCTAAAATTCTAGACTTCTTTCTGGAGTATGACACAAATGAACCTGGGGACAATATGTGACAAGTGGCTAGCCTTTGGTCATATGTTCCACAAGCCTACGTGTCCATGAATGAGAGTGTTTAGAATGTTTGTGTGCATTTGAATGATACATGGATCTGTTCTGATCAGGAAAGCGAGACAAGACAGGTGTCTATCTGCATAAACATTCCAAAACAATACATGAATAAAATCTAATACATTTTATACATAATTATGATGCTACCTTCACCTTTCACATTCTGGAGTGCCAAATCCATTATTCCAATATAATAACTGTAAATTGACAACTCCAAATGACAATCCTAATAACCGTTGGTATGCATCAAATTCCTTTACACATTCACAACTTAATTTCAGTTCAGTCCTCTGGTCTGATCCTGATATAATTCTATTAAAATAAGCTGCAATAAAACAATTAATTATTCATGAATTTACATACCCTCTTAGGATAGATGCAAAGTACAGAACAGACTCAGTTTGGTGAAGTAGAGCTGCATGGCATATTGATGTTAAAGGTTTTAGCCCCGGCAAGTCTTTCTAACGTGAAATAACCTTAAGGGGGGTTCGAGAGGAATGCCCTCATCCAGTAGGGAGCATCGTGTGCTACAGGTGATACCCTATTGTCATCAAGCTACTGTCAGTGAAATTAGAATTAAGGAAAACTTAATCATAGGAACTTGGAATGTCAGGGCACTAATGCAAATGTAAAATTAGATATAGTACATATAGTATACATATGTGGTTGTGAACCTCTGTCTGCGAGGCTAATTACACCCTCTTTGACTCTTGAAATCATCCACACACTTCCTGGGATTCCACCAGTGGTGAAACGTGTTGAGAACCCATCATTGTACACTAAGCTTGAAGGAGTCATTTAGCCCCAGGCGTAACTCTGGCTTTTACCTGGTTGACTGCATGCATGGGATCTCACTGTGGACCCAAGATAGGCAGGTTGATCTGAGAAGTGGCTCTGTGTAGAATGTGACGATTCCTTGGGAGAGCCCAAAAACCAGAGCACAGTATTTTAGCTCTGCATTTTTTGAGAGCCCCCTTCAATGTTAGGGAATGCACAGTGTGCCATGCACTTCTTACTCCTAGCTTGGGATCAGATGTGATGACCCTTTAAATGCAAGCCAAGCTGGAGAAACTGGAGCTCATGACTTCATCTCAACACTTTTCGTAATGGCAGAAAAACCTAGATCTATAGTGTAGATAATATCAAGGAGTCTTCAACTTGGTATTAGCTGCCCTGGTTAAACAACTACATCATCTCATCTCAACCCATAACCCGTCATGGGTCGTAGGGGTGCCATGGTGGAAGCATCAGCAGACAGGGTCCTCCACTGCTCTCTATTCTCAGCAATGCGTACAAGTGTGGAGAAACCGTGTCCTGCCCATTCTTTGATGTTATCAGCCCAGGATTTTCTTTGCCTTCCTCTTCTCCGTTTACCTTCGACTGTTCCCTGGAGGATCGTTTTCGAAAGGGAGTCATGACGAGTTACATGCCCAAACCAGGCAAGCTTTCGACATTTCACTATTGACAAAAGTGGTTCTTGATGGCCTGCATAGGTGTTTATCTTCTCTCTAACATAGACATTTGTTTTGTGCTCTTTATAGCAAATGCGCAAAATTCTTCTATAACATTTATGCTCGAAAGCCTGAATCCTTCGCTCCGTATCTGCAGTGAGTGTCCAGCCCTCACACCCATCCAAGAGAATAGATAATACAAGTGATTTGTATAATTTGATCTTCACAGGAAAACTGATGTTACTTTTCCAGATCACATTCAACCTTGTCATGGCAGCTGAGGCCATCTCAAGTCTTGTCTTGATTTCTTTATTTGATCTTCCATCACTACATATAGTGGACCCGAGATATTTAAAGGTGTTAACTTCTTCTAACGTTTGCCCATTTAACGTAATGTTGGTCGGAACATGTTTCTTATGGCTATTCACCAATATCTTGCTTTTTTCTATATTAATTTCCATCCCATATGTTCTTGTTACTTTCTCCAGTCTAGAGGTAAGGTCTTGAAGTTCTGATTCTGTTCCAGCTATCAGATCAATATCATCAGCAAAACATAGATTACACAGAGGTCGGCCTCCAATCGATATGGTTGATTTATAATCGTAGAGAGCCTCCTGCATAATATGTTCTAGATAAATGTTAAAGAGCACTGGTGACAGGATACATCCCTGGCGAACTCCTACAGTTGTTTTGAAAAATTCTCCAATGTCATTGCTTGCAAAAACAGCACTGCTTGCGTCCTTGTATAGTGCTTCAATGATATCTATGATGTTGGTATCAAAATTGAATTTTCTCATTATTTGCCATAAACCTTCATGCCAGACTCGATCGAAGGCTTTTGTGAAATCGATGAAGTTATGGTATAAATCATGTTGATGCTGGAGATGTTTTTCGATCAGTAATCTAATATTGAAGATTTGTTCTGAGGTACTTCTTTTTGGTCTTCTTCTTCTTGCGATCGCATCTTTGATGATTACACCGTCAGACGAGTTCTCATGATGAATTCGACTGTTGTTTGAAGTTCCTCTTTAACTCCATATAGCTTTGAGTTTAGTGTTGTGTCATTGGGCCAGTATATCTTTCTTAACTGGTCATACAGAGGACAGTCCTGTAGAACATGCTCAGCAGTTTGTTCATTTAATCCACATGTGCACAGTGGTGAAGCAGACAATCGTAGCTTGTGCATGTGTTTATTCAGCCAGCCTGTTCCTCTGACAAGATTTCTTCTGATTTCTGTTTTATTCTGTTCAAAAGTATCCTTAACATCACCTTACTTGGATGACTAATAAGGCTAATGGTTCTGTAGTTCTTGTACATTTTTAGATTTCCTTTCTTTGGAAGCGGTATTACTAATGACTGCGTCCATTCTTTTGGCCATTTTTTTGTACTCCATATCTTCTGGCAAATTGTTGTCATGATTTTTACTATATCTGGTCCTCCATATTTCAAGAGCTCTGCTGGTATATTATCCACACCCGGTGACTTCCCTCCTTTCATCGAACATATATCCTCTTCCACTTCTTCCCGTAGTATTGCTGCATTTCCGAGTTCTCTGTTTTCGCACTTAATGTTGTTTAATATGCCTAAGTCAGTGTCAAGTTTACAGTTATATAATTCTTTACAATATTCTGTCCACCTTCTCATTACAGCTGTTTTTTCATTGAGCAGAGCCCCATTGCTATCTTCTATGACAGTTACCCTGGGCTGTTGGGGTTTTGATAGTCTTCTTAATGTGTCAAAAACTGCCTTGCTGTTACCTTTTATCAGCCCCGTATTAATGGACTCACATTGATCAGCTACCCATTTTTCTTTGGCCTGTTTCATTTTCTTTCTAATATTTTTATTCACCATACTGTATTGCCATGCTGCTTCAGGAACCTCTTTCTTAACCTTTTTCATTTCTCGCCGTGTATCACATAACTTCAGAATTTCATCTGTAACCCATGGTTTGTTTATTTTCTTTCTTTTACCAAGTATTTCTGTTGCTGATTCAATGAGCACGTCTTTCATAATCTCTGTGATTGAGTTGATATTACTTACTTAGTCGTTCCCCTTCTACCGTGAGGTGTAGAGGTTTGGAAGAGAGAGCGCCAGACCATTCTATCAGCTGTCTTCTTCCTGGCCTGGTTCCATTCTAGTCCTCGGTCCTTCAAAGATTGTCTAATGTTGTCCTCCCAGCGGACTCTGGGTCGTCCTGGAGGTCTGGATCCCTGGCTCTTTGTTTCCCATGCTTGTCGTGGTAGCCGATCTTCTCCCATTCTGCAGACATGGCCAAACCATCTTAGTTGGGACTGTTCTATTTGGGTCTGCAGCGGATGGGATTTTAGGCCTTGACGGATCGTCTGGTTGCGGACCATGTCTCTTCTTGTTACTTCAACCACTTTCCTCAGATACCTCATTTCTGAGGTTTGGATCTGGCTTTTGTGGGTTGTAGTCATTGCCCACGACTCGCATCCATATGTCAAGACTGGGACATAGGTGGAGCGGTATACAGCCATCTTCGTTTTCTTACCAACCTCTTTCTTGCTGAGGAATCCACGATTTATGGCCTGAAAAAGTCTCCCAGCCGCTGCTTTTCGAGTGGCCAACTCTTCTTTGATGCCTCCCTTTCGGTCTATAATAGCTCCGAGATATTTAAAGTGGTCGACCTGCTCCAGGACCTGTTCTCCCAACTTAATCTGATGTTTTCTTTCTTCTCGTGATATCACCATGGATTTTGTTTTAGAGCTGCTTATGACCATCCCTCTCTTCTCCAGCTCTTCCTTCCAGACTTGCAGGTTGGATTGGAGATGTGCCTCTGATTTAGCAATCAGGGCAACATCATCAGCAAATGCCAGCTCCGAAATATAGACCTGTCTCATCTTCCAGTACCCCACTGAATACTTTCTTGTTCTCTCCTTACATGCCTTGATGACATCGTCGATAAGGAGTATGAAGAGGTAAGGTGATAGGATATCACCTTGTCTTACACCAGTGGTGGTCCTGAACTCTTCTGACTTATGGTTTGCTGTCCTCACATAATTTCTGCAAGACTTGTAGAAGCTCTGTATAGCATTAATCAGAGGTGCTGGAATATTCTTCCTTGCCAAACAGTCCCAAAGTTTGCTCCAGGGGACCCTGTCAAACGCCTTTTCCAGATCTATGAAACAAAGATGGATCTCACTCTTATACTCAAGGGCCTTTTCACTCTGAGTTGATATCATCCTCCAAAAAGTTGAGAGCTGCGAATTTTCCTCCAACAGTTGCCTCAAAGATTCCCGCGATTTCTGGATCTTTCAATTTGTCTAAACAACTACAATCCACAGACAAAACATGTAAACATAGTTTTATCAGGATCCAAGTGAAGTAACAAATTTATTTACAAATACACAAAGCAGCTCTGTGAAAGTTAGCTTTGTTTATCCATTTATTTATAATAACATTTTTCTGTTGAATGGTTTCTTGATCCTTTTGTTTGAAATGTAACATTTATATTTATTGATTTTTTTCAAATGTGACATTCCATTTGAAGATGGGAAGTATCATTAATTATGAAACTGTCAAATTTCTTCCTTCTTTCTTTGTCCTTCCATACCTGCTGCCAAGCATGATGGGAAGTTGAGTTGACATACTTGGGCATTTCATGTGGCTTGTATGATAGTGTATCCTCTTCTAAAAAAAATTTAAAAATTACCACACCCTCTGTCCTTTGGTTGCTTGGTCACCTTCTTATCTATGCTCAGAAGATTTAGATTGTAGGGCTGTATAATGGTAATTAGTCAGCTTTTATTCTGACCATTTGGCCAATTGATTTTCTTTGTTGGGAAGCAGGCATATAGTTTACAACAGTGTTAAGCAAGTGATCAATGTAATGACACATTAAGCCAAATAGCACAGTGTATGCCAGTCATATGCCAGTCGTATGCATGTGTGAATCTTCTCTTTCATATTATTGCAGGCAATTCATGCAAGAAGTCTGTTCCCTTGCCAGGACTCACCAGCTGTGACATTTCCATACACAGCCCGGGTAATTTATATTTGCTTTTTAATTAATTTTAAAGAAAATTAAAGAATGTATTAGAATGAATAATGTCATAACAGAATACAATGCATGCTAAAGTGTTGGGAGCCATGGTAGCACAGTGGTTAGTGCACTGGCTTCCTAGCTCGGTGGTCCATGGTTCGATCCCCAGTTGAAGTGGGATTTTTTAGACCACAAACGGCTCCGGGGTCGACCCATCCTCATGAATTGGGTACCAGAGCAACACTGGGAAGGTTAAGGCTGCCGGCATGATGCTGACCACATCACCCCTAGTGTGCCTATGGTCAAGAAAATATGGGCCTAACACCATATTCCCAATATGCCTCAATGGGCATGTAATGCGATCCTTTACCTTTCCCCCAAGGTTCATATGGCAGAGCCTTAGCAGGCAACCTAAATAACTTGAAAGACTTGTTCTTCTTAATCATGGTTTATAAGGAAAACTTTCACATAACATCAGCATGCTTAAAATTAATATCTGTGATCAGCTCAGTACACTTAACATTAGTGTCTTTTTTCTTTTCCTTGCCCACTGTCTGCTTACTTTTCTCTCTCACATTTCCCATTATCTTCTACTTCTTCACACGCTTGCTAACTGCAGTAACTTGTACACATCAGGTCCGTGCTCCAAGGGACATAACAGGGCTAATGAGTACTGTAAGGGAAGGTACTGAGCCAGCAGAAATTTACAGTACTGATCTGGTTACAAAATTCACAATGTCAGTTCCCATTCCAAGTTACCTTGTAGCAATAGTGGCTGGAGACTTGGAATGCAGGTTTGTTTGTGTGGAGAAGGTAAATCAAAGAAATAAATGTACCTAGTTTCAGCTCTGTCATTTTAGTTCTCTTGAACAAAAAAAAATAACAAAATAAATTGCACATAAAGTGAATTATATACAGTTAAGCTGCTTTATATGTCCGATTGTTTATGGTCTAAACAAAATAGATTGTATTGTTTAAATAATATGAATATGTACGAGGTGTGTTCAAATGAAACCCATCCCCGTGGCTTTATAACAAATATATGTAAGGTACATCAGCAGGAGTAGTAGAATTAAATACAGCAATTGTTATGAAGCAAGTACCCACTGGGGTTCTTTATAGAAATAGTCAACATAGGCATTCAGACACGCATCCCACTGCTTGGGTAGACAGCGAATGCCGTCCGAGAAAAATGACTTTGGTTGCTTATTGAACCATTTGGTCACCGATGCCCTGACGTCTGCATCGGAGTCGAATCGTTGTCCCTTTAAAGATTTTTTAAGGGTCCGAACAAATGAAAGTCACATGGTGACAGATCGGGGCTGTAGGCTGGGTGTGGCAGAACTTCCCACCTTTTCCTTGCTAACGCTTCCTTCACAATGTTCGCAACATGTGGACGAGCATTGTCGTACAGCAGAATCACACTACGCGAAAGCATGCCGGGTCGTTTATTCTTGATGGCTGTAGTCTTAGACACACTTTTGTCACCATACACTGCTTTCATTGGGCGATGAATGTCGACTGGTCGACATCCTTCGGCTGTTAGGAACTGAATCACCGCTCGCTGATCGACCTTGGACGGATTCCTTATCACACCGGCCATTATTTTAACGGTCTGCAGCACAACCAACGAATACTAGGAGAATGAACACTTACACACTTGTACATTCGTATGTGCTTATTACGTCAGATGTGACATCATCATGCTCCTCCTACAAATGTCCACT
Source organism: Oreohelix idahoensis (assembly GCA_024509875.1). Classification (NCBI taxonomy): domain Eukaryota; kingdom Metazoa; phylum Mollusca; class Gastropoda; order Stylommatophora; family Oreohelicidae; genus Oreohelix; species Oreohelix idahoensis. The sequence continues at coordinate 11,583 of JAMPIV010022560.1, forward strand.
TGGCGCAGCACGGTCGGGTTTAATTTGAACACGCCTCGTATTATAATAAGCCAGGAATTAAAATAATTTAAAAAAAAAAAATAAAAACCTCATTCTAACCCAGGCAGTTTTCCGGTTTTACCCAGGCCCCAAAATGGAGACATTTTATTTCTACAAGTGATGTTTTAAAAACAGGCAGTAGAAACATATATTAATTCAGCAGATATATGTATTATGCATCAAACTTTAGGAAATTGGCTGAAAAATGTTGTGAAACAATGTTGAGTTTTTAATGTGATGTTATTACAGTTTGTTCTTGTGAAGTATAGAAACCATAACACAACAAAAACATTTATAAAAATTGTATACTTACATGGTAATATTTCAGCTGAAAATTCATGGCAGTAAAAGTCAAGGAATCAAAATGTATATCCAGTTGAAAATTAATCCAAGAAGTTTGATCACAAACCAAATAAAATTCTAACTTTTATTATTTCTTTTTGTGAAGTTACATATTGCTGAACTGGAATCTCGCTTATACAGTTCAGTCCCATGCAGTTTAATTAATTTCTTACTTAAAAATATCAAATTTTTAAAATGTCCTTCTCGGAATCGAAAATAGGTTATTATCGCTATCAATATCACTTAACACATTAACTACCGAAAGCCGGTGGGACCGGCTTTTGAAATCCTATCATTTGGACGGCGAGCCGCTCAGAGTGTAGATCTAATTTTAGTAATAAAACGAATGAAAAATGTACTGAAACACTTTCTGATCTAGTTCGAAATTTTAAGTTGCTACCGGAAAACAAATTACCAAAGCATTGTTGTTGTAGAACACTGGGAAATTGATATTATGTTCATGTTTTTCAGTGTTTTGGGTTAGTTACCAAATCGTGTAAAACTGTTTACGGTGGCAACTAGTGATAGGACCACAAAAAATGCTTGTACATCTTGTCTAACGGCTGAATAGGCTAGAAACTTGTTTCAACAATTGACTGATAGATCTAGCAACGAGGACAAGAGTGAAAACGGTGTGTACATTGATTGAAATAGGGATTTTGATAGAGATGGGGTGCAAGCAGTTACAATTGTGAAAATATTGCAAGTCCTCGGCCATCGGAGGGCCGTTAAATAGCAACAACCTCTATTAGAGTTACAAATGGTGCTTATTGTAATAGTACATTCATTTATCTTTAAAATGACGTGTAATTCATAAAAATCTGTAAACAATTATGAAAACTACCGCTTACTTTGTGCAAACACCTACAGGATAAAAATGAGAAAAAAATTTAATTCAGCCACAGTGTGTTTTTCAATTCGGTAGTTAATGTGTTAAATTCATTTAGAAATAATCTTTTGCGGTTGATCTGTTGATAATTTATGATTGTTATGTATGTGACTATATAAATAAACTGCCTAATGACATCATTAATTGATAAAAGTATGAACAATAAGGCACCTGAATACTTATTTCACGACCAGTTCAAACATGTGGTCTACTGGAAGTGTTTGCATGATTTGAACAAGTTATGGCCACTTATTTTCTAATTTTTTGTAACATACGGGTGCACCATGCACCAGTGGGTAGATCTATAGGGTAACATGATGCACCATACGGCTCATGGGTATGAATGAGTTAAAATCAATATTAACTCTTAGTATACGAGCGGCCTTCTAGAGAGACCGATGATCGATCCCCGTCAATAGCGAAAATTTATAGCTGAATGCATGTTTCAAACCACTGATCAATTTAGTTACGTGCATGATGTAGGGGTTACATTTCTTCACATTTTGATATATAACACTTATGTTATCTTTATAAATAAATTATTTATTGCAAAATCTGTAATGGTAGTCATGAAAGGCAGCTCGTATACTAAGAGTTAAAGTATTTTTAGACAAATACAAAAACCTACAATTTGTCCAAAAAGTTACTGTGAAAGAAGATAAGTTGAGGGCTAACAGGCATGAGGGTGGTGTCAGTGTTAGTGAGAATTAAATACCTGTAGATAGATTAATCTGTCAAAGTGTACCATCAAGGCAAAGGGCAGAAAGTGTTAGAGGAGACAAAGATAAGGGCCACTGCTTTCTCAGGTGATTTGTAAGGGGAGACTAATAGGAGGTAGTTCATGGGGCTGGCAATTTGATCCTGCAAAACAAGTAGCTACAGGAACAACCACTGCATGAGAATATTAATATGTTTATACTGGTTTCCTGCAAGGGGGCCCACTGCAGTGGGGGCTTCATGCTCCTTAAGGTTCAAAAGAAGAAATATGATTAATATTTATATTAGTGTTTTGTAGAAAATTATTAGTTTTTTCAACTTTATTTTGTAAGTATAGTTAATGTTCTTAGTGTTTTTTGTAAAAATGATTAGCGTTTTCAACTTTGTTTTGTAAGTATTGTTAATATTCTTAGTGTGTTTTGTAACAATGATTAGCATTTTCAACTTTGTGTTGTAAGTATTGTTAATGTTCTTAGTGTTTTTTGAAAAAATGATTAGCGCTTTCAACTTTGTTTTGTAAGTATTGTTAATATTCTCGATCATTTTTGTAAATAGTGTTTATGTTGTTATGAAAAGGGTGCTTGGACCAAGATCCAAAGTGTGGTCAGAGAAAGAGTTGGTGGATGCTGCAGCTTTTGAGTTTGCTGAGGTAAGACTGTGTTCATCGTCATCATCACCCCTTCAGCTCCCCAAGGACCATAGGCCTTCAACAAACTTATGCCAAGTCTTTCTGTCCCGTGCCATCAGCCCAAGGTCTTTCTTCTCCGTCATGTGTTCTCTGGTCTCCTACCTCTCTTACCTTGGAGATTCCAGAACAAGGACTGCCTGCTAATACTATCAGCAAGTTTCCTCAATGGGTGTTCTAGAGATCCATCTCCAGCATCTTCTCATCTCTTGGTCCACTAGTTCTTGTCCTACCACTTCATCATCATTTATTGGTGCCTTCACTGTTTATTTTGTGTTTTTGTCAGAGCCTACAATAGGCTTGACTTGTAAATTTCAGTTTTCTTCTGTTTTATGATAAGTTCTTTAAAAAAATAATTTTTCAAGATATACATTAGTTACATGGATATTGAGTGCCCTTCCTGTTATGCTTATCTTCATTACTTGTTTTAAATTTGCTTATCTTCGTATTGTGTCTCTCACCTAGTGATACTTTTTTTTTTAAAGTTTACAATGGCATTGAATTTTAAAGTAGCCTTGTCCACCCAAAAGGGAAATTAATTAACTCAGACATAAATATATTTATTGTGAATTATTACTATGTGAATATAGTTTGTGAGACCGCTGAGTTTTTAAATGCAAGTATCCTTTAAAGTGCATTGAGAAAACCAGTTAATAGCATTAGAAGACAGTCTCTGTTCTGGAAACCCCTGAGTAAGAGAATTAGAGGCAGATGATAAATACATGGAGAAGAGAACTGGAGACAGGCATGAAAGGAATAAAGAAGACACGGAAAGACCTTGCATGAATGACACTGGACAGGAAGGCTTAAAATAGGCTTGTTGATGACCTATGCTCCATTGGGAGATGGTATGATATGGAGAATGAGAATGTGATGATGACAGCATGATGATGATGTGAAGATGATGATAATGATGATAGTGATGATGAATAGTGCTTGATGTGAATGAATGATGAGGAATGATGCTTGATGAATGATAGTGCTTGTTGATGACCTATGCTCCATTGGGAGTTGAAAGGTAATGATGATGATGATAGTGATGATGATGATGATCTTTTAAAGTTGGTGTCCTGGTCATGCAGGGGTACGCAGTAAAGAGAAAGCTGACAGACTAGGATCAAGAGCACCCATATTGGGGACACTGGATATGGATAAGGGAGAGATACTGAGAACAATTAACGATCACCTGTTAGAGAACGATACGGCAATAGATGAATCATCAAGGTTAAGACTGTTGGAATTTGGCATCAAACTTAAGACAAGCAGAGATGGACGTTTGAGAGGATGCATCCGTCGTGTATACAACCAGCAAGCTACAGGAACAGTTAGCATTCACACTCTGACATATACTGATAGGGACTGAGCACTTATGGGTTTGCCCAGAGTGTAGTGATGTTGATTCTGTTCAACAATAACAGTAACAATAAAGTTGCAGCAACGTCTGTCATTACCTGGGAACTTGTCAACAGTTGTTTCATTATACAAGGTATTTTCTTTTGTGTCTTTAGACAGAGATGATGCTGCAGACAGCTGAACAGCTAATTGGACCATATGTATGGGGAACCTATGATCTGCTGGTGTTACCCCCTAGTTTCCCACTAGCCGGAATGGAAAATCCATGTCTAACATTTGTTACGCCAACTGTGCTGGTAAGAAGCATTTAATTAAATTATGGATGGTCTTCTTTATCTGGTGTCAAATTCATGATTAATGCCATCACCTGGTTTCCTCAATAAAGAATACATATAAAGGTATGTTTCAGGCACTTGTGAGAAATAAAGAATTGAAGACTAAAAGGTGTGTCCTATCTATCTCCAGTGTCTTCTTCTCATCTTGTTTCATCGGCACTTGTCCTGCTCTTGTCATCAGTTCCACACTAGTGATTCCGAAATACCACTTCACTCCTACTCTACGCAAGCACCCATTTATGAAAGTCTGTAGATTTTTGGTTGTTATTTTTGTTGTTTTCCATTCAACAGGACTGACCTGACATTTGAATTGAAGATTTTGATTTTTGTTTGATTGCCATATATTTCCCAATGCAATTAAAGCTCCTCTAGCCTTTTGTATTCCTGTTTTGACATCATTGCCTGTTCCTCCAACTTTTTCCAAATTGCTGCCACATCTTGTAGCGGTGTTTCTTTAAGTGCAGTATTGCTACAGTTTCCTGCATTCACTCTCACTATCCCTGTTTTCTCCCTGTGTATTTCCAGACCCACCTGCCATAACCTCTCATCAAGTATTTTTGGGACAGGAGAGCCATGTCGTCAGCAAATTTAGGTTGCCAAGCTATTTAGCCAGAGTCCACTGGGTTCAAATCTGTTGGATGTAGTTGATGTTTTCATAACCCAATCTATAGCTAGTAAGAAAAGAAATGGAGACAAAGAGACATCCCTGTTGCACTCCAACTCTTATTTTACCTGGTTCTGTAAGTTGTCCTTGATGAAGTGTGCAGGAGTCCTATATTTTCTTTGTCTCATCAGAGACTTGTGGGAACTACACAAGGCATCAGACATATTATCTATGTTCATCTTTATTTATTTCTCAAATTATTTTGTATTTTGTTTTATTTTTAGTTTCATTAAAACATAATTCATGGAACACTTCAGTAACACTGGTAACAAAATTTTTTAATGAAGGTTCTTATTGTTTGTTAATATTAAAAATGTGCTTGCTTTTAAAAAATGGAAATGTGAAGTCAGATGTTTCAGTTACTGGGGACAGAGGGAATGAGGTTGTATTCTGTAGGCAGGGGACAGGGACAATAACATTTTATTGTATAGGCAGGGGACAGATCATTGGCTGATGTGATAGCCCATGAGATTTCTCACAGCTGGACTGGAAACCTGGTCACCAACAAAACTTTTGAACATTTCTGGTGAGTCCGCATTTATTATTTCTTTTCCCTCTTGATTTTTCTTTTCAGCGGGCACAAGATATGAAAGCCAAAATGCTTCTTCACCAGAAGCAGACCTTTCACATTGTGTTAACAATTTGTAATGAGTATTTTCATGTAGAAGTGAATATTATAGTAAACAAATGCTGAATTTCACTAAAATGTGACTTTTAAACTGAAATCTAAGTTTAATCTTATTGTGTGACTAAGAGGTATGAAAGACAGTTTAAATGTTAACCGTGAAAATACAAATGGTTGTAATTGGGTCCTTATGCCTGCTGAAAACAGTGAGGGGGAAAAAAACAAAAGAGAAACAGATTTTGTCAGTTGCATAATTTCAAGAATTAGAAGGAAAAGAAAGCTTAATAGTGGCTGAAGACATCACTCAGTATTTCAAAGTGAAATATCATTATCTCCCTTAGCTTTCCAAGGAGTACAGGCCTTCAACAAAGTTATATCATGTTATTCTGACCTGTGCCATCAGCTCATATCTTCTTCATTCCCTTTATGTCTGCCTCCAGTTCTGTTCTCAATGGGAAATATACGTACAGGAAAATAAGTATTACATTTTCAATGGTTACATAACTATTTATAGACTACAAAATTAATAACTTTGCCATCTGGCATGCTGAACATTTAAAAAAAAATGAGATTACTGATAGGTGATAGATGTTATTATTGATGTCAGGAAGATAAGCTGTTACTTTTTTCTAGATATGCTTTACTCTTGTCTAGATAGCACGTTTACATGTATGTCTAGTGGTATGTTTTTGACATATGTATAGTGTTACAAATTGCTCTTCCCACAAATATCTTTTGTTGTAAAGCACAAAAAACTAATTTTATTACACTTTAATTATATATTCAGCTATAGTTGCTCATAAACTAAAGTTCTTAGTATTATATTTGAACATCTGATGTTGCTTTGCTCCCCAGGCTTAATGAAGGTCACACTATGTTTTTTGAGAGGTTGATCTTGCAGAGAATGCATGGTGAACTTTTCCTACAAATACATGCAAATGAAGGTTGGAAAGATTTGCAAGCAATGGTGAGCTTATGATGAGATCAGATTGTGTAAAGTTCTGGAATATTTTATTAGTGGCAGTAGAACTAGCTTACTGAGGTTTTACTTAAATGCAGAGTAGCCAATGACATATTGTAAATTGCAGAGCATAAGTCAACTTTTTAAGCCTGAAAAAATCTCTCCAAAATTAGGAGTCAGTTTGCACAGCGAGTATAAAATTTGAACCTTTACCAACATTTTTGCTCCAAGATTAATTTTGCTGCAGAGTCACATTTTAAAATCTTTCAAAGTTTCACTGTAAATGCTGTTCATCATATGACAAGGTGTTGTCACATGCTGGCCTTCAAAGCATGTATGCACTGCTTAGACAGCAGACTATGCTGGCTTGGCCATGTCTACTGCATGGAAGATGGTGACATCCTTAAAGATATCTTCTATGGACAACTAGCAGATGGCAGAAGAACAGCCGGTCGACCGCAGCTGAGATTCAAAGATGTCTGCAAGAGAGACATGAAGACACTGGACATAAATCCAGCAACCTGGGAGGATGAATCTGTCAATTGCATTCAGTGGTGATGCTCCCTATGGTGCCACCTCAGATTGGGTGGAAAGAAGCTCTCATAACAAGCAGGAGAGAAAAGAGCACGCCAAAAGGAACACCAGGAAAAAAAATCAGTTGCAGGCCATCACCTCAGGGGTGCATTCCCATAGTCAGTTATGACTGAAGGGGCTACTACTATATCTTACATCTCTCTCTCTCTCTCTCTCTCTCTCTCTCTCTCTCTCTCTCTCTCTCTCTCTCTCTCTCTCTCTCTCTCTCACTCTCTCTCTCTCACACACACACTCTCACTGTTAAAAAGGTAAAAGATCCCGTTACATTCCCATTGCACGGCTGTTTGTACCCTATACCAGAGCGCTCTTTTAGTTTCGGTGACCGGAATTCTGACACCGGGTAATAATCTTCATGTGCACCATAAATGATTGCTGGGGGTTTTGGCGGGGAAAATCAGCTGATGAGTGTGTAAAAATCAGTAATTATATAAATCATTACACACTCGTTCTGGATAAACACAGTGCTAAAATTCTTTTGTGTACTATAACTTTGATCTGTGTTCTATTTTTTGATTGCATTTTTATTTGTTTGAAATTATTTTTGATGGAGTTACAGACTTTTGAAAACAGTGTCATCATTTGAGGAAATTCATAAAATAAGTAATCTTTTTATTAATTTAATATCTAAAAATCGGCCCATTCGAATGAGTTTATAATTATAAAGACTTCTCGAAGGGAAGCTAAAGATTATTTCCACATACTTTTTTTTTGGTTTCATATCTTGAGAATGTGTGATAGTCAGTTTTGTGAGTTTGGCATTACAAGAACAAGCATATTGTCACCAGATTTCATAACATTTAAATCGCTGTAAACGCATTCCTGATACTTGCAAATCTTAAATAAGGTTGTAAAAAATAACTTTTTGTAAAGCACCATCTGTTTTTGCATTTTCATTCATTTATAATGATATTTAGCTACGTATATAAGCGTCAGAAAACATGTAAAGCTATAGACAGATTACTTCCACATACTTTGATCTATCTTTCAAGTCTTGTTAATCTTGTATTTATAATATGAATGTCTTTTTTTTATTGTGTGTGAGATAAGGACTGTTCCATTAGTGTTCTTTGGTAGACAATCCTGTGCACACGACGGCTGCCAAAGAATTCTAAGTAACTGTTTGTATATCTTCTTTCATTCACAGTTCAAAGTTACAATGCAGGTAGTAAATTTAGAGAAACCAAATTCTAAATCTAATACCATCCTTTTATCAATGGCTAGAGTCAGAGATACATATGATAATTTAGAAATATTTACGAATGGCATGAAAGCTCAGATAGAGTCACTAAAAGATTTAGAGTGGGATGGTAAAAAAGTTGTTGTTTTCTTATTCGGGGATTATGACTTTTTGATGAAAATGTTTGATTTGTCTGGAGCTCAAGGAACATACCCATGTCTGTGGTGTCTCCAGCAAAACAAGGAAATGAAGACATTCAGAGAACATACAACTTGCAAACCAAGAATTTTGGCCATGTTGATAAGAGATTACAATAGATATATGAAATATGGGAAAGGGAATAAAAGGCAAGTGGCACATTACCATAATTGTTTACACAAACCAATGTTAGAGATTGAAATTGAAAATGTAGCTCCTCCTTACCTTCATATTTTATTAGGCATTGTTTTGAAACACCACTTACTTCTAGAACAGGTAGCCGATACAATAGACGCAAAGATATTTGAGAATTCGCAAGAGATACATGCAAACATTAGTACTATTAAGAACTTGAAGAGATTTAGTAGGAACTGGAAACAGGCAGAAGAATTAGAAGCTAAAATTGAATTTTTTCAGGTAGGTATTGAACTTTGTGAGGATAAGGAGGAGACAGATAATTTTAAAGTTAGACTTGAAAATGCACAAGATGCGCTGGCCAAACTTCAGTTTCAAGATCTGTGTGCTAGATCTGGTCCAGTTTACTCACACTTGGACAAGGTACTAGCCAAACACAAAATCATACCACAGGCTTATCATAGCAGAGCATTCGTAGGGAATCACTGCCACAGATATCTCACACAAAAAGTTTATAAAGATCTTACAAGAGCAATCATTACACAAACACTGAAAATTACAGACAAACAAGATATTACTGACATAGCCTTTATTGCCCAAGAACAATTCAACTCACTGAACGAAGCATTTGAGAAGGTACACAACAAAATATCACACAGTAAACCAATTAGTAAAGAATCAATAACAGCATCAATAGAGACTTATATGTCTTTGTTCAGAAAGCTATTCCCCAGTAAGACAATTCCTAAACAGCACATATTAGAAAAACATTGCGCATACTGGATCAGAACTCATGGCTTTGGAATGGGCATGCATGGAGAGCAAAGAGGAGAATTTGTACATTCCACTATTTCCAAAATTTAAAGACGCGCCAGCGGTATTAAAAATATAACTTCACAATTAAAATTTGTAATGGAAACTCATTTGTTACAAATTTCTCCATCTGTGAATGTACAGATTCCTCCTATAAAAAAAGGAAGTGTGAATGATAATTGAGCGAAATTTTGGGGCTAGAGCAAATTATGGGGCAGTTGTTGCGTGAGAGTGACATAATTAACAGAGTGTGGAAATCATTTAATAGGTGTATGTTTTATTTATTAAATTGAACATTTCGTTTTACTCATGACCATACTCATTTTTACATGACCATCGTGATGTATAATTGAGGTAATTGTTAGCTCTCATGTTTTGGGGACAATTGGGTGTGTTATTTTAAGGTAATAAAAGTGGACTTGCAATTTAATGTTTCAATAATTAATGTTTGACGCATGAAACCAAAACAAAACTATGATATCCATTTTCTGCAGGTTTTCTACTTTTGATTTCTGTAATTTGTTATGCATGTTGATTGTGATCGTTTTAGTGTAAATTGCATTAGAAACAAACCATAACAAAATGTAAAAAAAACGTAAATTTTACACTATTTCAGACTATTATATCTTCTGTTCTAATTGTGATAAAATGTTTGTTCTTGTTCTAAAATTTACTCTAACATTTCTAGTCTAGCTTTACGCAAAATTAAAGCCGGTATTTATAATAATAAAGTAGCCTAAAAGCATTAATTAAACGCTATCAAAAGTAAACACCGCCACGTTTTTTTCCCGTTAGGAAGTTGACCACATGACCTCTGTCAAGATAGCTATAAATAGCGCGGTCAGGGAAAAAAGGAAAAAACTAAAGCATCGCTGGCAAACAGCCGTGATTAAGGCATATTGGGAATATGGTGTTAGGCCCATATTTTCTTGACCATCGGCACACTAGGGGTGATGTGGTCAGCATCTTGGTGGCCACCTTAACCTTCCCAGAGTTGTTCTGGTACCCAGTTGGGGCTGGGTCGACCCAGGAGCTGTTTGCGGCCTAAAAATATCCCACCTCATCTGGGAATCGAACCATAGACCACTGAGCTAGGAAGCCAGTGCACTAACCACTATGCTACCGCGGCTCCCTTGTTGTCTTCCATCTAGGGGTATTTAATTGTAATAAAATCTTCTCGAAGTTGTAAATTTGGCTTCTAGGAACATGTGATTTCTTTAGTTTGAACTTTTATAAAATGTAGTAGCCACTCCCCATGGTAACGGTTTGTTCAAAAATGGATAATAACAACATGTAAAAGTTCTGAGTCAAACTATGAATTAGCACAATTGAACTTGATGCATTGAAGAGACACTTCACTTTTAAACGACTTGATCATTTAATAAACGACATCATAGACGACACTGTTTTCAAGACAATTACTCCATGTATGTTTACATTCATTTCAACTTAGTCATTCATTCCAAATCTCAATCCTTTTGATTTCAAACAATGTAAGATGGGTTGTACTCTTGAATCCATATTTTCTGTTTTCACTTTCTTCTTACATCTTTGACATTTGCTCTTTATACATAATATTCTTTTATTGCACTGTTTGCTTTAGGATTAGGCAACACCTTCTAGTCAAAATCACATATTTCCATATGTCGGGGGATTTGTCGTCCCGAAAATATCACTTCTTTGAATTTTGGCTATTTCTACAGCCCTTTTATATATTCGATATACGAACTCAGGATTTAATTATAACACTTTCCTTACCGGAGCTTCTCTATGTCCATATTCAACACACTCTAATAAAGGCTTAAAAGCCACTTGCTTGAACACAGCTAGATGCGAACGGCGTAACATATCCACTGACTTTTTCGTCATCCATAGTTACCTATTTTTTAGTAACGCTTAGATGTAATTTTATCTTTCAAACATACAGTTAAGGTACGACATGGTGTGGAGAAAACCTGATATTATTAATAAATTCATGCGATTAATTTCACACCATAAAGTGACCCCAACACTCACACACCCCTCCTTCCCGCCCCCAGCATGTTGTAAGAGGTGACTAATATGAGGTTGTGCATGAGACCGGCAGTCTCATCAAGTTAAATAAAAGCTACAGAAGCCACCATTGCATGTGAATGCTTTATTGCAATTTTCCTCTACGGCAGGATGTCTCAACCTGTTGTCCATGGATCTCTCTTGGTGGTCCGTGAATGGATTCTAGGGGAGTCAGTGTACATCATTTAAAATGTGAAATGTTTTATTATGCTTTTATGCACATTTATTTCCAAGAAGGGGTCCATAGTCTTCATTGGACAATCAAAGGGGTCCATAGTCTTCATTGGACAATCAAAGAGGTCCATGGCACATACAGAATTAGGAAACCCTGCCCTGAGGGGACCAGTGGTGGCTCAATGACCCATAAGGAGTGTAAAGGGAAATAATTATATCTCTATCACAACATTATACAGTCCCTTTTCTAGAAATCTTAGGTTAAGAGAGATTGCAGAGACCGCAGGATGGGAAATCTTGTGTTAGAGGAAACTTGCCATAAAGCTCTTGCAATGTTGGTTTCTGTAGCTTTTATTTTACTAGATGAGACTGCATGGCAAAGAAAACTTGAGACAGACATGAAAGGCATAAAAAGATGTGGTGAGACCTTGGGCAGATGGCACAGGACAGGAAGGTTTGGCTTAAATTTGTTTAAGGCCTGTGCTTCTTTGGAAGCTGAAAAGTTAACGATAATGACTGTATTTTTGCTGTGTTGTCCTGTAGGTAGACACTTTCATTCAGGCTGGAAATGAGCCTTACACAAGACTGGTTCCTGACCTCAAAGGAGTTGACCCTGATGAAGTCTTATCATGTGTGCCATATGAGAAGGGGTTCTCACTTTTGTACCACCTCCAGACACTCTTAGGAGGACCTGGTAGTACTAACTTCAATGATATTCTCTTTATCTGCAAATCAGATTTGATATAGATTTGACTGAATAAATTTAGCATTAAAATATGTTTGGTACTGAGTATTCTGGGTAATTGGTATTGAGTGTCCAAGAAGTTGAGCTGATGACAAGAACCAGACAAGTGCCAGTGGAACAAGAGATGACAAGAACTAGACAAGTACCAGTGGAACAAGAGATGACAAGAACTAGACAAGTACCAGTGGAACAAGAGATGACAAGAACCATACAAGTACCAGTGGAACAAGAGATGACAAGAACTAGACAAGTACCAGTGGAACAAGAGATGACAAGAACCATACAAGTACCAGTGGAACAAGAGATGACAAGAACCAGACAAGTGCCAGTGGAACAAGAGATGACAAGAACCAGACAAGTGCCAGTGGAACAAGAGATGACAAGAACCAGACAAGTGCCAGTGGAACAAGAGATGACAAGAACCATACAAGTACCAGTGGAACAAGAGATGACAAGAACCAGACAAGTACCAGTGGAACAAGAGATGGCAAGAACCAGACAAGTACCAGTGGAACAAGAGATGACAAGAACCAGACAAGTACCAGTGGAACAAGAGATGACAAGAACCAGACAAGTGCCAGTGGAACAAGAGATGACAAGAACCAGACAAGTACCAGTGGAACAAGAGATGACAAGAACCAGACAAGTACCAGTGGAACAAGAGATGACAAGAACCAGACAAGTACCAGTGGAACAAGAGATGACAAGAACCAGACAAGTACAAGAACCAGTGGACAACAAGTGATGGGAACAAGAGAACCAGACAAGTACCAGTGGAACAAGAGATGACAAGAACCAGACAAGTACCAGTGGAACAAGAGATGACAAGAACCAGACAAGTACCAGTGGAACAAGAGATGACAAGAACCAGACAAGTACCAGTGGAACAAGAGATGACAAGAACCAGACAAGTACCAGTGGAACAAGAGATGACAAGAACCAGACAAGTACCAGTGGAACAAGAGATGACAAGAACCAGACAAGTGCCAGTGGAACAAGAGATGACAAGAACCAGACAAGTACCAGTGGAACAAGAGATGACAAGAACCAGACAAGTGCCAGTGGAACAAGAGATGACAAGAACCAGACAAGTGCCAGTGGAATAAGAGATGACAAGAACCAGACAAGTACCAGTGGAACAAGAGATGACAAGAACCAGACAAGTACCAGTGGAACAAGAGATGACAAGAACCAGACAAGTACCAGTGGAACAAGAGATGACAAGAACCAGACAAGTGCCAGTGGAACAAGAGATGACAAGAACCAGACAAGTGCCAGTGGAACAAGAGATGACAAGAACCAGACAAGTACCAGTGGAACAAGAGATGACAAGAACCAGACAAGTGCCAGTGGAATAAGAGATGACAAGAAACCATGCTGGAGACATAGGACCACATTGAGGAACCTGCCGATAGAGACAGTCCTTGACAAGAAACCAGGGACAAGTACCAGTGGAACAAGAGATGACAAGAACCAGACAAGTACCAGTGGAACAAGACAAGAAGAGACAAGCAGTGAGTTTGATGAAAGAACCAGACAATAACTCTTTGGGGAGCTGAAACATGATGACCAGATGTGCCAGTGGAATGAGAAGAAGAAAGTAAAACGAGATGACAAGACCCAAGAATCAGACAAATAACAGTTCACATGAGACAAGGTTAAAACTAATTGATTGAATCAAGAGATTTACAAAATAGACAGTTCCATGTGGACAAGGATGACAAGAACCAGACAAGTACCAGTGGAACAAGAGATGACAAGAACCAGACAAGTACCAGTGGAACAAAGAGATGACTAATAAAATGTATTGGAGTTGGACAAATAGGCACATGAGAGAAGGAGATAAGCATGGAGACAGTCCTTGTTCTGGAATCCCCAGGGCTGAGGTAAGAGAGAGAACAAAGACATGGAGAAGAACTTGAGACTCATGAGCTGTTATTTGGCACAAGACAGGAAGCCTTAGCTTGAGTTTGTTAAAGGCCTATAACTCTTTGGGGAGCTGAAACATGATGATGATGATCCTCGCTAATTGACTGACATAGTTGTTCCATTCATTCACTTTTCTCCATTTCACTCCTTATGAAGCATAGAGCCACAACTGTATCTCGCCCCCTTGCCGGATGCCTGCATCAAAGCACATGCTTTTGTATCAGTGGTTTCTGTAGCAATTTGTTTAATGTGATGAGGTTACCAGTCCCATCCACAACCTCACGGTATTCACCTTTACGACATGCATGTTGCAACAGTAGTCCTATTCTTCCTTAGTCTTCTTAGAGACTTGTGAGAACAATATGGGGGCTGTGTAATTCTATTAGCATCATAATATTTTTGGCGTGATGCTGACCACATCACCCCTAGTGTGCCGATGGTCAAGAAAATATGGGCCTAACATCATATTCCCAATATATGCCTCAAGGGGCGTCTAACGGATTGAAGTGTAATGACAAGATCACTAATGTTGAACTGATGACAGGAACCAGACATGTGCCACTGGAACCAGACATGTGCCACTGGAACCAGAGATGATTGGACAGAGACTGAGGAAACCTTTTGATAACATTTACCCTCACAGCTCTTGATCTGGAATCCCCAGGGTAAGAGACATAGAGGGAGACAAAGGAACACACAGAGAAGACAATTGGAGAACAAACGAACAAACGAACTTTATTTTCGAGACAGACATGAAGGGGATGAAGAAGATATGGAAAGACTTGGCATAAGTTTGTTGAAGGTCTATGCTCCATGGGGAGTTGAAGGTTGATGAAGATGAAGAAGACGTGAATATTTATCGTACTGGGCACTTTCATTCACAGTTTCAGTAGCCGTAGCCGTAGCCTTAGCAGTTTTTGCCACTAATTTATTAGTACTGCATGTCTGAAAAAAGCAGATATCAACACGGCTACAGAGATGTTAGATAAATTACTTGGTAAAGTCTGGGAAAAGGAAGAGATACCAGCAGAATGGAAGGAAGGATATCTGGTTAAGTTGCCTAAGAAGGGAAATTTACAAGAGTGCACAAATTATAGAGGAATAATGGGAGCTGCGCTAGCGTAGTGGTTACAACACCGCTCTGGTGACCGGGTGATACAGGATCAAACCCGGGCGACGGCATTTGAGGATTTTTCGTCGACCGGGATTTGGACTGGATTAACTCGAGACCTGGTGAGGACATTTGAAGGAGTGTCGTCGACCAGGGACTGGCGGCTCCTGAGCCGACCCAGCTGCAATGGGTACCTCCGAAATCGGCGAGTATTTGCCTGAATGGCGAGGGACACCTGTCTCTGTACAAGAAATAAAAGGATACTCACGTAAAATCAATGTCAGGTTAGACATTAAAAAAAAATAATAATAACCTGAGATTTCGCCTCGAGTATTAGCGGGCGAACGCAACAAAAAAAAAAAAAAAAAAAAAATAGAGGAATAATGTTACTATTAGTGCCAGGAAAAGTATTAAACAAGATTATCCTTGAGAGATTAAAAGAGTCCATAGACAAGAAACTGAGAGATGAACAAGCAGGTTTTCGACAAAACAGATCCTGTACAGACCAGATAGCCACTTTGAGAATAATAGTTGAACAAAGTCTGGAATGGAATTCACCACTATACATCGGATTTGTGGACTACGAAAAGGCATTTGACAGTGTAGACAGACAGTCACTTTTGAAACTGATGAGGCATCATGGAGTTCCCCTGAAGATTATTAATTTAATAAAGAAAACATATGAAGACATGACATGCAGAGTTTTTCATGAAGGACAGCTTACAGAACCATTTGGGATAAGAACAGGAGTGCGACAGGGATGCCTCTTGTCTCCATTTCTTTTCTTACTAGAAAAAGAGTCGGTTATGAGAACATCAACTTCACACAACAGAAATGGAATCCAGTGGACTCTGACTAAGCAGTTGGATGATCTGGATTTTGCTGATGACTTGGCTCTTCTGTCCCATAACCGTAATCAGATGCAGGACAAATTGAAAACACTCGATGAGAGGTCACAGCAATTGGGTCTGAAAATACACAGGGAAAAGACAAAGATAATGAGAATAAATGCAGGTAATGAAAACAGGGTTGAACTTGAAGAAGCACCAATACAAGATATAGAATCATACACATATCTTGGCAGCAATATAGACAAAGTTGGAGGGACAGACAGTGATATCAAAATATGAATACAAAAAGCAAGAGGAGCTTTCATTGCATTGGGAAATATATGGAGATCAAGAGAAATCGGATCCAACATGAAAATAAGAATCTTCAACTCAAATGTGAAGTCAGTCCTATTGTATGGCTCTGAGACATGGAGAACTACAAAGACAACAACCAAAAAGCTACAGACTTTCATAAATGGGTGCTTGCGTAGAATAGAGGGATTAAAATGGTATGACAAGGTTACCAACGGGGAACTGATGACAAGAACTAGACAAGTGCCAGTGGAACAAGAGATGAGAAGAAGACGATGGCGATGGATAGGACACACACTGAGGAAACCTGTTGATAGCATTATAAGGCAGCCCTTGTTCTGGAACCCCCAGGGCTAGAGAGGCAGAGGTAGACCAAGAAGCACATGGAGAAGAGAGCTGGAAACAGAGATGAAAATGATAAGGAGAACGTGGAAAGAACTTGAGATGATGGCACGTGACAGGAGGACTTGGCATGTGTTTGTTGAAGGCCTATGCTCATTTGGGAGTGGAGGGTTATGAATGAATGTCTGGAAAGCAATATTTGCTGTTCTGACCTGTTGAGATGACTTTAAACGTGTGCTGTGGTCTGTAATTAGCATATCATTAAAATACATGATGTCATTGTAAAATTTAGAGACAGAAAGAAGAGAACCCTTGCTTCCACCAGTAATGTCATAAGGAAATGACAAATTGGGGTTTTCCACAGAATGGCAATCGCATCATAAAAAAGTTGTTGCTACATAAACTATACTGCAAAGGTAGATGCCGTGCTTTACGGCAGGCTTCTTGTGTGTGGCTCAACTTCTGCTACGATCCCATGGTCTAAGATGGTGCAAAAAAAGATTCATTAATGTATCTCATAAACTTGAAATTATTGTTTTAATTAACTAATGTATTATTTACTATTGTCATGCATTTATCATCATCATCATTATTATGATTATTTTAATCCAGCTGTGTTTGAAGCATTCCTGAAAGCTTATGTTGAGAACTTCAGATACAAGTCTATCACTACCCTGGACTGGAAGCAGTTTTTGTATGATTATTTCTCATCAGAAGTAAGTTCTTGTGCTAAAAATGAAAGTAACTAAATGAATTCATTAGCCAAAGAAGGTTTGGCTACCCAAAGAGCAGCAGCTGGGAGATGTTTTCTGGCCATAAATCAATGATTCCTCAGCAAAAGAGAGGTTGGCAAGAAGACAAAAATGGCTGAATACCGTTCCACCTATGTCCCAGTCTTGACGTATGGATGTGAGTCATGGGGAATGACTACAACCCACAAAAGCCAGATCCAAACCTCAGAAATGAAGTATTTGAGGAAGGTGGTTGAAGTAACAAGAAGAGACATGGTCTGCAACCAGACAATATGTCAAGGCCTAAAATCCAAGCCCCTGCAGACCCAAGTAGAATAATAATAATAATAGCCCCTTCAGTCATAACTGACTATGGGAATGCGCCCCTGAGGTGACAGCCCTCAGCTGCTTATTTTCCGGGTGCTCCTTTCGACGTTTTCTCCTCACCTCTGCTTCTTGTGTGAGCCTCTCTTCGCCCAATCTGAGGTGGCGCCGTAAATAGCATCGCCACTTAGTGCGATCGGCAGCTTCATCCTCCCATGTTGCTGGATCCATGTCCAGTGCCCTCATATCTCTCTTGCACACATCTTTGAACCTCAGCTGTGGTCGCCCAACTGTTCTCTTGCCATCTGCTAATTGTCCGTAGAAGATATCTTTTGGGATGCGACCATCTTCCATGCGGCGAACATGGCCAAGCCAGCGAAGTCTGCGCTGTCTAAGAAGCGTATACATACTTTGAAGGCCAGCACGTGACAACACCTCGACATTTGTCACTTTATCTTTCCACGAGATGCCGAGGATGCGGCGTAGACACCGCAAATGGAAGGTATTGAGCCTTCTTTCTTGCTTAGCATAGGTCGTCCAGGTCTCGCTGCCATATAGGAGTGTGCTGGTGACGCAGGCATTATATACCGCAGCTTTGGTCTTCATTGTGAGTTTAGAGTTTCCCCAAACACGCGATGTGAGGCGGGCAAAGGTAGCTGCAGCTTTGCCAATGCGGCTGTCGATTTCTGTATCCAGTGAGAGTTTGTCATTGATGGTAGACCCTAGGTATGTGAAGTGGTGCACCACTGCCAATTCATAGTTATCGATAGTGATAACTGGTGCAGCACCCACATCCTGACTCAGCACATTCGTTTTCTTTAGACTTATTGTGAGGCCAAAGTCCTTGCATGCTTTAGTGAAGCGATTCATCAAGCTCTGAAGCTCCTGTTGGCTTTGAGTGACGACTGCAGCATCATCAGCGAACAACAAGTCTCTTATAGTGACCCTTCTGATTTTTGTTTTTGCCTTCAGCCTTGAAAGATTAAACAGACGGCCATCTGACCTAGTGTGAAGGCATATTCCTTCAGTTGCATCTCTGAATGCATGTTTCAAGAGTAAGGCAAAGAAGATTCCGAAGAGGGTCGGAGCCAGAACACAGCCTTGTTTAACGCCACTTCGTATATCAAAGGGCTGTGACGTGCTTCCAGCATATTGGACTGTTCCCTTCATGCCGTCATGGAATGACTTTATCATTTCCAGCATTTTAGAAGGGCAGCCTATTTTCAGGAGGATTTTAAAGAGTCCATCCCTACTAACCAGGTCGAATGCTTTTGTGAGGTCTATAAAGGCGATATATAATGGTCTTTTCTGCTCTCTTGATTTTTCCTGAAGCTGGCGGAGAGAGAAGATCATGTCTGTTGTTGATCTGCCAGCTCGGAATCCACACTGTGACTCTGGATATATGCGCTCAGCTAACTTGTGTAGTCGCATTAAGATGACTTTGGCAAAAACCTTACCAACAATACTAAGAAGAGAGATGCCTCTGTAGTTATTGCAATCACTTCTGTCTCCTTTATTTTTATACAGTGTTACAATCTTGGCATCTCGCATGTCTTGAGGAATAGTTGTCTCTTCCCAGCACTGGCACAGCATCCTATGCAGGGGATGTAATAGCGTGCTCTTACAGCATTTGATTAAATCAGGAGGAATCCCATCACTGCCTGGTGCTTTGCCAGAGGCCAAGCTATCAATGGCCTTGCTGAGTTCCTCTAATGTTGGTTCGGCATCCAGCTCCTCCATAGTTGGCAGACTGTTGACACCATCAAGGGCTGCAGGCGTAACGGTATTGTCTCTAGCGTAAAGCTCAGAGTAGTGCTCGACCCACCTCTCCATCTGCTTACCCTTATCGGTTAGCTTCTCTCCGCTGATGGTTTTTAGCGGTGCCGTCTTACTTTTATGGGGGCCAAGTGCTTTCTTTATACCGTCATACATTTGTCTAATGTTGCCTGTTTGCGCTGCGATCTGGATGCTCTCACTGAGCTGGAGCCAGTAGTCATTTGCACAGCGTCGAGCAGTTTGTTGAACTTTGCTTCTCGTAGCCCTCAGGATCTGTAGGGTTCTGGCACTCGGTGAACGTTTGTATTCATTCATAGCACTGCGCTTAGCTTCAATGACAGGTGCCATCACATCTGATGAAGCATCAAACCAGTCATTTGACTTTGCTGTTTTCTTACCAAAGGTGGCAAGTGCAGTACTTTGAATGGTGTTCCGTAGATGCTCCCAGTTCTCTGTAATAGTATCACCATGCTGAGGGCTACTGAGCACTTTCTCGAAGGTCGCAGTGAATTGAGCGATCATGAAAGGGTCTGACATCTTGCTGGTATCAATGCGTGGTTTCCCTTCATGTCTGACACGATAGAGTTTTCTTGGTTGTGCTCTGATTTTGCAGCAAACCAAGGAGTGATCTGTATCACAGTCTGCACTATGGTACGAGCGCGTGGAGAGCACAGACCTGAGGAGTGGCCTTCTGACGAGAATCAGGTCAAGTTGGTGCCAGTGCTTGGATCGTGGGTGTCTCCATGACACCTTATGCTGGGGTTTTGTCTGAAAGTAGGTGTTGGTCACGCAGAGGTCATGGTGGACGCACAACTCTAAGAGCCGTTGTCCATTTTCATTCATCTTGCCAATACCAAACCTGCCCAGACATGAAGGCCATGAAACATTATCGGCACCACTCTAGCGTTAAAGTCACCAAGGAGAACAAGCTGTTCTTGCCTAGGTATGCTTTTGATAATTGCTGTTAGATTCTCGTAGAACTCATCTTTAGCTTCTGAGGCAGAGTACAGAGTAGGAGCATACACACTGACAAGGGTGATGGGACCTGTGCTAGTTTGCAGGCGGAGCGTTAACAGGCGTTCTGATCCATTCTCGCCTGGTTCAACCATTTTAGTTAGCGATTTTTTGACCGCAAAACCTACTCCGTGTTCTCTAGCTTTATTAAGATCTTTCCCTTGCCAATAAAATGTGTAGTCCTTCTCGCTCACCGTTCCAGAGCCCGCCAGGCGCGTTTCCTGAAGTGCAGCTATATCCACCTGAAGTCGTTTAAGCTCATCATTAATTATGGCTGTCTTCCTTACATCATTTACATCCTGTAGGTTTTCAGATAGTCCAGTCAACATAGTCCGGACGTTCCAGCATCCCAATCTGAGAGTTTGCTTATAACCGGTAACTGCTACTTCCCGTGTTTTGCCGACACCTATAGGGTGAAGCTGGAGTGTCCTCTCCAGGGCGCGAGCTTGGGCACAGTTATATGGAGATCAAGCTGTTGCCCATGCAGCATGTTCCCCCTCTCCACACAGCCGGTAGATCCAAAGGAACGGCAGTAGCCGATACAGTTTGGTACCAGCCATGTCGCAGGAGTTGCCAGAATAATGTCGAATCGACATTAGACTGCCTTAGGGACTCCGACTCCGGATTTATCCTCAGGGTTTACTCCCGAAGCCAATTCCATAAATGGATATTCCCGCAAGGCAGCGGTGGTTTGAATTCAGAGTTCCTTCTCTTAGATAAGCTACCAACCAAGGATCACGAGCCCTATCTGCCCGAAGCTGCTGGTTTTAAGGCGCCAGTCTCTCGCCTTTGCCCCTTCTCCCGTCAGTGGAAACAGTTCCGCCGGGCTCAAATTGAGCCACACGTGAAGGCCGGGAGCTGGACTTGGTTGTCAGAGGCTGTTTGAGGCGCGTGCCATAGAAGTATTTTATCTGCAGTGAGAGCTTATCCTCACTACAACTCCCGGCAATAACAACCTTTACCCAAGTAGAACAGTCCCAACTAAGATGGTTTGGCCATGTCTGCAGAATGGGAGAAGATTGGCTACCACAACAAGTATGGAAAACTGAGAGCCAGGGATCCAGACCTCCAGGACGACCCAGAGTCCACTGGGAGGACAACATTAGACAATCTCGGAAAGACAGAGGACTGAAATGGAACCAGGCCAGGAGGAAGACAGTCGATAGGATAGTATGGCGCTCTCTCTTCCAAACCTCTACACCTCATGGTAGAAGAGGAACGACTAAGTAAGTAAGTAAGTATTTACTTAAAAGATGTGGTAAAACAGAAAGTATTTCTTCTATAGTACTCTTGAGGCCATAAACCTCAGTGTTGCTAGTATGATCTGTATTAGTACCGGACATTAACAATTGTTCTCTGTTTCTGTCTTTCCAGTTCTTAAGATCTACGTCTTTGTTGTCCACATATCTTCATATAGGAAGGCCGTTCCTCCCCCCCCCCCCCCCCCCCCCCGATTCTAAATAAATTAATATTTTTTCTTATGTGAGGCCTTATGTGTATGACAAGGGTGAGCCTGCCATTTTGTGAAAAAAAGATATTGCCGTTTAAAGTTTGAAATAAAATAAAACACCATTACTTTGCTCAATTTTAAGCTGTCTCAGTAAATGAGTTTCACATTAAAGACTTTTCTTCAAAGAATACAGTAATGTAGACCTGAAATGTATATCAGTAATGTCTGTGATGAATGTAAAACATTTATACGTAGCACGCAGAATTTAATGGGACTGTGCTTGCATCCTCTGATTGTTTTTTATCAGCCTGTGTAACATTATCGGGGGGTGGTAAGGGCTGCTGGTTGTAATCGTTAGAATTATCTTCTTCAGCTACTGCTGTGATATTATCGCTCTGTAGGGCTAGAACATTTTCCAGAAACTTCTTGTGGTGTGGTGGTACACAAACAAATAATCTTCGAAATCCCGCACTTTTTCATTGATGACCTTGACTGAAGTTGCATACTTTTTTTTTGGTAGAATGTTGAAAAGGTCAAGGTAGTCTTATAGCAGATACTGCCGTAGGGGAGTGAAGTGTTAGAGACTTCACTAGACTAGGTCCAGCTTTGAGAGGTGGGATGGCTAGTCCCCTTCCATGCTGGCTTTTTTTCTTCCCTAACTCACCAGCAGAGTCAGGTACCCATTTACAGCTGGGGTTGACTGGAACGTGACGCCACCATGTTTCAAACCTGGTATCTCTGCTGTGAGAGACCAGCGCTCTAACCAGTGTGTCAATCGGATGCTGTAGAATAATGATAGAGAGATCAACAGTTGGCTGGTTGCATGCCTTGGCTTTAGCCTTCTGAAACTGCACTTACGTAGGTGAAGAGAGGTAATTGGTGGACTTGATGGTGTATCCTTGTTTGTAACTGACTGAAGTACAGAAAAACGTTTGTATCCTTGAAGTTGGTGTCCATGCTCTTCATCTTTGTGATGTGCTCCTGTAGGATACTGTAGTCGAAGAATAAGGATTTGTCCATTCTGACCATCATGAATGGCATAGTGGTCTTCAGAATACATTTCCAAGTCTTTTAATTTGCTCTCAGTGTGACCGAAATTTCTAATGCGAGGCAGATAAGAATGACCAGGCACCATAAAGTAATGTTCTTTGTCATCGAACCTCCCTTCATATACGACCAAGGCGATCCACCACGCGAGCAGCATCAGGTTTCGATGTTTTGAAACTAATGTAGGCTTCACCAGAATCCTTTTATTTTGCCTGCACATTTCCATGTTTCTACATTTTTCTGACATTTCCTTCAATAGCCAGATGTTGAAGCTGAGAATCACTGTAACTGTTACTTATTATGAGGGAAATTACACAAAATAAATAATGGAACACAATCGAGAAATGTAAACCGCATGTGCTAATATTAAAGAAAATGAGGCTAAGCTCAAACACGTCTTGGCTAGCGCAGTAGATTGGGACTCAGATTGGATAGCATAGTGGTGTTTTTGTTGTATAAACTCATGATCTCATTTCCAAAGCTGATGCGTTGTTAGGGTAAAAAGGATCCTGTTACACGCCTATTAAGGCATATTGGGAATACGGTGTTAGGCCCGTTTTCTTGACCATCACTAGGGTGATGTGGTCAGCATCACTCCGGCCGCCTTAACCTTCCCAGAGTTGTTATGGTACCCAATTCATGAGGCTGGGTTGACACCGGAGCCGTTTGCTGTCTAAAAAATCCCACCTCAACTGGGAATCGAACTATGGACCACAGAGCTAGGAAGCTAGTGCACTAACCAGTGCACTACCACGGCCCCAGATGCATCGTTTATGGTGTGCTATAAATAAGTTGAAAAAACAAACAATAAGGACAGTTCGGCATCACAGTGATAAGCCACCATGATTAAGGAGGAACTAAGCTATTAGAATATTAAAAAAACTAGTTTTAGGACTCATGGTTGTCTCACCCTTCTCGTACGGCAGGCCTCATATTTATTTTTAATAATATGAAATCCCAATGTAATGCTGTTATTTTTAAATTTTAAAATAAAATTTTGCTTAATTTTGGCGAGGCGGTTCGTTCAACCTAGACACACGGTCCGTCAGTTATATTAGAGTGCTTGTCCAAATATAAAAGACTTTGAGGTTTGTTTTGTGATCTTTTTTTATCATGATGTGTTCTGTTATTATTGAATTTGCATATTCATAAACAAGAGTAAGCAATGTTCATTTGTTAATATCGTTCAGTATTTCATTCTTAGTTAACATACTTGTAAACTACAGCAGTGGTCTATAACTCAGTTGGGACCTAAGACGCATCAACAGTGAGAAATGCAGTTAGCGACCCATAGCTAGACTGCTTGCGTCAGGGTCAGCGAACCAGAGCTGACCAAGACCCTACTCCACCTCCAAGTGGTGGTCCTGGAAACAGGCTGCATCACTGCAGTCTGGCTGAGTGAGTAGGGATCGAAGAGGGAAGGCTAACCCGGTCCCAAAAATGCTGTGCTGAAGTCGGATGTGTCGGCCAAAAGGCGCAAATATCGCAGCTTCGCTGTAAACGGACACAACGCAACCAACGTCCTTTTCAGGACGAACGAAGAAGAAGAAGAAGAATAACTCAGTTAATGACACAATTCACATGAGCTTACATTTAGGAACAAATGATGGTTGTTGTGAGATAATGTCTGTGTAAAACATGACTATGATATTTGCTCAATGAAATGTGAAACAGTTCTCATCTTTACATTTATAACAAGTTTTGAAATCTCATCTGGATGACACACAGCTGTCATGGTAATGATAATTTTATAATGGGGAGACAACACTCAATAGTTACAGGAACACTCTTCTGAATGTGGGGGATTACACCACCATCAGCAGTGGTTACCTTGATGAGCCCAACTCTTCTTCTCTAGTGCCCAGCTGCAAGTGACATGGTGTGGTACATTTTACTTTCAAATCTTTACTAGCATTGCCGGCCAACTCTAGAACCTCAGCAGTCAAGTATTTGAGAATTGCTGCACTGTTCACAGCTGTGGTAGCTCCAATATGCCTATGACTAGCTGTTCTAGTTTTCAAGTGCCAATGGATATAACCCACAAGAAACTGCAATCCAATGTGTGCTGAACGAGATACGACTTCAGCTTTTGCCTTTCCAGGATCATTTCCACTTTACGACTAGGCATCTTGGTAGATAATTTCTGTGCTCAAGACGATCATCAAAGCAGACTCTAGGTATATGAAATTAAGAATTATTTGCAAGACATTTTTAAAATCAGATCTAAAAACAGATATTTGCATACTTATTATATTTTTATAAAGTAATAAGTCGCAAAGGCGTAGTAAAATTCACATAACTACTTATATTTGTGGATTTTCTTTTTTGTGGTCTGATTTTTTTCCCCTTGGACAGTGAGAGAAAAAGAGAGAGATTAAGAGAGGGTGGGATGATCTCTTGAAAAGTAGACAGCAAAAAGTAAAATTTTTTTTCAAAATTTCACTAATATTTATGGTAACTTTATTCAGAATCAACCATGGTCATATATATATATATATATATATATATATATATATATATATATATATATATATATATATATATATATATATATATATATGACCCACTAACACTTCACTTTGCTATATCCTCATTGTAAATGGAAAAAAATTGAGAGTGTGTGCCCCTTAACTGAATAATATATTTTCTCTTAAAAAAAAATTAGAGCATATATGACCACCCCTTTCCCTCCCTCCTTCTCCTCCTCTCGTTTCAACTAATTAATATAGATATTTTTACTGCCTGATTTTGTCATTAAAATGTACTGTTAATCTTAATAATGTTTGGTTTTTGTTATTATTGTGAGTGCCTGCCTGTTTATAAGTGGATTGTTGTGGTATCTATTTATCTTACTGCTGTATCATTTTTGTAGCTTTAATATACAGATGTTTAGGTTTTATTGTTGGGGTTTCCATTCACCTTCTTGATGTCTGGCTCATGTTATTGTGGATATTGTCTTACAAATAAATAATGTATGTTATTGTGGTTTGTCTGGTTCATGTTCGTTTTTTTTGTTATTAGTCATGTAATATTTTCTTCATTCCAGGAGGACCACAAAAAGTTGGACACAGTTGATTGGGAAACGTGGTTCTATGGTCTTGGAATGCCCCCATATCAACCAAAGTATGTCTTGTTATTAAATTACCTTGTTTAGACAGGTTATGGAAAAATCACTTTGAATGTTCAATATATCCATTAAATGAAGAGAAACATGTACTCATATCTTATTTTTTCTTGGTGGGACAGGAAGGGCAAATTTTGTTTATTGATTATGGAGATAGTAGTCCCAACTAAGATGGTTTGGCCATGTCTGCAGAAAGTGAGAGGATCGGCTGCCAAGGAAGGTATGGGAGGCTAAGAGCCAGGGATCCAGACCTCCAGGATGACTGAGTCTGCTGGGAGGACAACATTAGACAATCTCTGAAGGACTGAGGACTAGAATGGAGGCAGGCCAGGAGGAAGACAGTTGATAGGATAGTATGGCACTCTCTCTTCCAAATCTCTGCACCTCACAGTAGAAGAGGAATGACTAAGTAGTAGATTATGGAGATTTTAAATACCTTGGGGCTGTCATAGACTGGAAGGGAAGCATCAAAGAAGAGTTGGCTACTTGAAGAGCAGCAGCTGGGAGACGTTTTCAGGCCATAAATCTAGGATTCCTCAACAAAAGAGAAATTGGAGAGAAGACAAAGATGGCTGTAAACCACTCCACCTATGTTCCAGTCCTGACTTATGGCTGTAAACTGCTTCACCTATGTTCCAGTCCTGACTTATGGATGCAAGTCATGGGCATAAAAGCCAGCTCCAGACCTCAGAAATGAGGTATCTGAGGAAGGTGGTTGAAGTAACAAGAAGAGACATGGTCCGCAACCAGATGAAACGTCATGGCAAAACCTAACCCCTGCAGACCCAAGTAGAACAGTCCCAGTTAAGATGGTTAGGCCGTGTCTGCAGAATGGGAGAAGATCAGCTACCACAACAAATATGGGAAACCAAGAGCCAGGGATTCAGACCTTCAGGACGACCCAGAGTTTACTGGTAGGACATTAGACAATCTCTGAAGGACTGAGGACTAGATTGGAACCAGGCCAGGATGTAGACAGCCTATAGGATAGCATGGCGCTCCCTCTGGCAAATATCTACACCCCATGATAGAAGAGGAACGACTAAGTAAGTAGTAAGTAAGATTATGGAAATATCCAACAATAAGCTGTTTTTTGTAGCTATGTATCTTTTGAGTTATCATCTTTATTTTGGCTAACAAAAGAGATTGTCTATTGCAATATCTCCACCTCTACATACTCTTATGCCATATAATGATGATCTAAAACTTCATGTTTATACACATAAGGTCAGTCTGATTTTCTGTCCTGTGCTCTGGTGATATTCATGTTCCTTTATGTATTCTTTTGTTTAGAAACATTCTTACTCCTCTAGCAAGTTGATTTGAAGCACTGAAGTTTATTAATATTTCTCCATTTTTGTTAATTGCCCTGAGTCATTGTTTTCCCATGATCTCTTTAAAGCAGCTATTGTCTTGTTCCCCTCTTTAAATTTAATTCAGTGGTTCCCAAAGTGGGCAAAACTGCCCCCCTGATGGGGTTGGAAAAATCCTAGGAGGTGGTAAGGGAAAATTAGGTGGCAAGAGGGCATTCAGTGGTAAGTTGGTGACGATTTAACAGACTAATTTCAATAACATTACTCAATCTAAAGCATTTTGTTTATACAGGACCCTGACTGTGGTGCTTAAAAGGAGAACTTAGCCTGAAAAAAGCCTAACCAACCAACCAATCCCCCCCCCCCTTAACTTCGCTTGTCCCAGTTCCTTATACACTTTATAGCTGAGGTTCCCAACGTGAAGTACACGCAGAGGCGTACTTAAAGTATTCAGCGCCCAGGGCGGATCCTATCTTTGGCACCCCTCCCCCATAAAGAAACAGTTGTAAGTATATTTTTAACAGTAAGCATTATCATAAATGTGTCTGATGGCACCCCTTTCCTGGTGGACCGCCCCACTCACACCCCCCTTAGTACGCCGCTGAGTATGCATACCAGAGGAGGTACGGAGAATATTTGGCAATTAACTGCACTATCCTATTCAAATATTACGTAGTAGTATTAGTGAAAACAATGCTGTTGATTGGAAAGACAACATCAATGAGGTAGGAAATATAGGTAGTCACTGTATTGCTAGGATCACTAAGCAAGGCATAGTTTTATCAATTATTGCAATCTTACAGCTCAGGTAACCATCACTGATCATAAATTTTCACATAATTGTCTGCTACGAAAGTGAACGATAATGAAACCCCTGTGTTCCACTCGGTCAACCCCGAAGAAAGAGAAACTGACAACAAGAAGTAGGTTGTCAGCTCTCTAAGATGTAGCCAGCATCTTTTGGAAGGTGACAACCAGAGCTAAATAGTGTTTACCAGTTTAATATCAGCTGGTGTCCACTAGCAAGATGTGTCCGAATGTACTTTTCATAGGCAGCTGTGGAAGGTTATTTTATTTCATACTCTAGTCTGGTTAAAGTTGTAATAAGAGAGCACGTACCCAAAGTTTTGTACTTATAAGGTTCAAGGAAAAGGGAGTCCCATACTGCCATAGTATTAAAAACTTCACTGTACCGAATCCAGCTTTATGAGGTGGAGTGATCAGTTCCCTTCCTTGCTACCTTTGCCTTCCCTAACTCAAGAGCAGAGTCAGGTACCTATTTACTGCAGGGTAGACTACAGCATTAGGCGACCAGGTTTTAATTCCAGAACCCGGTAACTTTGCCACGACAGTCAAGCACTTTAACTACTCTGCCAGTTGGATACTATTTGTAAGGTACTTCCTGATTGTTCTTTGTCAGCTATGACTTGAGCCTTGCTGAACCAATCAGAGCTTTAAGCAGACGCTGGATAGAACAGCCTGATGATGATCTGGCTGTTTTCTCTCCTGAAGATATCAGCAACATACCTAGCATCCTTGTCAGAGAGTTCCTGTCACAGCTCTTCCTGGCAGAGGTAAGCTGAATCAGTAATGTGTGGGCAGATTTTGAGTTTTGATATTGTTAGCCAGACTAGATACTGGTTTAGTTCTCAAATGTTGACTCACAGATATTTTTCATATTTTTACTGAAAAGGAATGATATCTGTGCTACCATTTTTCCCAAATTAAGAACTCTGTGGTGCATAATAAAATCATTATTTGTGTGGTTAATTCTTCAGTATATCCACATTGTAATAGATAAATTAAAAGTCCAGTTTTCAGCTATAAGGGACATTGTCATCGTAATGGCTAGACAGTGTAGTTTGAAAAAGTTTTAGATTTGGCTTGGAATGATAATAAATCAGAGACTACAGAATAGAAGTGAATTTTGTTTGGCTGCTGTGGCCACAATTTACTTTTATATTTGATACTAACAGATTTCAGGGTGCTGAGATTTTGATTTGTGAATATGTAAAAGGTAAAGGTCATCTTCGTTAGTTATTATTCTTTAGCTGTCCTTGGGATTCTATCATTCTTCAGTAAACCCAAATCTCTGTTACCTTCATTATTGTAAAGATTGTCTGCCATTTTACAGGATAGTTTTGGTTGTGTGTAATACTAGAGAACTCTAGTTATGCTTCCATTGCCTGTGCTTTGTTGAATTTGAGGCATTTCATTTATTGGAATGCTGCTTTTGCTTTGGATGTCCTGTTCATTATTTCTGAGCTGATCTTCCTGATAATAGTAGTATTTTTAGGGTTGTCTGTAAACATAACATGCCTCCCCCTTTGGAAATGAAGACATAAAAAAAATTTTGTATAACATAAATAAATCAGGACATAGAATTTCTTTGGGACCTTTTTTAAAATTCTTGACATTTTAAATTTTCATTTTCATTCTCAGCCACCACTGACCCTTGCTAAAGTGAAACAGCTGGAACAAGTGTATAGCTTCAACGGAGTTCAAAATTCAGAGATAAGGATCAGGTAAGGTAACTATAATGAAATTAATGTAGTGATCTTTCAGAGTAAAGTATCAGGTAAATAATTCTGAAATTAATATAGTGATCTTTCAGAGATCAGAATCAGGTGTAGATGAAATTAATGTAACAATCTTCAGAGATATGAATCAGGAAAATAATTATGAAATTAACATAATAATCTCAGAGTTAAGATCCAGGTAATTAATAATAAAATTAATATCATAATCTATCTTAATTAAATAATGATGAAACTAATATAATGATTGTTCAGAGATGGGGATCAGGATCATTAAAATAATCTTTATTAGTAACACAAGAAAGAGTCAAATTTTGATTGAAAGTGATTAACTGCCTGAGAATGTTTATATAATTGTAGTGCATGAATATATTATTTACTTTACAGATGGCTGAGACTGTGCATCAAGGTTAAGTGGGAGGACTCCATACCCCATGCTTTTAGGTTCCTGAATGAACAAGGGAGGATGAAGTTTGTGAGACCTTTGTACAGGTTTGGGCTATATATTTTATTATGTCTCATTTTAAGAGCTGACAGTCTACATGCATGAGATGTTGTTGTTGCTGCTTCTGTTGATTTTTATTATGTTTTATAGATATTTTATGGTAGCAAGGCCTGGAGTATTGTTTGTTTCTTCGTATTGCTTTTTCTTTATGCATGTACATATATGTATGTGTGTGCATGCGCACGTGCATGCACATCTGTGTGATAGGAAATTGTTCATATTTGCAACCACTCATACACATGTGAAGTGCATTTTAACTTAGGGTCTCCAGTGAACGTGTACTTTTCCCTTCTACTTATAATGTTTTGTGTTGTGGGGAGAAGCAGTTTTTGTTCTTGTGCTATGTGTATCGAGGACAAAAGATTTTTGCTTGAATTTGTTGAAGGCCTAATCTCCTTCAGGAGCTGCAGGGTGATGATGATGATGATGATGATGGTGATGATAATGATGGTAATTGTGATGACTTGCCCAATCTTCTCTTCTTTTTTTTAATTTACGAGCCGCCATTTTTTTCTCATCTTCAATGCATGATCGAGAAGCCCGTAAAATCACGGGAAATTTCGCTGGTGGATATTCTCCTAGCGTTCAGTGATTTTCTCCTAGAGTCTAATACTATTTTTAGATACGACGTCATTGTTGACCTGACCTCGGTAGCTAGAAACCTGATTTAAATTAGGACCGACTACTTAAACCTAGGTAGAACCAGTTTATGCCACTTTAGGAAACCCCCACGTGACTTTTAACGTTATTGATTGAAGCGTCTATATGATGCCAAAGTCACGTGATGCACGCTTCGGATCATGTGCCTAAGCAAAAATCACCCGCTAAAAGCGCGCCAACCACGGCCATTTTTCCACTTGCGCCAGGAAACCAAGACAGCTAGACCTAATCCAGATAGCGGCGAATTCACGCATTAAAAGCAATGTGAAGCCACGTGTCTATAAATTGCTGATTAGAGTCCATCTGAGTAGTCTATGGTGGAGCCTTGCACGACAGTCCAATCTCAGAGCAGAATACGGAGTCGAGCACAGTGAAGGCCAATCTGAACCATTCAAGACCTACCTGGTGCAACGTCATAAGGAGACCGGAGAACTAACCACGCTTCACTATCAGCCAGGGGCTGAAAAGATAAGTTCCTTGAAAAAGGGAACTCACCATGTCAATGCCCTATCTTTAGTCATCCATGATGAAAAACACTTGATGTGAGACACATATTACATACAGCAGACACTAATTCCATCGACAATACTATCATTCACCATCTATTCATTTTAATTTTAATAAACCTATTGGGTGTATATAATGTACCCCATGCCTTGTTTCTTCTATTAGATGTTACATAGTCTGATGTTTATCTTCCTTAATAAGGGAAGGGGGGCTCGTAAAAATATAAAATAGTATCCCTGCAATAATTAAGAATAGTAATAATAGATAACGGAGAAGGGGACGACGGTAGCGAGAGACCAAATATCTCCTTTCAAACTTTCAAGACCTGTCAAGTCAGGAGAATTTACCCTCTTTGTCTCCCTTCAGCGGTGGAGAAATCCAACAGGATTTCTTGAGCCAAATCTTCCTCGGGGTGATCCCGGAGAACTTCACTTTCACATCTATTATTTCCTCTAAATAAATTCTTATCTTTCCTATGCTACGCCACAGTAATCATGATGATGATATTGGTGATGATGATGGCGATGATAATGATGGTGGTGATAATGATGGTGGTGATGATGATGCAAGGCATATCACTTTTGCCAGCATCATACATATTTCTTGAGAATCTCTTTAACCCTCCTTGTCTATCCATCTTCGTGAGGACCATAAAGATATATATATATATTTTTTTTTAAATATCAGTACTTTCATTTGAACTCTTGAGTTAAAAAATGATAGTGTAAGTTGAGTAATGAAAAATGATAACAGGCACACAAAAAAAACAATTTTAAGACCTAACATCATCCATTTATAATAATAATAATAATAATAATAGCCCCTTCAGTCATAACTGACTATGGGAATGCGCCCCTGAGGTGGCAGCCCTCAGCTGCTTATTTTCCTGGTGCTCCTTTCGACGTTTTCTCCTCACCTCTGCTTCTTGTGTGAGCCTCTCTTCGCCCAATCTGAGGTGGTGCCGTAAATAGCATCGCCACTTAGTGCGATCGGCAGCTTCATCCTCCCATGTTGCTGGATCCATGTCCAGTGCCCTCATATCTCTCTTGCACACATCTTTGAACCTCAGCTGTGGTCGCCCAACTGTTCTCTTGCCATCTGCTAATTGTCCGTAGAAGATATCTTTTGGGATGCGACCATCTTCCATGCGGCGAACATGGCCAAGCCAGCGAAGTCTGCGCTGTCTAAGAAGCGTATACATACTTTGAAGGCCAGCACGTGACAACACCTCGACATTTGTCACTTTATCTTTCCACGAGATGCCGAGGATGCGGCGTAGACACCGCAAATGGAAGGTATTGAGTCTTCTTTCTTGCTTAGCATAGGTCGTCCAGGTCTCGCTGCCATATAGGAGTGTGCTGGTGACGCAGGCATTATATACCGCAGCTTTGGTCTTCATTTTTAGTTTAGAGTTTCCCCAAACACGCAATGTGAGGCGGGCAAAGGTAGCTGCAGCTTTGCCAATGCGGCTGTCGATTTCTGTATCCAGTGAGAGTTTGTCATTGATGGTAGACCCTAGGTATGTGAAGTGGTGCACCACTGCCAATTCATAGTTATCGATAGTGATAACTGGTGCAGCACTCACATCCTGACTCAGCACATTCGTTTTCTTTAGACTTATTGTGAGGCCAAAGTCCTTGCATGCTTTAGTGAAGCGATTCATCAAGCTCTGAAGCTCCTGTTGGCTTTGAGTGACGACTGCAGCATCATCAGCGAACAACAAGTCTCTTATAGTGACCCTTCTGATTTTTGTTTTTGCCTTCAGCCTTGAAAGATTAAACAGACGGCCATCTGACCTAGTGTGAAGGCATATTCCTTCAGAGAAGATCATGTCTGTTGTTGATCTGCCAGCTCGGAATCCACACTGTGCCTCTGGATATATGCGCTCAGCTAACTTGTGTAGTCGCATTAAGATGACTTTGGCAAAAACCTTACCAACAATACTAAGAAGAGAGATGCCTCTGTAGTTATTGCAATCACTTCTGTCTCCTTTATTTTTATACAGTGTTACAATCTTGGCATCTCGCATGTCTTGAGGAATAGTTGTCTCTTCCCAGCACTGGCACAGCATCCTATGCAGGGGATGTAATAGCGTGCTCTTACAGCATTTGATTAAATCAGGAGGAATCCCATCACTGCCTGGTGCTTTGCCAGAGGCCAAGCTATCAATGGCCTTACTGAGTTCCTCTAATGTTGGTTCGGCATCCAGCTCCTCCATAGTTGGCAGACTATTGACAGCATCAAGGGCTGCAGGCGTAACGGTATTGTCTCTAGCGTAAAGCTTAGAGTAGTGCTCGACCCACCTCTCCATCTGCTTACCCTTATCGGTTAGCTTCTCTCCGCTGATGGTTTTTAGCGGTGCCGTCTTACTTTTATGGGGGCCAAGTGCTTTCTTTATACCGTCATACATTTGTCTAATGTTGCCTGTTTGCGCTGCGATCTGGATGCTCTCACTGAGCTGGAGCCAATAGTCATTTGCACAGCGTCGAGCAGTTTGTTGAACTTTGCTTCTCGTAGCCCTCAGGATCTGTAGGGTTCTGGCACTCGGTGAACGTTTATATTCATTCATAGCACTGCGCTTAGCTTCAATAACAGGTGCCATCACATCTGATGAAGCGTCAAACCAGTCATTTGACTTTGCTGTTTTCTTACCAAAGGTGGCAAGTGCAGTACTTTGAATGGTGTTCCGTAGATGCTCCCAGTTCTCTGTAATAGTATCACCATGCTGAGGGCTACTGAGCACTTTCTTGAAGGTCGCAGTGAATTGAGTGATCATGAAAGGGTCTGACATCTTGCTGGTATCAATGCCTGGTTTCCCTTCATGTCTGACACGATAGAGTTTTCTTGGTTGTGCTCTGATTTTGCAGCAAACCAAGGAGTGATCTGTGTCACAGTCTGCACTATGGTACAAGCGCGTGGAGAGCACAGACCTGAGGAGTGGCCTTCTGACGAGAATCAGGTCAAGTTGGTGCCAGTGCTTGGATCGTGGGTGTCTCCATGACACCTTATGCTGGGGTTTTGTCTGAAAGTAGGTGTTGGTCACACAGAGGTCATGGTGGACGCACAACTCTAAGAGCCGTTGTCCATTTTCATTCATCTTGCCAATACCAAACCTGCCCAGACATGAAGGCCATGAAACATTATCGGCACCCACTCTAGCGTTAAAGTCACCAAGGAGAACAAGCTGTTCTTGCCTAGGTATACTTTTGATTACTGCTGCTAGATTCTCGTAGAACTCATCTTTAGCTTCTGAGGCAGAGTACAGAGTAGGAGCATACACACTGACAAGGGTGATGGGACCTGTGCTAGTTTGCAGGCGGAGCGTTAACAGGCGTTCTGATCCATTCTCACCTGGTTCAACCATGTTAGTTAGCGATTTTTTGACCGCAAAACCTACTCCGTGTTCTCTAGCTTTATTAAGATCTTTCCCTTGCCAATAAAATGTGTAGTCCTTCTCGCTCACCGTTCCAGAGCCCGCCAGGCGCGTTTCCTGAAGTGCAGCTATATCCACCTGAAGTCGTTTAAGCTCATCATTAATTATCATCCATTTGTTGAAGTCAAATCTATCATCATCCGTTTATTGAGGTCAGATCATTTGTTGAGGCCAGATCTGGCATCATCCTTTTGTTGAATCTAGTGCCATCCATTTGTTGAAGCCAGATCTAGTGTCATCCATTTGTTTAAATATGACCTAGTGTCATCCATTTGGTGAAGTCAAATATAAAATCATCCATTTGTTGAAACCAGATCTAGTGTCTTCCATTTGTTTAAATCTGATCTAGTGTCATCCATTTGGTGAAGTCATATTTAGCATGACTCATCTATTTGTTGAAGTCAGCTAGCAACATCCATTTGCTGTGGTAAGATCTAGCATTGTCCTTTTGTAGAAGTAAAACCTAGCATCCATTTGTTGATGTCATATTTAGCATGGCTCATCATCATCCATTTGGTTAAGTCAGATCTAGTATCATCCATTTGTTGAGGTCATACTTTGAGACAAATATGATCTTACATTTTTTGATCATGGTGATGGTCAGACTTTTATTTAACGCAGATGGTGGTCAGACATTTATTTGACGTGGAGGATTGTCAGACTTTATTTTAATGCGTATGATGGTCACACTTTGTTTAAGACTGAAAGTAGTCATACTTTTTGACACAGATGGTGGGCAAGCTTTTATTTTACACAGGATAATAATTTTTTTGTTTGACAGATGAGATCACATTTTTTGTTTAACGCAGGTGATAATCAGGTTTTGCTATGAAATTGATGTTAGTCAGGCTTCCATTTCATAGATAGTGGTCAGGTACTTTTTTATCCTTCTTCTGTTACACTGCTGATTTAGTATTTTATTTTGATGTCCTTGTTATCCAGTGTGTTTCTTCTTTGTTTTTACTAGTTTGTTTTCATATCTTTTAAATTTAGAGATCTGTGTGCATGGGAGGTAGCTAGACCAAAAGCTATTGCCAACTTCAAAGCCCATCGTCCTGAAATGCACAACACAACTGCAAAATTAGTGGCAGAGGACCTCAAACTGGAACTATAATAATTTAACTACTTAGATAAAATTATACAGATTTTAGTTTTGTTTAGTATACAGTCATATATTAGTCATGGACCATGATTGGACCAAGGGTGAAGGTCAACCAAGCATATACTGTTATTTCATGAAGGTGTTCTGGTGCTACACATGATATACTGCATCTCATTACCTTATTTTAATTTCTGCTCGTATTTATTAAAATACAAATGCTGAATTTATAAAGTTATTTCTTTTCCATGGATTATATTTAGTATTTGTGGTATTCATATTTAAGTTTGAGCTGTTCTTTTATCTTTGAAAATCTAGGATATTTACACAGTTAACATTTTTCCATTGTTCGTATTCATAATGTTAGTATTATTATTTTAATCTCAGGTGTTGTTATAATGAAACAAAGATAAAACGTCTGTCACACTTCTGCTGTCATTTATTTCATAATCAGAACAAAGATTTACCTCTAGTCTTCTTAAAATGTTAAAACAAATGTCATTCAACTGAAAATGTAAGATTTTTATTTATTTAGTCCACTTGTGTTCTGGAAGTATTAAAATAGCTGTTACTCATGTGTTGAGATAGATTTTTTTCAAAATTAATATTCCTTCTGTCACACAGTGTTAAATCAGATGTACTTCTGTTAGTATAGGTTCTTTATCACAGTAAAGAATTTATTGTTGCCTCTTTGCTGTGTTTCAACAGCAAGTTCACTTTTGTAAAAAATATTTATTTATTATATTTTTTGGTAGCTTTTGTGAAAGATTTGTTGCATGCCTTTCCAAAACGTTAAAAAGAATCTTTTATATTTATAATGATCAGATTAATTACTGTTTAAACATGTACACAGATCATC
Source organism: Oreohelix idahoensis (assembly GCA_024509875.1). Taxonomy (NCBI): domain Eukaryota; kingdom Metazoa; phylum Mollusca; class Gastropoda; order Stylommatophora; family Oreohelicidae; genus Oreohelix; species Oreohelix idahoensis. The sequence continues at coordinate 48,984 of JAMPIV010022560.1, forward strand.
AAAATTCATTTTTTTTAAAGTATCAGATAGTGACTTGTAAGACATGTTGTTAATCATAAATGCTGCTGCATTTTTTCTTTTTAATGTTTGACTAGGTGACCACATTATTACAACTTAATACCTCTCATATTTGTTTAATCCCCCCCCCCCCCAAAAAAAAAAAAGTCCAGTACTTCTTCTTCTTTGTACACTCTCAGACGTCTACTTGAATGTTTTCAAAGAAAGCAGTAGTCAGCTTGAGGCTATTTGCATCTCCATAGAGCTTTTCCACAAATGGTACTGGTGTCTGCCATATGCACTTTCTCTGTTCCACATGTGTTGGGCATCTTTGAAGCAGAAGTTCAGCAGTCGTTTTGTCAGGGCCACAGTTACACTGATCAGTATTTCCTATCTTTAGCTTGTTGAATATGGTATCCCAGTGACATCTTTCAGTAGGAGAGAGAGAGAGAAATATATAGACCAGAAATGTGTTTTGCAGTACAAATAGCCCTTTACTGTAATCAGTCCTATGTATTCAGTTTCCAGTGATAGCAAATGTCAGGATATGACAAAGTGCACTTGATTTGTTTTCACATTTTATATTTCTGTACATTGTTTTATGTATTATATTCTGTTATTATTTTTAAATGATCTTGCTGTGACAAGGATGCTATCCATTGTGCCAATAAAACGGTATTGAATCAGTTTTACAAATTACGGTTCACAAAAAACAAGGAACGTTTCGGGTTTTACCCTTCGTCAGCCACAGTTACAAACAGGTGACAAGGACAAGAATTACATATATGTACTACAAAAACATACGATGATGAGAAACATACAACAAATGGGCGATACAAGCAGATGGAAAAAGTAAACAACAACAGTGATCAGAGAAAAAAAGAACAATAATAATACCAAAAAATCGTAAAATCTAAAAGAAATACCGAAACAAGAAAATAAATAATCAACGAAACGAAAAAAAGAGAATTAACAAAACTTTGGAACAAGTAAAAGTATACTGAGCTCGATCTGAAGATACTGTGAAAGAAAGCCGTAGTATTCTGTCACAGAAATCGCAAGGAAGTGACGTATGATAGCGACAGAACAAAAGATATAAAAGGATACGAAACGAACCAAAACAAAAACATAAGAAGATAGATCTAAAAGACAATGAATCAAGAATGAAAAAGAGAAAAGCTACCAGAATTTATGCAAAATGATGTTGGATATTCAAACCATCAGGAGCTAAAGCGCCCATTTTAAAAATAAGACGATTCCCCAACGAAAAGCAAGTCTTGTCATTACCGGCACATGAAAGGAGGGCAGTAACATGAATATCGGAATTACCTGAATGGTCAGGCCTATTGAAATGAAGGGCCACCGGTAAATGTTTGCCATGATAGATGTCATTCAAGTGCTCACGAAACCTGTCTGCCAAACGCCTGCCAGTTTCACCAATATAGGTAATGCCACACCTCTTGCAGATGATAGCATAAATCAGGTTTCTGGATTCGCACGTGAAAGACTCTCTAATGATAAATTTTCCTTTTGGAAAAGTGACTGTCTGAGTTTGGAGTACAAACGGACAGCTCTTACATATCCGGCGTTGGCACGGTTTAGTACCAAAGTATGAAGGGCTAGTATGTCGCAAGCGACTGTGTACAAGAATATCCCTAAAATTCCTATCCCTACGATATGCTACCAAAGGTGTATCACGAAACAACTCTTTGGTATCAGGATCAGAGTGGAGAATAGGCAGATGTCGAAACAGAATTCTCTTCACCGCCAGACAGTGAGGATGGAAAGTTAGAACCAGTTTGAGTCTGTCAGATTGGACAGAAGGTTTAGTAGTGAGTGCCGTCTGACGAGTGACGCGTGTGATATGATTAAGAGCATCAGATAAAACGTTGTGGATAAAGACGTCGGCGAAAGAACTCGAGCATCTCTTGAGCTCGCTGATGAAAATCATCGTCATCGTGACATAACCGACGCAAGCGAAGAAGTTGAGAAAAGGGAATGGAATTTTTACAACTAAGAGGATGTGATGAAGTATAAAGAAGGAAACCATGAGCGTCAGTAGCCTTATAATAGACAGACGTTTTAAGACAAGTAGGGCTAATATTCACAGTGATGTCAAGGAAGTTCACTGAGGTTGTAGAGATTTCAGAAGTGAATTTGTTGGCAGGATTGAAATTACCAACATAGTCAATAAATTGACGGAGGTCTACCTCAGACATGTCTGTAATGCCAATACCATCATCAATATAGCAGCGGTAAAACTCGGGTATTGGTCCACTTGTTGTGATGATCATGTCTGTTCACAGCCCATCATTCTTAACATTACCTATTATTCATGTTGTTGACCCTTTTGTTTACCATTTGGACAGACTGAACAGTACACTTTTGATCAGAAGGACCTTGATAAATATAATCTTAAGCAAAATCATTATTAATGTCATCCAGTTTTTTTTAATGAATGAAAGTTAGTATAATTACAATACAGTCCAGTGTAATACAGAGTATCAGAGTACAATATCATTCTAGACATCTTGATTGTACTATAGGGACAAAGATATGCTATAAAGGCAAAACTTTAGCTTGACTTACATCATAAGAGGTTGATAATTTTCTTTGTAATTTTAATGCTATTACTTCTCAGTTTTAGGAAAAATAAAATGACTCAGTCCCATGGCATTCAACAGATATGCATAAGTAAATAAAATATTTCTGACCTGTATTCCATATAGAACATAGGAGTCTTCAACTTCAGATATGTATAAACAGATAGTTCCGAGTGAATCCCCCCACCCCCCCCCCCCCCCCCCCCCTCCTTTTCCCGTCAATCAAGTGTTTTCGGCCCCTTACTCTCCTTTAGAGCTAAAGGATATTGATGGAGATTCCTTCAGTTTTGTTCATACACTATAATCAGGAAATATTTGAAGAAGTTTTGCTGATACATTTCTCCCTCACCCTCTTAACTGACGGTTTTAGACTTAAAGATATCAGCTATAGGCGCAAGATCTGCTCACGCTGAGTCGTCTGCTCATGTATCCAGCTCAGGTAGGGCCTCAAGTTAGTGAAGACACTGGGATAACCACTAATGTTGCATTCTTCAGTTCCCCATGACACCACCCCAGTAAGGTAGAATTGTCCACCTCTTTCACACGAGAGAGGACCACCAGAGTCTCCCTGTTAAGGAAGAAACAATAACAAGAATAAAGAACACAATATAACCAAATTATAACCCACATGGGTTTGAACTGGGAATTCCGTGCACAGGATAAACACCAGTTTTCTTGTACATGCACCAACAATCAGTTAAATTATCATCACATGTGGTTATAAACTGTACTATTGTTTAAATTTATATTCAACAACATTATTAGTTCACACAACAACATTATTAGTTCACACAACAACATTATTAGTTCACACAACAACAAAACAAACAAACGAGAATAACATAGGCCAAGTGAGAATAACCTAGGCCAAATGAGAATAACATTAAAATCGTGCAAGAATAATGTGATGAAGTAAAGAGTTTGGTGGGTAACAAAAAAGTAACGTTGGCAAATTGTCAACAATAATGTAACAAAGAAACAGCAAAATACGGTCGCAAACTTTAGTAAATAAATAAATATAGGTAATTAACAAGCACTCGCTAGACATAAAGGGGGACACCTTTGTTGTCACGAGACAACAGAAAAGAGGGGTGCAAAATTGACTGAGTCCTTTCATGATTTACTTTCACAGCAAGGCGTTGGAACTGTTAGGATGGTCCTCAGTTTGATTCCTGGTAAGACCGTAAGGCTATCACTTATATTGTCTAGTATCCTCCGTGCCTGTTAGTTACCTATATTTATTTATTTATTTACTATTCATCATAAGTGTTGTAGATTTTTGATAGGGGAATTAAGACATAGATTGGTCCCTTCTCAATAGAAATAGAACAGGTGATAGCTCAGTGAGAGGTAATGTAAAGAAAATAGATTTCCACGAGTGAGATGATGGAAACTAATTAGAATCTGTCCCTGAAATCGAAAATCTTCTCTCTTTCAGCCTATCTCTACAACAGAACTACTTTAGTCAGACAGTCTATTAGAACATATATAGTAATCTATATATACCACTCACCTACACACACACATAAGTGATGACAGTTAGACGCACAGACGTGAAAACTATAACAATGGAATATAGATATTTTGGAACGAGCTGACCGACATACTTGAATAAAGTTTATGTAAATTTTATTAACATAAAGAAAATTGTCCACAACAAATAAGTTCGCTTATCAAGCACTTATAAATACACATAGGTTAATGAATTACTACAAGAATAATAGACCCATAGGTGTAATCCTTTACTACCGCCCCCCCCCCCCCCCCCCCCCCCCCCCCCCCCCCCCCCTCACCAACAAATAATTTCGCTTATCAATCTCACCATAGTCCCCCCTCCCCCCCCCCCCCCCCCCCCCCCCCCCCCCCCATCCCCTCTGTTTAGCCCACGATCCCGTTAGAAGAAAAGTTATAGCCCCCAAAAAGTCACAGATTTATATGCTAGTATTTCCCTCTGTAGTTTAAGAACAGAGTTGATACATTCATCTATTCTAAGAGGAAAACAGCATTAGCAACAAACTTGCATAATGAAATTACAAAGTGGGTGCATGAATATAAAAATGAAAGAATCACTCATTCTGCTTTCTCTCAATTCATTCAGCAGTGGCCACTGGCTTTCGTTCTTACCTACAAAACTGAACTTTTCACCTTCTGGCGCAATCATAGGACACACACTCACAGCACATCCAGTGTTCTGTTAACAAAAACAACCCCAGCTCTACAGTGACTGGTTAATTCCAAGACTCTGGGGAGTGTTATCTTCACTGTTTATATTTTAGGATTCCTGTTTATGTCGCTAGAAATCAGTTCGGGTAAGAGATGCCACAGGGCTCATGGTGTCAGAATCTTGAGGTTTCCGGTGTTTAGGAAATGACAGGTCGGCAACTTCTCTCAGTCTAAAATTCTTGGTCACACCACAAATGATCAAAAAAACATCGGAAATGTAACTGTTTGTAATTTCTCTCGCCACAGGGGCTGAATGTACAATGAGATTGTTGGGAAGAATTATAATCTGGCCAATAGGCCCAGTTATTGCATTTAGTATTAAAGTTCGTGAGATGAGTACTCTGTCTTTTACAGGATGCAAACACAATACCAGACAGGTTGTAACTTGGAAACTCACTTATTTAAATTACAAAAATGTTTCTTCTAAGTTATTCTCATATACTGAAACCACTGGTAAATGTTGGGCTTTACCCAGAATACCTTAGCGCAGAAGTAAAACGATCTCTAATCGACCAACTAAATGATGCTTCTATTAACAGAGATCATAGGAATCGAAATCTAGATGGTTCTAGTCTTTCTGGCTGTACTGGATGAATTAAGTTAGAATTCTGGAGTATATATCTCTCCGAAATCAGGGGAAGGTTACGTCTATAACCCGACCCGACTCATTTGCCAGATGTTAGCACCTACGTCCAGATTTACATATTTCCTTGCTCATTCTACGAATGAAACGAATTCTACACACCCTTACCGAAACCAGACTTAACACCTACAGTACATTCTCTCGATCTGATCAGACATCGGCAATAAAACTCACAGTGTGCGTTTTACACGTTCTGCTTCATATGGCCGTTCCCAGCGATCAATGTCTTTCATCTCAAATTTTTCACCGAGAATAATTAACTATAGGCGGACATATCAGAGAAAATAATAGACGATATATTTACTTCTTATCCCTGTCGAGAACGAATTAACACGATTCGGTCTCATCAAAGAACTTAGCTTAACAGCAATAAAATGCGTTGCTAAATTAGAAAGGAAAAAACAAAGGTATGAATGGGAGAGTATATCTTAACAATCGAGCGTATGCGAAAAAAAGAAGGATAAAAGAGCGAAAGAAAGGTAAAAGACAAGTGCAGAATAAAGAATAAATATCTGAAATTTATTAATCATAATATCTCTGCCACAGACGTCTCCCCTTTAAGATATGGAAACATTCCATGTCTACTTTATGGAAATAAATTTCCGATATCAGTAGCTTAAGGGTGCCTGTTATCTACACTCTCATCTTCCCCCTCCGTCTTGTCCAATTCTTATTCATGTCTGCTCCCAAAGTTTTCTTTCTCTGGAATGTCTTCCTTGTGCGCTTGAAATAGGGTTGCCGTTTTTGACCTCGTTGAAAGATTTTGTGTGTGTGCAGTGGAAATTCCCTGCCACTATCGTCATCTTCGTCAATTTTTTCAATCGCCAGGAGATGTTCGGAGGTTGGCACTGGTCTTTCCAAGTATTTCTTTAACAGGTTTACATGGAAGACCTTTTCCTTTCCTTTAATAGAAATCTGGTAGTTAGCCTTTGAAATCTTTTTAAGGACGGTAAACGGCCCTTGCCATCCGATACGTAGTTTGTTGTTCCCGGTAGGGAGTAACAACAAAACTTTCTCTCCTGCTTCCAATTCTCTTTCTTTCGCGACTTTCCTGTATCGGTTAGCGTGCTTTGCGCGTGCTCGCTTAAAGTTGGTCGTTGCTAGATCCCATCCTAGCTTTAACCTTTCCTTTAAATCCGACACATATTTACTGGCTGAGACAACTGTCTCATCAGCCTTCTGGTCTGTCAGCGACTGAAGTAAGGCTTCAAGTGGCCCCTTGATAGGTCTGCCGAATAAAAGAGTCGCTGGCGGAAATCCTGTGGAAGTATGTGGGGATTCTCTGTAGCCAAATACAGCTGTAGGAATACAAAGATCCCAATCTTCAGGTTTCACTTGTCCCAGTTTACTTAACATCATGTTGAGGTTTCCGTTGACACGTTCTACTAACCCACTTCCGGCCGGATTATAAGACTTTATGTAGATGTGCTGGTTCCTCAAGATCTTAATGATCTCATCCATTAACAGGTTTCGGTATGGAGATCCGTTATCCGTCAACACATGTTGAGGGAATCCCAACCGAGTAAAAATCTGCACGAGGGCTTCTGCGACATGCTTGGCATCCGCGCATGTAAGCGGTATAGCTTCTGCCCATAAAGTGCATGTGTCGACTAAGGTCAGGATAAACCTGTTCCTTCTTTTAGTCCTTTCTAAGGGTCCTAAAATGTCGATCACTACCCGTTCAAATGGTGTTCCCATAATTGGCATTTCACCCAGAGAAACTGGGGGTGTCCGTTGCTTGGGTGGCACACGTTGGCACTGGGCACAGGATTTCACATACCTGATAATATCAGTATTCATTCCTGGCCACCAATAATGAGTAGTTATCCGTTGGTTTGTGGCGTTCTGTCCCATATGTCCGCTGAAGGGAAGAGAGTGCCCCATTTCTAGGATTTGGCTTCTGTACTGTTTCGGTACTAGGAGCTGATTGTAACCTTGGTCAGGCTTGCCCGTTCTGCGATAAAGTACGCCATCCTTAGAAAAAATGTCCCCATGCTGTCTAGGGTCCTTAGCCATGGGCAGTTTCCTAAAGCAGGGTGCCAAAGTAGGGTCCTTTTGTTGCGCCTCTTTAAGTTCCTTAGGTAACAAATTTGGCTCAGGCTCCCGTTCCTTCTTGGTTTGCCCTCTTGTAGTTACTGCTGCCACAATTGGCTCTTCCGGTTTCCCAATAAACACGTATCTACCGCCAAGTATGACTGGGTAGATTGGGTCATACATAACAGCCGCTTTGATCATACTTCTGACAAAGTCAGAGTGTATCTCCACCAATGCGATGGGAAGCGCTGTAGGTGCATCACTCTTAGAAACTCGACAAAGTTGGACGGTCTCTCCTGTCTCTTGACCGGGTTTAACCAGGTGTCTGGCAACAATGCAATCATAAGAAAGCCCCGTGTCAAATAAACAAAAAGTTTGAGAACCGTTCAAAATAACAGTACCTCGCGTTGAGGGTCTCTCTCCCTCAGGTTGAGAATCACTGACATTAATTCTACCTTGCGAGACTGTTAGCAAGCATCCAATGCGTTTAGGCTCGGTGTGCTCGCTCTGATCATTAGTCCCGTGCTCAGGGGTTTTCCATCTGCCACCTTGTCCTTTCTGGCCGCGCTGCCATGTAGGACGGTTGGGTTGATCAGACTGTTTGTTGTTGGTGGGGTACTTGTTTTTGTAGAACTTAGACTTTTCAGGAGGGGGGTTTTGGGGTCCAATTTCTCTGTGGTTATTTTGATGAGAAGATTGGTCTAGATTATTCTTTCGAAAAGGCTCTTCTGTCGGTTTACGTTTTGTGGCCGGCAGTTCGGCCAGCGCATTATGATATCGCTCAGACTTTTCCAAAATGTCTTCAAGCTTTTCTGTTCCCTGCTCAGCTAGAATTCTCCGGGTGTCAGCAGACAAAGTGTTCTTTATCTGTTCGCATATAACGAACTCCTCAAGCCCTTCATAGGTAGAGGCGAGCTGTGACAGCTCCAGACACTTTGACAAGTATCCCTTCAGACGAGAAGAGAACTGCTGAAAAGTTTCAGAATTCTCTTTTCTGCTGTTGCGAAGAAGTTGCAAAAATTTTCGCGCTTTCATTTCAAAGCGCTCAAGTAAAGTTTTCTTCAACACGTCGTAGTTGTCTTGTTGGCTGCTTTCCAGTTTTGCATACACATCGTAAGCAGTACTTTTTAAAGCCTGGGAAAGCTTCATACACCAACGCGACCTCTCTAAACCGTACAGAGTTGCCATCTTTACAAATTTTTCTAGCCACATGTCAATCTTTTCATTAGGACAAGGGAAAGATTCTAGAGCAAAAGACATAGCTGTTAAATGAGGAGATTGAGTGTTAGATTGATCAGTTAAAGAAGAATGAGGAGAAGACTCTCCATTGCTGGAGGCAGAGGCAGCCCCACGAGTTTGAACCTCTAGAGCTTTGAGCGCCAACTCATGCTGTCGTCACTGCTCATTTTCTCTTTCCAAATGCTGTATCTCCTCTCTTTCTTCGTGCTGTCTTTCCTTCTCTCTTTCCTCCTGTTGTCTCTCCTTCTCTCTTTCGTTCTGTTGTCTCTCTTTCGTTCGCCCTGCGAATTTCCATTTCCTCATCCATCTTCTTCTACTCTCTAGCTTCGGCTGCTTTTTCCTTCTGCTCCGCATCATATCTGTCGAGTTCGTCCCTTACAAAAGCTTTCGCTTCCTCTCCGTCCAACCCCTCTTCTCTTGCTTCCTCTCTGAGCATTTGCCTAAGCTTTGCCCGCTCTGCCATTGTAAAGAACTGACTGAGTGTTAATCGAGAAGGAAGTAAGAAAACGGATACACTGGTTCTCTACCACTTACGAGAAAATACACAGAATATATTATATTTAACTGGGATACCTCCTCCTAATATATTAGTATCTAACTATCGCTGCTATTAATCGGCAATAAAAGGCTCTAAATTCAAGCGACTATGCCAAATAAATGGTAGTTAAGATTAATCACTAACAAAAATAAGTTGCTACAGTGGAAACAAAACAATTATTGCAAAAAGTTAGGAGAAAAAAAATTCCCTTAATTTTTAAATCCACTACAAGTTCACCCCTGAAGTCAGTTAGGGTAAGGGAGGCAATTAACAGGACGAAAAAAATAGTCCGAACGCACTCCTTAACTTAGTTCAAAACCCCCTTCTGCTTCAAAAACCCTGTGATTGTTATGCAATCACAAATTCTACCAGCGGTTTAGTATTACAAAATCAACTTATAACATAACTTCCGACAAAATCAACCTGTAAATCAAAGTGTATAATCCTCAATAATGCTGTGGAAAAAAATTACTATTTGTGTAGTCAGCAAGCCCATAAACAGATCGTTAGTCTAGGGGATAATATTTTTAAAGATACTAAAACTCACGAGACATCACCCTCTTACTCTATTTCAGAATAAAGAAAATAAATCCTTCAGACGAGCTGATATTTGCTTCCTTTTCTAAGTTCAAAATCCCGTTAGACGAGGAATTTTCTGTCCTACTTGCTCAGGATTTAAGTTAAATTCCCGGAAAACGAGACCCCATTTGTCATAGATTTTTGATAGGGGAATTAAGACATAGATTGGTCCCTTCTGAATAGAAATAGAACAGGTGATAGCTCAGTGAGAGGTAATGTAAAAAAAATAGATTTCCACGAGTGAGATGCTGGAAACTAATTAGAATCTGTCCATGAAATCGAGAATCTTCTCTCTTTCAGCCTATCTCTACAACAGAACTAGTTTAGTCAGACAGTCTATTAGAACATATATAGTAATCTATATATACCTCTCACCTACACACACACATAAGTGACGACAGTTAGACGCACAGACGTGAAAACTATAACAATGGAATATAGATATTTTGGAACGAGCTGACCGACACACTTGAATAAAGGTTATGTAAATTTTATTAACATAAAGAAAATTGTCCACAACGTTCGTGAGATGAGTACTCTGTCTTTTTCAGGATGCAAACACAATGCCAGACAGGTTGTAACTTGGAAACTCACTTATTTAAATTACAAAAATGTTTCTTCTAAGTTATTCTCATATACTGAAACCGCTGGTAGATGTTGGGCTTTACCCAGAATACATTAGCGCAGAAGTAAAACGATCTCCAATCGACCAACTAAATGATGCTTCTATTAACAGAGATCATAGGAATCGAAAGCTAGATGGTTCTAGTCTTTCTGGCTGTACTGGATGAATTAAGTTAGAATTCTGGAGTATATATCTCTCCGAAATCAGGGGAAGGTTACGTCTATAACCCGACCCGACTCATTTGCCAGATGTTAGCACCTACGTCCAGATTTACATATTTCCTTGCTCATTCTACGAATGAAACGAATTCTACACACCCTTACCGAAACCAGACTTAACACCTACAGTACATTCTCTCGATCTGATCAGACATCGGCAATAAAACTCACAGTGTGCGTTTTACACGTTCTGCTTCATATGGCCGTTCCCAGCGATCAATGTCTTTCATCTCAAATCTTTCACCGAGAATAATTAACTATAGGCGGACAGATCAGAGAAAATAATAGACGATAGTCTTACTTCTTATCCCTGTCGAGAACAAATTAATGCGATTCAGTCTCATCAAAGAACTTAGCTTAACAGCAATAAAATGCGTTGCTAAATTAGAAAGGAAAAGACAAAGGTATGAATGGGAGAGTATATCTTAACAATCGAGCGTATGCGAAAAAAGAAGGGTAAAAGAGCGAAAGAAAGGTAAAAGACAAGTGCAGAATAAAGAATAAATATCTGAAATTTATTAATCATAATATCTCTGCCACAATAAGAATCCTGTTACACGCTCCTTGAGGCATATTGGGAATATGGTGTCAGGCCCATTTTTTCGTGACCATTGGCACACTAGGGGTGATATGGTCAGCATCACACCGGCTGCCTTTAACCTTCCCAGAGTTGCTCTGGTACCCTATTCATGAGGCTTGAGTCCACACCGGAGCCGTTTGCGGTTTACAAAATCCGACCTCAACTGGGGAAAGTACCAGGATCGTCAAGCTGGGAAGCTACTGCACTACCGCGGCTCTACTATTCATCATTATTTATTCCTTCATTATTTATTTAGCAAACCTTCTAACAAAACATGCATGCATTTTTTCATTTGTTCATTCATTTTCCTCTTCTCTTCTTATTGGGCATGAAGCAACCACTGCAGTCTGCACGTTTGCAGGACGCCTGCACCAAGCATTCATTCTCACACTCTTGCAATGATGGTTTCTGTAAAACGTATTTAACATGATGAGGTTGCCGGCCCATGCATAGCTTCATATTAGTCGTCTTTGTACGACATGCCTGAGTGAGCAGTAGTACTGTTCTGTCTTTGTCTCAAACTGTGTAACAATACATCACATAACATGAACAATAGAGTCTCAAACTGTGTAACAATACATCATATAACATGAACAATAGAGTCTCAAACTGTGTAACAATACATCATATAACGATACATCATATAACATGAACAATAGAGTCTCAAACTGTGTAACAATACATCATATAACATGAACAATAGAGTCTCAAACTGTGTAACAATACATCATATAACATGAACAATAGAGTCTCAAACTGTGTAACAATACATCATATAACATGAACAATAGAGTCTCAAACTGTGTAACAATACATCATATAACATGAACAATAGAGTCTCAAACTGTGTAACAATACATCATATAACATGAACAATAGAGTCTCAAACTGTGTAACAATACATCATATAACATGAACAATAGAGTCTCAAACTGTAACAATACATCATATAACGTGAACAATAGTCTCAAACTGTGTAACAATACATCATATAACATGAACAATAGAGTCTCAGGTACAACTACAACGTAGATCTAACTGTAAGCAACTGACAACAGCGCAAAGTATACAAAAAATTAACGCTGTTTCATGATCTTGGGAAGTACAACATAAGCAGCAACAGTATATTATGTATACAATAAGCATATTATATAAACATTAACAAAGTTCTGTAATACCAGTGTATTACCAGGACCCGACGGGGGAGCAAAGAATAGTAATACTGTACTGTATCCTACCACGCATGTCGTAAAAGGTAACTAAGGAAGATTGTACATGGGACTGGTTACCCGATCCTGTGGACACTTTTATGTGACAAAAAAACTTCAACAAACAATATGGGCAAGTCAACTTAAAAAAATAACACTCAGCCATCCAAGACAGAAGGTCGCCTGGAAGACTCATAAATAGGTGCTTGCGTAGAATAGAAGAATCGATCTGGAACAACAAGCTCACCAGTTTGGAATTGATGACAAGAACCAGACAAGTGCCAGTGGATCAAGAAATAAGAAAATGCTAGCGATGGATAGGCCACATATGGAGGAGACCTAGTAATAGTATTACCAGGCAGTCCTTGTGGATTCATCAGGGTAAGAGAGGCAGAGGTAGATCCATAGAAAACAAAAACACGGAGAAAAGACCTAAAGACAATGATGAGGAAGATAAGAATGATCTTGAGCTGATGGCACGTGACAGAAGGGCTTGGCATGTGTTTCTTGAAGGCCTATGCTTCTTATGGAGCTGAAGGGTACCGAATAAATTAATAATACCATGGCGTCATTTTTTAAAAAAAATGTCTATTGTTGTAGTTATGGTATCGTTTGCAGTAACTTACAGCACACGGTCCATACGTGCCATCGCCGAAACACAACATGTCCTCCTCCAGCTGCTCACCCCACAAGTGACTACACTCGTTACTGCTGATCACTTCACCGGAAACTTCGTGAAGCACCTGGTCTTTAGTGGCGTCTAGAACGTCACATTAAAAGAAGGAAATAAAAAGCATATAACGTTACATTAGAAGATAGACTTAAGTTGTACAGGTTGGGTTTAAAGGCTTAACTTAAGGCGTTCTGTTGCAGGGATTTGGTTGTGTAGTAGCCTCCTCTAGTCTTTACTGACTACGGTGATGGTGCAGTCGTGAAATGATAAACATCAGCTGCGTTTTGCCGTGTGTTCTTTTCGACATGTTCTTTTCTCTTCCATTTGTTGTAGGAGCCTCTATTTACCCGTTGGTCACTCTGCCCTTCCATGAAAGTTCCGATAAGCTGCTCGAATTCTTCATTCGTTCTATTCTTTTCACCTACAGCACAGACGCGTAGTTTTTGCATGTCAACAATGTATATCCTGAGTCGTCTTCTTGAGCTTCACTAATAGTCAGTGTCTAGAAGGCAGCTAGTATGTTAGCTCTCGCATTGCCACGTACTCCTGCATGAACATGATACTAGCTCCTCACAAGTTCCTGAACACTAAAGGCTTATATGAATGTTTCTATTCGTGCTACGATACAGACCCTGCCCCTTCTTTTTTTGTTTTTGTTTTTTAAATGTGTGTTGTTTAATACTGTCTCTGCGTTTATCAATCTCAATAGTGTGATAGTCCACGAAACATTGCTAGATGGAAATCACTCCACGTGAATATTCTTGTACGGAACGATTTGCAACGTTTTTTGGGAGATTATCTACTTGTATTTTGTTTTATTTTTGTATTTTGCTCAGTCGCCTGCATTTTTCATCCTCTAGGTTTTATTTGTCTCTTGTAAGGATTCTTACCTGAGTTGGGTCCGGGACTTGTCCATCGTGAGCGCCAGGGAAATTCGGCCCCGAATACTGGCCTCTTGTCCGTCTTAATAAGAGTTTTTAAATCCCCGTATGCATGATTGTGACAGTACACATGCGGAAGTAGATAAAAATAACACTGTCGATCTAACCAATGACTGCACTCTGGAATTAGGATTTTAAAGATGAATCTCTTCGTGAATTTTTATCTTCATCATCATCACCTGCCATTTCCGCAACGAAGGTTGGCTGTAATGGATCTCTAACGTTTTCTGTCTCTTGTCTTGGCGGTACACTCTGATAGACTAATTCCTGTCCATCTCTTGATGTTATCGTTCCACTTATAGCGCTATCTTCCTCTTGCACGTTTGCCTTCAACTCTGCTTTCTATTATGGTCTTCTGCAAGATGTTGAGTTTTTTTTCTATGGCCAAAATATTTTAGCTACCTAATTTTGATCCCCTTCATTAATTCTCTTTTCCTATCTAGGCTTATTAGGACATCTTTATTTGTTTTCTTCTCTTCCGTGAGATGCGCCCCATTCTTTTATATCCACATCTCGAGAGCCTCAATTCTTTCTTTCAATTCATTTTTCTTTGAATTTTTATACAAGAATTAAAACAAACCCGCCTGCAGAAGAAGAGGAAGACGCCAGAGAGAATGAAAATACTTGATGATAAGTCTCTGCAGTTGGATCAGAAATTACACAGGAAAAGATCAAAATAATTGAAGCAAATGATTTGAAGATTTCACTTTGAGAAACATTCCTACAAGATGCGAACTTGTATCTTGGCAACAGTATGTACGAAGTTGACGGACAACTAGGTGATAACATTATATGAATTTTTTTTTAAAAAGGCGAGAGGACCTTCATCCCATTGGGAAATACATGAAAATTAAACAAAATCATCTAGCACAAATACAAGAATCTTCAAACACAGATTTCAATTCAATCTTACTGTGTGCTTCCACAACATGGAAAACAATAAAAATGACAACAAAAAAAGCTACAGACTTTCATAAATGCTTGCTGATGTAGAATAGTAGGATTGAAATGGTATAAAAAGGTCTTGTGGAGCTGATGACAAGAACCAGACAAGTGCCAGTGGAACAAGAGATGACTAGAACCAGACTAGTGCCAGTGGAACTGATGACTAGAAGCAGACAAGTGCCAGTGGAACAAGAGATGAGAAGACGACGCTGGCAGCGGATAGGACACACACTGAGGAAACTTGTTGATATTATTACAAGGCAGTCCTTGTTGTGAATCTCTGGGGTATGAGAGGTTGAAATAGACAGACAAAAATCACACGTAGAATAGAGCTAAAGACAGAGATAACAGCGATAAAGGAGACATAGAAAGACTTTGAACGGATGGCACAGGACAGAAAGGCTTATAATCATGAGAGCTGGAAACGTAATAAATATTGAGTGACTTCCCTTATTTTTACTTCATCAAATCATATATCTCAGTCATTCAGCCTCTTTTTTGCCGAACAATTCTCTCTCTTTCTCAAACTGCGATGCACAATGTACTTCTCGGGTAATTCATTAACATACTCACCTAAAGTCAATCCCCAGCCGGCTACCCAGCAGCTTCCGTCTTGTCTTATCGTCTCCACCTCCTCATAATCAGAACCCCGTTCTTGGTTTCTAAATCCCATATTTGGTATTCTATTGTACATGTGAACATCATCACCTGTCTCCATATACCTATTGTTACTTTCAAACTGGGTACCGCTTTCCACATCGTTACTCATTTCAGGTTGACTGTATTCGGAAGTTCGCGTGTCTTCCAAATCGATGCTGTGTTCTGCGTGATCCATGAAGTCGTCCTCGGGTGAAGGGAGACAGAGTGGCTCTGTGAAAGCGTCTTCGGAAAGTTGAACTAGTGCTATATCGTGCACGTATTTCGCGTGAAGTGATTGATTGACCTTCTTGTTCTGTAGCCTGGCTCTGTATCCTGGATGCTGAAAAGTGAACATAGCAACAGTTACTGATTTTAGTAAAATACACATTGAAGAAGAGTGCATAACAATCAGAAAGACGTATAAATAGATAGAGACAAGCATACAGATAGATAGACACGGAAATAGATACATAGTTTCGTATTTAACTGACTAAGTGGCAACGTTTAGCTCTTCCTAAATCTGTGATTCGTTGTGGAGATGGCAGCTGATGATGATGATGATGAAATCTGTGATTCGTTGTGGAGATGGCAGCTGATGATGATTATGAAATCTGTGATTCGTTGTGGAGATGGCAGCTGATGATGATGATGAAATCTGTGATTCGTTGTGGAGATGGCAGCTGATGATGATGATGATGAAATCTGTGATTCGTTGTGGAGATGGCAGCTGATGATGATGATGAAATCTGTGATTCGTTGTGGAGATGGCAGCTGATGATGATGATGAAATCTGTGATTCGTTGTGGAGATGGCAGCTGATGATGATGATGAAATCTGTGATTCGTTGTGGAGATGGCAGCTGATGATGATGATGAAATCTGTGATTCGTTGTGGAGATGGCAGCTGATGATGATGATGAAATCTGTGATTCGTTGTGGAGATGGCAGCTGATGATGATGATGAAATCTGTGATTCGTTGTGGAGATGGCAGCTGATGATGATGATGAAATCTGTGATTCGTTGTGGAGATGGCAGCTGATGATGATGATGAAATCTGTGATTCGTTGTGGAGATGGCAGCTGATGATGATGATGAAATCTGTGATTCGTTGTGGAGATGGCAGCTGATGATGATGATGAAATCTGTGATTAGAGCTGTGGTTTCTCGAGGCAAGGAACCATGGCATTTTTGGCCTGGCAACCTCATCGTGTGAAACAAATTGCTAAAGGAACCACTGCTATAAGAGCATATGAATGTTTACATGCAAGCCTCCCTACACAGGGACCAGCTACAGTGGTGGCTGTACGCGTCGTGATAAGCTAATAGATAACAGAAGATATGTGCAACGAGAAATTAAAAAAAAAAATAATTCAGTGTTTCTGGCAAATAAACATTTCAAATAACTTCCAGCTAGGAAAATACTTACAAGGTATTTAAGAAATTTAAGCAAGAAATATATTTTAAACAAAACTGGCTGCCAGAATTTAAAGTATTGCCGCGAACTTTGAGCTTCAGTTAAAGTCAAGAAAAAGACGATCACATCTGATAAAAAACTAAAAACATACCACTCACAACAGAAACATGATCAGTTTGACTCAACTTAGAAACTACAAACTGTCACATGGTTTACTGAATCTTACTATATAGACTAAACAAATAAACCCGATGGGTCGGTGAAAAATAAAAAACAGACATTCTTCTGGGAATAATTCATTTTATGGCGTGGGAAGTTTCAGCTTCCGCCAAGTAGTTATGAAATACTTTTGAACGCTATTAAAAAACATAAAAATGTTACTGAAATACTTTAGTTTTGCTAAGGGGCTGAAGGAGATGTAAATTAGTCATTGTGAAAGTGCTATCGGCCTCAACGATAATTTCACGACGATCAACAACGGCTGGAAGTTTAATGAGCTAAAAAACTTCTGGAATTTGAGTTTAATCAAAATGTGAAAGGCTATGTGTGAGTGAGTGAGAGAGAGAGAGAGAGAGAGAGAGAGAGAGAGAGAGAGAGAGAGAATGTGTGTGGGGTGTGGTTGTTGTTTTATTTTGTTTTTAAATGAGAGAGAATAATAATTTCATTTACAAGCAAACTACAGGTATATTATGATTTCATCTTTATGTATGTTATTACGTTTAGCATAATTAATCAGAATTCTCCAGTCTTCCGTACTGCCACTCGAGCCACCATTGCTGTCATTTGCATAAAAGTGTGTTTGTCTTGCATTGAATATTTCATTTTCAGTTGTATATTAGGTCTTTATTTTTCGCCACCAAACCCCACCTAAAAGTGAATTCATCAGACTCTGACATAACAGTTCAACGATCAAGGTTTTGCCCACTGTCATAGAATGTAACCAGATATAAAAAGGGGGAGGAGGGGGTGTGAGAATACGTGATCAGAGGTCACAGCAGATGGGTTTGAAAATAATCCGAGAAAATATCATAATAAAAACAATACGAATGATAACCAGATTGCACTGGGAGATTCTTCCCTACCAGATGTGGAAACATATATATGTAGGTACATTTATCTCGGCAGTAATATAGACTCGGAGGAACAGCTAATGATATCAAAATAAGAATACAAAATGCATGAGGAGATTTCATTGCATTGTGAATTATATAGCAAGCAAAAATAAGCAAGCCAACACAAAAATCTGAATCTTCAACTGAAATGTCAAGTAAGTCTTATTGTATGGTTGATGTACTATGTATATCACAAGTACAGGATTGGTACAACAGATCTCTGCACCTATAGTCCCATGACAGCCGAACATCTGCTTCAGTCCTGCCCAGTGAACGGAGTGGTACATGGCAACAACCTACTTCTCTCAACGAAAAACTGTCTGGAGATATCAGGAACCTTGAGCTGACTACTGCTTTTATTAGAATCATTATTGTGGAAGTTTGAAGGCCAACGAAGAAATAGAAGTATGTCTCTGAAACATGGAGAACAACAAAAATAGGAAACAGCGAGTTACGGACATTTAAATGGGTGCTTGCGTAGAAGAGGAAGATGGAAAGAGCGTGACAAGATCACGTACGTGGACCTGATAAAAAAAAACCAGACACACTCTACTGCGTAGGGGGTAGGGGGGGGGGGGGGGGGGGGTGTTGAGAAGACGTTGCGTGGGATAGGACGCATTACAAGACAGTCGTTGTTATTGAATCGAGAGGGTAAAAGAAATAATGGGAGACCAAACAACACAAAGAGAAAAGAACTGGAGACACACATGAAAGAGATAAAGACATGAAAGAGATAAAGACATGAAAGAGATAAAGACATGAAAGAGATAAAGAAAACATGGTGAAACTTGAAACGGATGGCACAGGACAGAAGGGCTTGGTATGTTTTAATAGATAACCTTTGTTCCACGGGAGTTGAAAAGTACTGATGATGATGATGATGATGATGATGATGATGATGATGATGATGATGATGATGATGATGTCTAACATGCACTGAATCCAGTTTGTTTTCTCATTTGGCTTATTTAAAAACATTACATTTAAACTTGGGCTTCCTTGTCATTTTCTTGTCTTTTATTCAATTTATTCACCTTTTCTCATTTTTTCCCCTTCTTCTCCTGATATACTGATAGGCGTCCCATTGATAGAGTGGTTAGAACACTTGCGTCTGGCGGTAATGTTACCGGGTTCCGGGATCAAAACGCTGGTAGCTTCACGCTCCAGTCCACTCAGCTGTAAATGGGTACTCACTTTGCTCTTGAGTAAAGGAAGTCGAGGAAGGGAACTGGTCACCCGACCTCATTAAGCTGAACCACTGAAGTCTTTAGCACTTCACTACCCTACGGCAGCATTTACTATAGAACTACCTTTACCTTTAAACTTTTGTCGACGTTCTGGCAGGCTTCAAGCTAACTGTGACCGCCTGGCCTACACTAGCATTTATACGTGCTATAATACTACATAGAATAAGGAAATACATTAAAAGCAAATACGGCGTTTTCTCACAAAATGCAGTATCATAAAAGTTACAGTGGCAGTCACGGCTGTGATCGGCATTGTAGAGCAGTGTCAGAAAATAAAAATAAATTCGTGTTATGCGTGGGAAGTGTGAAGTGAGAGTTGTGATCTTGGGTTTTTTCCATTGTTTAGGTGGAAAAGAGAGGCGTGTGAAAAATGTCGAAAAAACAGAAAGACGTGTGCAAAATGTCGAAAACAGAGAGATGTGTGTAAAACGAGCGAGACGTCTGTAAAATGGCGGGGAAAAGCTGTATAAAAGGTGGAGAAATGCGAGAAAAGAGAGAGATGAGAACCTTTGCAAGTGCATTTATATCAACACCAGTAGAAGTCCTAGAAGTAGCTCTTGGCATACCGCCTTTTGGTCTAAGACGGAAAGAGCTAAGATTAAATTATTGGAGTAAAGTAGCACAAGAAGTGACCCACCCAGCACATAAAGCATTTGTCAAAAATCAACCAAGTGTTTGGGACGTCCCCTTAAATAAAGAAAGATATCCAACAGGGTGGAGAACTATAGAAGATCTAACACAGTTCAAAGAACTGTCAAACACAATTAAAAATAGTAATAAATATAGAAGCACAATACCACCATGGGAACTAAAAACACCAATCATAGACTACTCACTTATTGAAAAGATCAAACAAAACATAGAAGATAAGGAAGCCAAAACGATAAGTAGAAAGTTCATAAATCAACTTACAAAACAAAGTCTGGCCGTCTACACTGATGGATCCAAGGGTGATAGTGGGCAACTAGGTGCAGGAGTAGTAATACCACAGTGGGGAATAAATAAGAGCTACAGTGTAACTGAAGGGGCTTTGATTTTTACCCAGAGATGGTAGTAATTCTAAAAAGTTTAGAAATAATCGAAGATAACCCACCAGAAGCTGTTACGATATTTACAGACTCACTATCATCACTACAAGCCCTAGAACACCCAGGTAAATGTAGCCGGCCAGACATAAAGGAAGAAATTCTTGCAATTAATACATCGCTAGGGAA
The DNA here is from genome assembly GCA_024509875.1 of Oreohelix idahoensis. Taxonomy (NCBI): domain Eukaryota; kingdom Metazoa; phylum Mollusca; class Gastropoda; order Stylommatophora; family Oreohelicidae; genus Oreohelix; species Oreohelix idahoensis. The sequence continues at coordinate 69,656 of JAMPIV010022560.1, forward strand.
CAAAGGATTTAATGTGAGGCTAGTATGGGTTCCAGCACACATAGGTATAGCTGGTAACGAGTTGGCAGACCAGAAAGCCAAGTATGGAAGGATAAGTAAAAACAATATAAGAGCAGGACTGGGAAGGTCGGAGATCAAGAGCCAAGTGAAGCTAACTATAAACGAGAAATGGAAGACAACATGGAAGAAAAGTAGAAAAGGCAGACATGCGTTCAAACTGCTGAAAGAACCAATAAGGACGTGCCAGGTCGGAGAAGAACTAAAGGTACCATCGAACAAAAAGCTGTGGCGTCTCCGTCTCGGTGCAGCATACTTCATGATAGAGGAACCAAGCTGACAAGAATGTCAGGAAGAAAATGACATAGACCATTACCTGATCCACTGTATAACACATAATCAACAGAGGCTAGAATTAAAAACATACTTTAGAAATAACAATATAGACATGACAGGGGATAAGGTGTTAAGTATAGATGCCCCAGGGGAAGCCCAATCAATACTTAAACGATATATACATAAAACAAAGGAAAACATATAAGGTTAGTTACAATGGTAACATCAAACAACAATAACAAAAATGATACTCCAGAAAAGACATTCAACCAAATAGAAATTAAGCAAAAAAAAAACTAACAAATCATTTAAAAAAATAAAACCAGAAAAATTAGCAAACCCGTTAAATACTCATAGGACAGGAAAAGGCAACGATATTTTTTTTTAAAACACAAAAAAAAATAAAAACAATAAAACACTAATACAAACTAAAACCAAGTGCAAAGGACAATAGTTATCTATATACAATACAAAACTGAAAATAAAATGACAAATACTAATATAAATTAAAACCAGCAACTGCAAAAGACAATAGTTATTTATACTTAATACAAAACTAGTAAATAAAATGACACTAAATACCCCAATTATAACCAATTTTCAGGTTGAACAGGGTAGACCAAGATGGAACGAGAAGAGGCAATAATGGTCAGCTGTTAAGTGCCCGCTCTCCACCCTTCACCTTTTCAAAACAACAACAACAACAACAACAGAAAAGAGAGAGATTTGCTAGGTAATCATTGTGTTGTGTTAGGCAAGCCAGATTCGAGTTTCGTCTAGGAGATTATGAAGATCAGTAGTTTTTTTTTCTTTTGGATATAATTCACTATTTTGTTTAAGCGTAAGTAAACGATCATGTCATTGTGTAAATACCAGTGCTTGTCGAATGACGTTCAATAAACTTCTGGTTGAATTTACTGCATTGCTGTTTTTTGGAACGTTACAGTTTTTTCTTTTGGATATACCTTGTCATTTTGGGCCATTTGCTTATCACTAAACCTAAAAGGGTAAGAACGAACCTGGAAAGGAAAATTAGCAAAAGTCAAGAATCTCCATCTCAGGCGGAAGGCCTGTAGCCACTTGAACAACATCATATAAAGGATTAGCTCTGATTGAAAAAAAAATCAATATAACTACTTGCGCATTTAACTGACACAGACGCACTTACCAGTATAATCTCCCGGACGTGCAGATCTCTCTCTCCCACTTCCTGTAGCAGTAGGTGATGTTCTCCAACACGCACTCTCCATAGGTTCGGGTTCGAAACGCTGTGGAATGAAAGAACTTTATTTTCAAAGGATTAAGAATTGGGCGAGCAGGCCCGTCAACCATTCAGCCCTTTCCTCTTTCTCTTTCTCATCTTGTATACTGTATCCATTCACTTCCACCTGTACTTTAAATTTTAAATTTAAAAGTATGCAACATTTTAAAGGTAATATAACAATTCATTCATTCATTCATTCATTCATTCATTCATTCATTCATTCATAACCCTCCACTCCCAAAGGAGCATAGGCCTTCAACAAACACATGCCAAGTCCTCCGTCACGTGCCATCATCTCAAGTTCTTTCCACGTTCTCCTTATCATTTTCACCTCTGTTTCCAGCTCTCTTCTCCATGTGGTAACAATATATATGGAAAAAAATTTAGAATCTTCCGCTACCTTTCCTTCATTATTACTCTGTTATTAATTACACTAATGTAAAGATAAACCAACTTGGGGTTGGAGTGACTAAGAGGTATGGCGGGACCGGGTTCGGTTCCCAGGACAGGGGATACATTTGATGGACATTTTTTTCTCAGAACCAATGGTTCCTTCCGATGTCATACTCCCCCCTGATCTGGGTAGTGAGATTGGATGCCTAGTCCTCTCGGATAAGAGCGAAAAATGAGGAGATCCAGTGTGCAAGCTATGCAAGTTAAAAATCCCTTGGCATTGGAAATCGTAAAGAGTAGGTCATACGTCCGCTGCCCTGGCATAAATTTACAAAATTAGGAAAACCTACCCACCACAAAAAGTATTTACAGAATGTGTGATTTCTGTATACACATATTGGGATCCTCGCCGGTGCTAAGGAGGTCGTGCACTGTTACAATTGTCAACTTCATTGATATTAACTTACATACTTATTTACTTAGTCATCCCTCTTTTACCCTACATAAATATTAGAGAAGCATAAAGGTATGTTTTCAGGCACTAGTGAATAATAAAGAAGTAAAAAAACTAGACAACAGAAAAACAACAGACGTGAGTGTCTTACCGGGGAATCGAACCCATGACCTTCCGTGCGGCACCCTAGCCTAGCTACGGAAGAGAATCACACTATCCTCCCTGCCAGCTAAGCACCACTTTAAAATGATGCTTCGATGACAGGGGTTATTAGAATTCTTCTACCCTAAGGTGTAGAGGTTTGCCAGAGAGAGAACCAGGGTACCCTATCGACTGCCTTCCTCCTGGCCTGGTTACAGTCTAGTCCTCGGTCCTTCATAGATTGTTTAATGTTGCCCTCCCAGCGAACTCTAAGTCGTCCTGAAGGTCTGGATTCCTGACCCTTGGTTTTCCATATTTAAAAGTATATTTCTCATATTTGTATATACTGACATTAACACTGAGAGAAATTAACAGCCATTATGATGAAAAAACAAACGTTGCATTCTTCTTCTTGACACTTTAGCTTTCCAAGGAACATAGGCCAACAAACGTATCACAAGTACTCATGTCGCGTGCCACCAGCTCAAGGTCTTTCCCTGTGTTTCTCATCACTTTCATTTATATCTCCAGCTCTGTTCTCCATGTGCTTCTCATCACTTTCATTTATATCTCCAGCTCTGTTCTCCATGTGTTTCTCATCCCTTTCATTTATATCTCCAGCTCTATTCTCCCTGTGTTTCTCATCACTTTCATTTATATCTCCAGCTCTGTTCTCCCTGTGTTTCTCATCACTTTCATTTATATCTCCAGCTCTATTCTCCCTGTGTTTCTCATCAATTTCATTTATATTTCCAGCTCTTTTCTCCATGTGCATCTCATCACTTTCATTTATATCTCCAGCTCTATTCTCCCTGTGTTTCTCATCACTTTCATTTATATCTCCAGCTCTTTTCTCCATGTGCTTCTCATCACTTTCATTTATATCTCCAGCTCTGTTCTCCATGTGTTTTTCGGCCCATCTCTACTCCTCCGACCGTGGGGATTTTAGAAAAAAAGACTGCCTTGTAATGTTATCAACAGGTTTACTCAATGATTTCATCCATTCTTGTAACTGCGTAAAACGAATGCTCTTCCTCTTTTGTTATTTTTTGTTGTTGTCAATGTTGTAACGTGGTTGTACTGGAGCTGTGGTCTCTTCTCGATCCTGTTTACTTTATTTGTTTAAAACCGTTATGTGAGAATGAAGCTGTTGTTGACAACCCTGGCAGTAATTAGGTTTCTTGCTGTTTCCTAGAGATGACAGATTAATCATTCGATGAGATGATCCAGTGCTTGCAATTATAAATTTCTGACTGTTGCAGGGCTTCATAGCTATCATCATCATCATCATCAACATCAGCTTCCATCTCCACAACGTAGGTTGGCTGTAATGGATCGCCAACGTCTTCTGTCTCTTGTCTTGGTGGTGCACCCTGATAGACTCTTTCCTGTCCATCTCTTGATGTTATCTTCCCACTTATAGCGCTGTCTTCCCCTTGCACGTTTGCCTTCAACTTTCCCTTCTGTTATGGTCTTCTGCAAGGTGTTATGTCTTTTTATGGGGCCAAAGTATTTTAGCTGCCGAACTTTGACCTCCCTCATTAGTTCTCTTTCATGTTTTAAAAAAGTCAGCTATGAATAAAAGCTTATGTGTATATTAAATATATTTCTCCCCGCCCCTGTTGTTTCTCATTACGAAGCATAGGCTCACCACTGCAGTAGCTGCCATGCAGGAAGCTGGCACCATAGCCCTGATATGCCCTTGTAGCTGTAGTTTGTGTAGCAATTTATTTTAGATGTTGTACTCGTAGTTGCCAACCCCATGCACAAACTCACGATATTCGTCTCACATCAACAGCATGGGGGGAAGCAACGATTCTTTATTTATCCCAATAGAGATTCCACGACCCCAGGAGCCATATAGGGTTATTAAATGTCAGGTATTAAATGTATTTATATAGTTGCAAATTTATATTCATCATCATCAAACTTCAGCTCCCCAAGGAGCATATGCCTTCAACAAATGTCTGCCATTTCCTCCTGTCTTTCTATGTGTTATACATCATTCTCACTTCTGTCTCCAGTTCTCTTCTCCACGTGTTTTTTGGTCCACTTCTGCTTCTTTTACTCAGGGGATTCCAGAACAAGGACTGCCTTGTAATTCTATCAACAAGTTTCCTCAATGTGTGGCCTATAAATCTCCAGCGCTTTCTACTCATCTCTTGTGCCAATAACACTTGTCTTGTTCTTGTCATCTCTTGTGCTAATGCCACTTGACTAGTTCTTGTCATCTCTTGTGCCAATGCCACTTGACTAGTTCTTGTCATCTCTTGTGCCAATGACACTTGTCTAGTTTTTGTCATCTCTTGAGCCAATGCCACTTGACTAGTTCTTGTCATCTCTTGTGCCAATGCCACTTGACTAGTTCTTGTCATCTCTTGTGCCAATGACACTTGTCTGGTTCTTGTCATGTCTTGTGCCAATGCCACTTGACTAGTTCTTGTCATCTCTTGTGCCAATGCCACTTGACTAGTTCTTGTCATCTCTTGTGCCAATGCCACTTGTCTGGTTCTTGTCATATCTTGTGCCGATGCCACTTGACTAGTTCTTGTCATCTCTTGTGCCAATGACACTTGTCTGGTTCTTGTCATCAGTTTCACATTGGTGACCTTGTCGTTCCATTGTAATCCTTCTTTTCTACGCTGGCACCCATTTGTGAAAGTCTGTAATTTCTTGAATTTTGCTTTTCTTGATCTCCGTGTGCCAGAGAGCGACACAATAGGACTAACTTGACATTTGAGTTAATACATCGTTATATAATATTTGTTATTTATCCAATGTATATTTAATTATGAAGCTAAGTTACGAAGAAAACCACATTATATAATTCTCTTTCTTCTTGTACATTCTTTTATCCACCTAAGGAGCATGGATCCTGTGCAAAACAAGCTCATTAGCTCTTGCAGTCAGAAGTGTCCCTAAAGTACTTGGCACCCTGGGCAGACTCTACCTTTGGCATCCCCGCCCCCATAAAGAAACACTCACACGTACATTTTAAACAGGAGATGCTATCATGGCACCCCTTCCTGGCTGTCACCCGGGGCGGACGACCCCCTCGCACCCCATTAGTACGCCACTGCTTGCAGTAGTAGTTTCTGTAGCCTACATGCTGAGATGACCAATTTAGGGCTTTAATATTGTATTATAAAAACTGGAGGCTGTATACTCTAATATTAATTACAACAACAGTCGGGGTCTGACTGAGACAGTGTATCGCAGTGTGACATGTTGACATCTTTCCCAACGCGAGGCAATACTGCCTTCCGGGATTCGCTGCGAAATCTTCGTTACTTTTTCTCCCTTAAAAGAAAAAATTGTTGTCCCTTTGCTAATTTACGTGTGTTTACATTTGTTGTGGTTGTTTAATATTGATTTCAGTGTTGGAAAGTGGTTTCCCTTATTTTGTACTACTGGGCACTTTAATATCGTCTGGTGTCTGTTTGTGTTTTTAGCTTTGTCTCGTTTTATGAAGGCACACATCGTTCTTCTTCTTCTTCTTCTTCTTCTTCATCATCTTTGTATACTCTCAGATGTCTACTTGAACATTTTCAAAGACAGCAGTAGCCAGCTTCAGGCTATTTGCATCCCCAGAGTTTTTTTCTGAAAGTAGTTCTGGTGACGGCCATATGTGCTGTATATGTACCTCATATGTCGGGCATCTTTGAAGCAGATGTTCAACAGTCATTTTATCAGTGCGCATTTACACTTATTGGAAGTTCCTATCTTTAGCTTGTTGAATAATGATATCCCAATCTGGTGTGGCTCGTGATGAGTTTGAAGATTATCACTTGTTCTCTTCTGCTGAACTGGTAATATGAAGAGGCTAACTGATTGGCAAAGGAAGGTGGGAAACTACCTCAACCTGATGCAAGCGCAACTTTCGAAGAGGCAAAGAGTTTCATCAGATCCAGATAGCCTACAGAAACAAATGGGATGCAGAGCGTCCATGACACAAGGCAATGTCTTCATGTAATGAACGATCCTGTCTGAAGGTTGAAAATATTTTATTATTTATATTTATATTTACTATTGCCTCGTGCAGTTCCAGGGGGATATCCAAGGAGGCAAAAAAAGAATATGACAATCGCTCCCTCAAACATGTCGTGAGAGTCGACTAATATGGGACTATGCATGGAGGACTGGCATCTCCACCACGAAAAACAAACTGCTACATAAACCACCCATGCAAAAGTATTTTCTTTTCCTTAGACTTCCTCAAGTGGGCCATCTGCACTGAGAGTGCTGAGAAGCAGCAAAATCGGAGATGATGCTGACGGTGATGATGATGATGGGGATAACTGTATTATTACATTACAGCTAACTATATATATATATATATATATATATATATATATATATATATATATATATATATATATATATATATATATATATATATATATATATATATATATATATATATATATATATATATATATATAGTCGGGCCCTTAGTTCAGCCAACTAGAACACTTACTGTTTAAAACAATGTGCGGCGGTGATAACCCATCGTTGTGCAATAACAGCTCCAGAGCAAGTATGGGAGCCCAGCATAGATCTGAACGCTACAAGCCACGGCCAGGTGTTTAAATCTGCAACATGACCTCCCACAATCCTCTTCTTTCTGGCTTGAGGCAGTTTTAATTTTCCACAGGTCTCTGTGTGATAGTTTGTAAAATAACCACCGTATAATATTACAAACATAAAGAATTCATCAGTCAAGTACCTTTTAACTCCTCAAGGAGCATACGCCTTCAACAAACACACGCCACGTCCGACTACTGCCATTATCTCAAGGAGCATACGTCTTCAACAAACACACGCCACGTCCGACCACCGCCATTATCTCAAGGAGCATACGCCTTCAACAAGCACACGCCATGTCCGACCACCGCAATTATCTCAAGGAGCATACGACCTTCAACAAACACATGTCACGTCCGACCACCGCCATCATCTCAAGGAGCATACGACCTTCAACAAACACACGTCACATCCGACCACCGCCATTATCTCAAGGAGCATACGACCTTCAACAAACACACGTCACATCCGACCACCGCCATTATCTCAAGGAGCATACGACCTTCAACAAACACACGTCACATCCGACCACCGCCATCATCTCAAGGAGCATACGACCTTCAACAAACACACGTCACATCCGACCACCGCCATTATCTCAAGGAGCATACGACCTTCAACAAACACACGTCACATCCGACCACCGCCATTATCTCAAGGAGCATACGACTTTCAACAAACACACGTCATATCCGGTCACCGCCATTATCTCAAGATCTTTCCATGTCTTCTTCATCATTTTCATTTCAGTTTCCAGTTCTCTTTTTCACGTCTGCCTTTTTTTCTCTTACCCTTGGGATTCCAGAAATGTCTTGCATAAGGATTATCCTTGAGAGATAAGAATAGTTATTGAGTCAATTCTATGTGAGACAGATAAAGGCATCACGTGGCTCTTCCAGCTGATATGGCAAATTATTGGCGATTCTAAACAAATGAAAATGAACAATTCAGAAAGCAAATTGTAACGTAATATTTAATTACCACAACGATGATTATTAATTAACTGATTGATGCAACTGTGACAAAACGTCTCTACGTGTTCTTTTGGTCGTTTTCTCACACCTTCAGCCACTCCTGCAGTATACCTTCCTTTCTTCATTTTTCTCTTTTTCTCATCGAATTCGCTTATTATTTGGCAATTTTTTCATTCATTATTTTGCTCTATGCTAAATCCAGTAGCGTGAAGTCTCTAACACCTCACTCCCCTACGGACGTATCTGCTTTACACGCAGAAACGTTTACGTTCCGTTAGGTAAATGCGATAATACCAGGTAATTACACCGGTCATATGCTTATCTATTCTCTCAGTCTGACCACCCTTTGAAACGCGTCGGTCCAACATTTGACTCCAGGTGAAAAGCTGATGACGGTGTTTACACAAGACGGTAAATCGCCCGATCGTTAAAAAGAACCAGTGTGTTTGTCTGGGGTTGCCGACGACCGCGTCTGTTTGTCTGGTAGATTACACAGGTGGTAGATGCGTTTATCGCCTTTGCGGGCCCATCCCTGGTGATTATTAAAGATAATCTGTCATGTTCACACATTTGTTTGCGTGAGTGCACAAGATGTCACCGGAAGTATTACGTCTTATTATAAAGAGATCACGCGTGGGAATATTAAATTTAACATTTTAAACACGCGGGGGATATTTTAAATTTAAACACCCCAACCCACGTAGTGCGAAAAAGAGCTTAAGATTGGATTGAAGTGAGAGCCGGAATATACAATGAATCTCATTGGCAAGTACAATCTGTGATTTGAACTGGAAAACTGAAAATAAAATCTAGCAAACTCGGAGACACAGAACAGACAGCTTCGCAACTTCAAACGAGCAACTCCCAACCCGCCTTTATAAATACAGAGACTGGAAACCTAGGAATTGGATCATCAGTCACAAGAAAATAATATCCCAGACCAAGTGATTCATAGAACACCGTCATAAGAGAAATTTATCAGACGAAATTGATTCGAGAGCATATGCACCGAAATTGCTCGTGTCCATCGGAAACCTGTGCGAGGAGATTGTGTATAACCCAAAATTTTGTGATAAGTTGTGAACATTTCTGTTACAAATGTGAATTAAATTGTTTTCTTGCTAAGTGGTTATATATGAGGCTGGCAACCTCAACATACGAAAATAGTATTTTCATAAACCACTACAGCAAGCGCTGGTGATCGTTTCTGGCTAGTCGTGCGGAAAACCCAACAGCAGAGGTGACCCCAGACTCCGACTGGAGCAGTGATGAGTGATGATTACATATCATTTGGGAGATATATGTAATTTGTTAATGTTAGTTCGGCATCAATCATTATTCGAGCTGTCCAGACACATTTTCCTAGTTAATACCCAGAGAAATAGTGGTGATTTCTATTCATCTTTCTTGAGCTACGTTGTGTACTCAAGAATTTAATTCTTCTGAGAGATTAACATTTGGTGGGTGGACAACGAGAAAAGTGCGCCTGTTAATTGGCAGCCCACAAATGTACTTAGCAGAGTTATCTGTTTCCCATTTTTCCAAAAGTTAGTGGTTACACGCCTTCAGATGATTTGTGGTACTAACGCTGCTAGTGTGAGGAAAGAGCATCACCACTAACCGCCTACTTTGGAAGAGTGTGCGGAGAAGTGCCCTCAGCATCACAGCATTGATGAACCATAGCTGCAGGACTCATCTCGAGTTACGTTTTTTTTGTAACAGGTAACAGCAAAACAAGGACATTTATAGCGCCCGACCAAAACTCTATGAGAAAACTTTAGATTAAATGTCGCCAATCTTTCCATATTTATTTTAACATGTTAAAGACTAATTCACTATTAAATTTGTTACACGTTATTTTAAAACTAAACAAATATAGTTGATTCAGTTATTACATGTATGAAAGCAAACGTACGAGCCAGAAAATTATATATATATATATATATATATATATATATATATATATATATATATATATATATATATATATATATATATATATATATATATATATATATATATATGGGAGCCGCGCTGGTGTAATGGTTTCGGCGTTGTACTGGCGACCAGGTGTTCATGGTTTAAACCCGGGCGTCAGCGTTTGAAGAAATGTTTACGGCCGGAAATTTGACTGAATAGCCTGAACGGCTCGTGTGATAAACCCTCTGTGGATGGGAAGGAGCGAAGCTCCTGACCGGGTTGGAAGGAAAGTCCTCAGGTTCCCCAGCCTCGCAATGACATGTCATTGGGCCGAAGGGCTGAAAGCCCAAGTGCCGCTGGTTAAGGAAAAAAAATATATATATATATATCTATATATATATATATATATATATATATATATATATATATATATATATATATATATATATATATATATATATATATATATATTCATATTCTTCTTCGTTCGTCCTGAAAGGAAGTTGGCTGTGTTGTGTCCGTTTACAGCGAAGCTGCGATATTTACGCCTTTCGGCCGACTCATCCGACTTCAGCACGGCATTTTTTGTGGACCGGATTAGCATTCCCTCTTCGATCCCTACTTACTCAGCCAGATTGCCGTGATGCAGCCTGTTTCCTGGACCACCACTTGGAGGTGGAGTAGGGTCTTGGTCAGCTCTAGTTCGCTGATCCTGACGCAAGCAGTCTAGCTTTGGGTCTGTAACCTCATTCCTCACTGTTGACGCGCCTTAGGTCCCATATATATATATATATATATATATATATATATATATATATATATATATATATATATATATATATATTATATATATATATATATATATATATATATATATATATATATATATATATATATATATATATATATATATATATATATACATTTAGACATATATTTACCTCTAAACAGAGCTATACCACTATAAGAGGAAATTCGCTGAATTAACTCAGCTGGGGGCTTGAACGGGCTAAACCATTGCTTAAATCCTTCACAAAAGGCGACGGACAGATATAAGTTAACCATTGGTCAGCCCTATTCCGCATGGTTATTGACTTCTGAATTATCTTGTGAACACTCCCTTCGGATAGAAGCGTCATTACACTTCTATCTACATCTCTGCCAAAAGTAATTTTGTGCGAAGGTAAACACCTTTGACGACCCAGTTTAGATACTCTTGAGTTTTGGCCATTGTTGGACCACTACTGCAAAGCAGGGGAGGCAATCCGTGACAGCGACGAATAAAGATCTAACAAGCGAGAGAAAATATTTGTTTCCGTAGACCTCTAACAGCCCGGCAGATTACGTCCGAACCCTTATAATTATTATTACTCTTCAGATCCCTGCGGAGCTTAAGACCTCAACTTCAAACCCACCGTTTCTGTATCATCCGTTTAAGTTCTGGCCTTCTTTATTCTGTCTGTGAGGTTAATCACACCTTAAGTGACTCTTGAAATCATCCACTTTTCCAGGGATTCAATAATGTTGTCATTGGTAAAACATATTGGGAACCTAGCATTGCACACTAGGCTTGGATGAGTCACTTGAGCACCAGGTGTAACTCAGGCTTTTACCTGGTTGGCTGCATGTAGGAGGATCACACTATAGACCAGCGATAGGCAGGGGGAGCTGAGAAGTGGCGTAGCCTAGGATGTGACAATTCCTTTGGAAAGTCCAGAACCAGAGCACAGTATTTTAGCTCTGCATATTCGGAGAGCCCCCTTAGATGGCGGGGAATGCACAGTCGCCACAAACTTCTTCCTTCTAGCTTGGAACCAGATGTGATGATCCTTTAAATGCAAGCTAAGCTGGTGCTACTGGACCTCATGTCCTCAAATCCACATCTTTTGGAAAAGCAGAAAAGCCACAAGAAAAGTCAAGATCTACATTGTAAAAAAATACCTAGGAGTTTTCAACTTGGTATTGACTGCAAAAGAGAGAGAAGTCAGCAGTCACAGTTAAACAACAACAACCACAACAACATCCTTTTTATGCCTATCTCCAGTTCCATTTTTTATGTATTTTTGGATCTCTTTTTATTTGTTTGTTTTACCCTGGGAATGTCAGAATAAGGACTGCCTTGAAATGCTATTAGCTTGTTTACTCAATGTGCGTCCTATTCCCCACTTCTTATTTAATTTGTGTATTTTTGGCTCTTTTCCGACTCCACATTGATAATTATAATTTGTCATGCCATGTTAAATCTTCTATTCTGCGTAAGCATCCGTTCATTAAAGTCCAAGATTTTTTGGTTATCGGTTTTTTAAATCTCCGTGTTTCAGAGTCATGCAATATAACTGCCTTGACATTTGTATTGAAAATACTCATTTTTGTGTTGGACGTGACCTCATTGATCCGAGCCAAAAGTAGTTCTTCAACAGGATATAGCCTATTTTACTGCTCACAAACGTCTCTGGAAGGACTTCGGTGTTGTGAAATTTAATCTTTGATCTCAAGAACAATTGAACTAAAGTCGAATAAGGAACACCAGCAAAGAAAAAGATTAAAATATGGACATCGAATATCTTTTGTGGATTGAAAAATAATAGAAAACATTCCAGGAGAAGATGGTTCCAAGAAGGTGAAAGATACACTGGGAAAGCACAACATAACATCATTTATGTTTGTCGTACAGAGTTATTTTTGGCCCTTCTGAGAAGAGTGGATGGTGATAGGTACGTGAGAAAGGTGTGAGAAATAGATTTCACGGGTGGTAGATTAAGGGAAAAGATATGTCTCTGAAATGAGCAAGTTTCTTTATTCTAGCCTATCTATACGACTGTAATTTAGTACAAGACAACCTTGCCCTCCTCATACATATAAATATTCGTTTAGCTACACACACACACACAGCTATGTGACAACAAGACACACAAACGTCAAAAACTATGGTTAATTGGGTTTGGGTCTGACCAACACACAAAGTGAAGTTTCTTTGTTGTTTATTATCATTAAACTTGACAACACCAATTATCAAAAGAAAAGATCAAACAAATCAGATTTACTTACATATGAAATAACAAAAATAGATGCGCCCTCCCCCTATGGAGAAAAGAACCCAAAGTTAATAACCCAAAAGTCGAAGGTTAGCACTATGATACAGAGTAGACAGTAGAGTAAACAAAATCTTACTCTATAGGTACAGCAAAGTAAACAAATTAGGCAAATTCAGAGTTGGTAAAATCTCTGTAACAAAGAAAGTTATTCACTCTCTCTTGCAAACAGTGGCCTCTCTCTCACTCTTACCTCCTAGGAGATATTCCTCGGCGTACAACTATCCTGTTCTATTCCCGCATTGGCACCAGTTCATCCTCTAACAACAACTTTTTAGGGGAACGCCAAATCTGGTAGTTTTTCTAGCTAACAAATGTTACTGTGACAAGTCGCTGTAGGAACGTGCTCTTGTGGTTCACAATTAAAAGGAGGCAAATACTTCCAGTATCGGAATACGTCTGGTTGCAAATAATGTTACAATGATATATGATGATAATCCTATCGGCTGACTCTATGTTAGAGGGCCGATTCTGGAACAGCGTAAATTTATGGATGCTTCGCTTCTCTGTCAGAAGAAGGGAATAAATGTTATCTTTTGTACACCCCAGTGGGCTGATAAAATTGAAAAAATATTGCTGGGTTTGGTAAGTCCAGTTAAATTACTTTTAGTGTCAGAACTATTCTCATGTATCTTTGGCGCGTACGCTTATAATGAAGATCGGTACCGCTCAAACCAATTTGAGGCACGGGTAACTAACAGTAAAATTTCCCAGACCAAAACAAACAAAAGAAAAGACCGATGGACGCTCTTGATCAGGTCTGCTAGGAATATAAGGAAAACATTATGGAAAAATGCTACTATTCTATACATCTATTTGTATGCACGCAGACGGGGACAAGACGGTCTCTTATCTACTCCGCCAGTCCTGATTAAAGTTAACGGCACAGGTTTTTTCTTTAGCCTACCCTATCGTGCGTCGCTTAGCGAGTGTAGGTTGGATTGAGTTATGCTTCTCTCCCACCCCCCTCTGCTCGCAGTTAACGATCAGCTTACAGTGTCAATTATCACAAACTATCGCCGGTCGTTAAGTAGCTATTAATTTAGTCGGCGTCTGATAGTTTAGTCGTATGATATTAAATAATAGGCACTTATAATAAATATGCACAAATGAAATAAAGCTTGAATTCTTTTCTGTCACTATCAGTCGCGCCTAGCACACAAACCAGTCAGCTAAAACCGTCTCTTCTTGTGTGAGAAAGCGTGTGGTAAAAATTAACATTATAACTGAACATCTGGTATGAAATAGCTACGCGTTATTTTATTTCACTAGCTTTAACAGCTAGAAAATCTAAGTGAATATAATGGTAAAGCTAACACTTTTAATTGGTAAAAGCTAACACTTTTAAACACGTAAGCACTAATTTGAATTACCAGAAATCAGAATGAAAAATCCCCACGAATTGCTAGTAACACATTTAACAAGATGGTTCTAGAACTGCGTGCTTAGACTGTCCTAAAATTCTGAGTGACAACTGAAAGCTGGTTTAAGAAAACACAGTTTATATATCATTTTATTTCTCTGATCTATAGATGTTGTTAATTTTCGCGCTATTGTGTGTAACGGAGAATCAGAAACAGAGTTACAAGATAAAGGCTTATGGCCAGTCTTTCGTCAACGTTGCTAACCGACATCAGAAGAATTCTTACATCTAACGGGTCTCTCGAAGATTTTGCCCGCGACGCGACATCAAAGCTTACTCGGGGAGTTTTGGATTTCCCTTCGTAGACTTCAAAAGATTATGTGTTTTTCACGTGCTGTCTGTCATTTATCGTATGATTGACAGATAAGCTCGCGTGAGAAGACGCGGTAAACAAACCTGATTTGCTACTTGTTATGACGGGCAGGTCACGAAAGTTTGTAAACACTTCGTTTGCTTATGTTTAAAGAAAAAAAAGGCGGGACGAAAAAGTACGCTTGTGTAAGTAAACACAGGCAGAAAATGCATGGTTTAACTAGTAAATCGTAGAGCGCTACGAGGTCACAAAGACTGTCAGATTACTGTATGCTCCTTTTCCAGTATACGTCACAGTACGTCCGGGCTTGAAGATGTGAAATTCATTCATATCTAATTAATGGAAACAGAGCTACTGTCATCCGTAGCTACAGAGTGATTGCTATCGTCAATTTCATTATTCTCTTAATTTGTCCAATGGTGACTCATAAAATCTGTTCCTACATTCTCTTTCCTTGGTATGTATTGTACTTTGAACGAATAAACGCCTAGGAGAATTGCCCAACGCATAATTTTTGCGTTAAAATCCTTATTGGCTGCTAAGAACGCTAATGGAGCATGGTCCGTTTGCACCACAAATGGAACTCCATATAAATATTCATGGTGTCTCCTGATTCCGTTCACAAGTGCGAGACATTCTCTGTCAACGGTGGAATAGTTCCTTTCTGCTGTATTCAGTTTGCGGCTGCCATAAGCAACTGGAAACAACAGGTTAGGATGTTTGTCGTCTGCCTGAAGCAGTGTCGATCCAATTCCCTTCCCACTTGCATCCACTTGTAACACGAAAGGTTTCTTGAGGTCAGGTAACCTTAGAATAGGATATGAGGTCAGCTGGTCCTTAAGAGTGACGTACTCGTTTTCGGACTCTGGTGTCCAGACAGTTTTATCCGGTTTTCCTTTCCGCGTGAGGTCTCTCAATGGCGCAGTAAGTCCGTTGAAGTTTTTAGTGAATTTCAGGTAGTATGCGCAAAGGGAAAGAAATGAGCGGCAGTCCTTCTTGGTGACAGGTCTTGCTGCTGCTCTCATTTTCTCAATATTTTTCGCCGCTGGCCACATACAACCGTGAGAAATGGTATGACCCAGGAAGTCAAGCTTTTCAAAACCGATTAAACATTTGCTAAGTCGAGCGGTTAACCCGGCTTCCTTTAGTCTCCCGAGGAGCATAGTGACCGTAGCAATATGTTCTTCGTAGTTATCCGATGCAATCAATATGTCGTCCATAGAATTGTGAATGTTTGGACTTTGCAAGGGTTTCAAAAGCTTTCTCATCATTCTAGTGAAGACTCCTTGTGCATTATGTAATCCGAAAGGCATAACATTAAAAGTATAATGTCCTTTGCTGGTGCTAAAAGCTAATAGAGGTTTAATTTCCTCCTTGACAGGTATTTGGTAATAACGTTTACTCAGGTCAATCTTGGAGAACATTTTTGCTTTGCTAATGTTTAGTAAACAGTTCTGCGGCGCTTTGGAATGGTTCAGGCTAGAACTCTGTTACTGTATTGAGTAGACGATAGTCAATACACAGCCGAACTTCCTTATTCGGTTTCTGTAACAGTACGACGCTTGAGCTATAGGGAGATGTAGACTCGCTAATAATCCCAGCTTGTAGCAATGTGTCTATTTCTCCACGTAACGTGTCTGCATTTGCATATGGGATCGGATAAACTCTGGTTCTTACAGGCGTCTCGTTTGTCAGCTTCATATCAAACTCCACGAGATGTGTACGACCAGGTATGTCCGTTAAGACTGTTGAATACTGTTTCAGTAACGCCTTAGTTTCTGTCTGTTGTGCTTCTGAGAGGGTGTCGCCGAATTTAACATCTTCGTATGACTCCGTTTGTTGTAGTCGGTACTCCATGCAACTATCGTCATCTTTCTCATCTTCGGTTGCTATAGAGACCATCAAGATGTGTTCGGGGGAAGGCACCGGTCTTTCCAAATATTTCTTTATCAGATTTATGTGGTAGACTTTTTCCTTACCTTTTATAGAGATCTTGTAGTTCGTTCTTTGAGATCTTTTTAAGGACGGTAAATGGCCCTTGCCATCCGATGCGTAGTTTGTTGTTTCCGGTAGGAAGCAACAACAAAACTTTCTCTCCTGGTTGCAATTCTCTCTCTTTCGCTGCTTTGTTGTATCTGTTAGCGTGCTTCATGCGTGCGCGCTTAAAGTTGGTTGTTGCTAGGTCCAATCCTAGTTGTAACCGTTCCTTTAATTCAGATACATACTTAAATGCTGAGACAACTGTCTCATCAGCCTTCTGGTCTGTCAGTGACCGTAGTAAGGCTTCCAGCGGGCCCTTAATATGTCTGCCGGATAAAAGCGTAGCTGGCGGTAGAGCTGTAGAGGCCTGAGGGGCGAATAAGGCTGCAGGAATGAAAAGGTCCCAATCTTCAGGTTTCTCCTGTCCCAGCTTACGTAAGATCATGGTGAGGCTTCCGCTGACATGGTCTACTAACCAACTTCCGGCCGGATGGTAGGGGCTGATGTAGATGTGCTGGTCTCTCAAGATCTTAAAGATCTCCTCCATTAACGGCTACGGAACTGGGATCCGTTATCCGTCAAAATTTGTTGAGGGAATCCCAACCATGTAAAAATCTGCACTAGGGCATCTGCAACATGCTTGGAGTCCGTGCATGTTTGCGGTATAGCTTCGGCCCACATAGTGCATGTGTCGACTAAGGTCAGGATAAACCTGTTCCTTCCTTTAGTCCTTTCAAGGGGTCCTATAATGTCGACTGCACCCGTTCAAATGGAGTCCCCACTATTGGCATTTCTCCCATAAAAACTGGGGGTGTCCAATACTTGGGTGCCACACGTTGGCACTTGGCGCAGGATTTAGCATATCTGATAATGTCAGTGCTCATTCCTGGCCACCAATAGTGAGTAGATATTCGATGTATAGTGGCGTTTTGTCCCATATGTTCGCTTAAGGGAAGAGAGTGCCCCATTTCTAAGATTTGGGCTCTGTACTGCGACGGCACTAGGAGCTGATAATGTCCCTGTTCAGGGTCGCCCGTTCTTCGATACAGCACTCATCCTTAGAAAAAATGTCTCCGTTGTGTCTGGGATCCTTGGCCATGGGCAGTTTCTTAAAGCAGGGCTCCAAGGTAGGGTCCTTTTGTTGCGCCTCTTTCAGTTCCTTAGGTAACATGTTAGGTGCAGGCTCCCGTTCCTTTTGGGTTTGCCCTCTTGTAGTTACTGCTGCCACAATCGGCTCTTTCGGTCTCCCTATAAACACGTATCTACAAATAAGTATGACTGGGTGTTGCTGCTAAAAATTTGTCGCAACTTATTCTGACCATGCATTCTGACTATAGTTAATTTTTAATGCATGGGAAGGAACTCATGGAATTGTAGTCACTTTTATTTCTACAGTCGTCTAATCTTGATAGCTATCGTCAAGAAGTTGTCTTATCTTGATAGCTAGGGTTGCCGATAGTTGTGTGAACGATTTTTGAGTCATGTCCATTTATGGAGCGCTCAGATCGCCAGTTCTTTGAAAACAGTTGGCAATCGCAATGTTTCAAGATTCCTTTCCTTTTAAGGTAAAAGGTCTTTAGTCGAACATCGTAGAACATTCTTCGTTTCGTAAATTTGGCTGAGTTGTATTCGATTCGCGTGTTCTGCGCATGTCTCTTTTTGTGGCGTTGTTTAAACAATTTCCGCCCAGGTTAGTCTGAGCAGAGAAGCTGATAAGGCGAGACGTAGCTATGTGCTAGTCTTCGCTTAGATTATTCAGGAAGGAGTTCTCATGATTGTTGTTCCTTTTTTGAGATGATATATCTCCATGTTATTCCTAATGCCTGGAGGCATATGTGAATTTGTGTATTTATTCCTGATGAACAGGTAAATGAATCCTTTTTTGCTAAGTGACTTTATCGCCATCTTGTGATGTTGACTTTCGCTTAGCCTGCCTTATTATCAAGTCTATATTATGACGAGTTTGCTCAGCTCACGATCCACTTATATTGTCACGCATCGATTGATGCCTGTCCTACGGACTACTTGCTTCCTGAACTCTGTTGATGGATCTAGGTTTGATACCTTTGCTGTATAAGGAACATAGAGAACAATAATGTGACGCTCGAAAGACATGCCTGTCTTGTTAAGGTCAAAAATAGGAGACCAGATTTAATCTCCTAGCTGATATCTACTAGCTCTTATGGAAAGGGGAAGTTTACTACCTGACTACATGAACAGCGGTTTACGATATCCTGAAAAGGCACATAATGTACATTATTATTATGCTGTTTGCTGTGCCTGTTGAATCGACTACTTCGATGATACAATGACTGTTGTACGATCCCTGTGATGTTTTTCTACATAACGATGTCCATGCATTTTGTCATTGTGGCGTACAATATATATTGCCAAAAACCCATCACTGCTGTTTAAAGCTTGATTGACTTCATACGTCGTGATTTGGTGTGACGTTCCTGTTGGAACTGTACCTGTATGACTGTGCAACTATTTTACACATGTACACCAGTCCTAAGTCTACACCATACTTTAAGTGCCAGCACTACCTGCCCTTGGCAACAGAAGTTATATACTTACATCACACTATAAACCAGACTACAGACACCAAGTTACTACGCCTCATCATCCCTGGTGTCTGAGGGTGGCACACTACTCTGCAAAGGCCGGTATCATAGTACCTTTGGGAAGCAGATGAATTACAACACCCTCAACGTTGTGTGGCATACTGTGTCTTCATCGCCTTCAACTATTATGGCGTACACTAAAGAGCCACGCAACATTTGGTGGCCATAAGCTGGTTTGTTCTGGTACCAGCATACTCGGGGTCCCTTACCCACTTCATTCAACAAGAATTCAACAAACTGCATTGTTCCAGAAATCAACATACAGCGATTTTTCAAGACATCTACATACAGAATTATGGCAGTACCCGGCGTTGAGTCATACATTGCCAGTTGAAACGTGTTGCTGTCGTTTGTGAAGGTCAAGTGCCGGTTGAATAAGAAGGCCAAGTACCGATTCAGGCAATTTACGATTGAATAAGAAGGTCAAGTGCCGTTAGTTACACTACCTGTACTGTTTAGAAGCTCAAGTACCATCGTCATGGCAGTTGAAGCAGTCCAGATGTACCATCATCGTTGGATCTTCATTCCTTAGGACGCTGATTGTCATCTGTTTTTCTGCTGTGGCTGACGTTTGGATACCAATAAGTTAAGTGGCCTGTTTGTTTGTGAACTGTGCCCTTATACTTCTACTGAGTCTTCTGTGTTTCATCTCATTCTTTTGTTTACATGTTATATGTTTATATGTTATTTGTATATTTATATTTATAGGTTTATGTGTCTGCGGGTTTTTCGGTTGGGCGGAGTCTCCCTTAGATCATACCACGTGATAGAGGTCGTCTATCGTGAGCGTTTTCTGTAGGGTGTGCAAATTTCCGATACTGGAATTTGCAAAGCGACTTCTGTTGCTATTTTTTGTTAGTTGTGACGATATGGTCAGTGTTGTTTTCGGGATTTTCTTCACATTCTTTAGTTTTGTTTTGATTTGTTTGTATTTGTTAACCTCCTCTTTACTATAGTTTAGTTTCATACAACATTTTTGTTTATACACTGTGGTGTCATGTGTATTGTCTAATATCCTCGTAGATATCATCACATTTTTTGTGATATTTCTTTAATTTTCGCTTTATTTTTTGTTGATTTCTACGAATGTTTTCGTATTGTTGCTAAATCTTTGTTATTGTTTACATTGTATTGTTTGCATTGTATTGTTTACAGTGTAAGGTTTACATTGTTATTGTTTACATTGTGATAGTGTTTATATAGTCATTGGTTAGACTTATAGTAGTTAATTCACATTTAATAGTGGGTTATGCTTATGCATTACTACTACACTTATGATTAATAAATGATGAATAGTATTGTGCACTATTGAATGGGAAGTGCACCTATGATCAAGAGTTGATTCATGATATTTCAAAAAAGTCTATACACAAGTTCTTTGATATAAGACTTGTTTCCCACAGAGATTGGGATAATAATATAGTGTTGTGAGTAAGCAAGTGCTTCATTTAAGACTTGTTATAATTAAATTTGAAATAAGATAATTAATTATTTCAGGTTGTGGACTCATATTATTACTCATCATGGCTACATTTGAGCACTTTATTGAGCAGGGTAAATTGCTTGGGAAGACTGGTGATAAGTTAGAAGAATTTGCAACTGCTCAATATGATAAAGCAATGGAAGCTGAACAAAAGAAACTGCAAATGCAGGTGGAAATTAAAAGATTAGAAAAACAAGCTGAGGCTGAAGAAAAAAAGTTACAAAGAGAAGCAGAAGCAAAAGCTGAAGAGAAAAGACTTGAAAAAGAGGCTGAAAATAAAAGATTTGAAATAGAGGCTGAAAATAAAAGACTTGAAAAAGAGGCTGAAAATAAAAGATTTGAAATAGAGGCTGAAAATAAAAGACTTGAAAGAGAGTCTGAAGAGAGAAAAGCAAAAATGGAGCATGAAGAAAAAATCTTAGCTTTGGAAGTTGAGAAATTAAAGGTGATGAACATGGGTAATGCTAATGATGCAAATAAGGTCTCAGATAAGACTAATGCAAGCACTTTCAAGCTTAATCTACCACCATTCAATGCTTCCATCGACGATATAACATTCTATTTGGACAGATTTGAAACTTCATGTAAAGTACATAACATAGATAAATCATTGCAGGTTTATCATTTGTCCAAAATACTTAGAGGTGATGCTTTGAGTATGTTAAGTATGGTAGATGAGCCTGACAAGAACAACTATGAGGTTGTCAGGGCTATGTTGTTAAAAAAATACCAACTTGACGAAGACGGCTATCGTCTTCAATTTAAAAATATGTTACCAGAAACCGGTGTGCAATTCTCTGAATTCATTTCAAAGACACGTCTTACTTTTTTACGTTGGGTGGAGCTGTCTAAGACAGAAAAAACTTATGAAGGACTTATGGACTTAATACTTAGAGACAAAGTCATGTCTTCTGTCAATGAGTCTTTCCTTGCTTTCCTTCATGAACGTAAACCTAAAACAATAAAAGAAATGGAAGATTTCTGTAGCCAGTATATAACTGCGCATCCTCACGTAACCATTGGTAACTCTAAAGTAAAAGAAGGTTTGCCAGTTGCTTCGGCAGCACCTTATGGCCAAAACTCTAGTAATAGATTCCAACAAAATTTTGATAGGAAAAGTAACCGTAGTTACGGTCAAAATTATGGAAATCAATTTCAGGGTGATTCTTCGTCGAAGAATTGGAGACGAGCTGACAGTCCTCGTTACTTCCAACCTAATAATTTTAGGCATTTCAGAAGAGGATATGGTAACAGAGGCTTTTCCTCGCGTAAACCTCAAAACCAAACAAATAGATGTTCACATCAATGTGGACATGATAATAATCATGGAAACTGTAGTTCGAAACATGATAACAGTTATAATAGAGACAATAATAACTACAGAGACAATAACAACAGTGATAACTTCAGAGGTAATGGTAGTCGCGGTAGATCTCAATACAAAAAAAAAGAGATATCAGCAGGCTAACTCGGTTCAACAAGAATCTCAGGGAGCCTGTAATCAGGTTTCTGATAATAAAAAACTCTGACGCTGTCACTTGTTCTTCTTTTGACTTTGGGAGAGCAAACAAGTGCCCCCAATGCAGTACTTTGTTCGAACCGACTACAATATCGACTTTGAGTTGTGGTCACCTCTCCCCGCTCTTCCTGCTTCGGTTGCACATGACGGGAGAGGTTCTCTAATCCTACATAAGGGTCTTGTTAATAATACTCCGGTCTCACTACTTTTCGATTCCGGATGCACCACTATTGGTGTTAGACAATCGCTTGTAGATCCATCCTGTGCGACAGGAAGGGTTATCAAATGTGTCACATTTGGCGGCACTCTAGAGAAATATTCTACTGCTGTAATCCACATTGCCACTCCTTTCTTTACAGGAGATGTGCATGCCTGTCTCTTACCTAATCCAATTGCGGACCTTATTATTGGTCGTATCCACGGAGTTAGGGAATGTACCCCACAGCAGATTGCTGCTTGGGAAGATGATAATATGCAAGCTACCAATGCAGTGGTTACAAGAGCACAAGCTCTACAAACTTCGTTGGATAATAATAATGAAGTTCATAGCCAAGATAGTACCTTGGTTATTTCTCGTGACTCGTTCATAAAATTACAAGAAGAAGATCCTACGCTAAAGAAATTCTTCATTCTTGCGAAGAAAGGTGATCCAAATAAGGATACACAAAGAAAATCTTGGATAGAAATGAAAAACGGCGTACTTGTACGTATGGTACAAGACTCGGCTACGTCAGCACATTCGCAAATTCTTGTTCCCAAGAGTATGAGAGTGCAAATATTGCAGCATGCTCATGACTCGCAATGTGCTGGACACATGGGATTTTCCCGTACAAAGTCGAGAGTCCTTGCGGCTTTCTTTTGGCCCTTTGTTAACAAGGACATTCGTATATACTGCCGATCATGTCAGGTATGTCAGGAGGTCAAATCTAGAGGACCACGACATGCTGCGCCTATCCAGGCTGCTGACATCCCTATTCGGCCATTCCAAAAAATGGCCATAGATATTATTGGCCCTTTTAAGATAAAGTCGGCCAGAGGACATCAGTTTATCCTTACATGTGTCGATATGTGCACACGTTGGCCAGAGGCTATCCCTCTCAAGAGCATATCTACTACAGATATCGCAGATGCTCTTTGGCTGATATTTTCTCGCTTGGGGTTCCCCAGAGAAATACTGTCAGACCATGGCACTCAACTCATATCTGATACTATGTCTCAAGTAATGTCTACCTTACACATTAAAAGATCTCTCAGTAGCATCTATCATCCTATGTCTAATGGGTTAGTTGAGCGTCTGAATAGAACGCTCAAGACTTTACTTGGTAAGATAACTGAAGACCATCCTCAAGATTGGGACAGGGTTTTACCTGCGGCTCTCTTTGCCTATAGAGAGGTCCCAAACGAGCACACAGGATTTTCTCCCTTTGAACTTGTCTTCGGCGCGCGTCCGCGCGGCCCTATGTCTTTATTACACGATCTCATCACTGCCGATGATATTAGTGATGACACTCAATCTTCATATGAGTATGTCATTGCTCTTAGGCAAAAGATCATTGAGGCATGCAAACTAGCGACTGCTTCGTCAGAAATTGCTAAAGAAAAAGCAAGGCAGTTTGCTAACAAGAACAGATGTCTACGACAACTTTGTCCAGGTGACAAAGCATTCGTCCTACTCCCCAGTAGGGAAAATAGACTTCTGATTGCATGGAAAGGTCCATATGCAATAGTCTCACGAATTTCCGATGTTGACTATGTGGTCGATATAGATGGAAAGCATAAAACTTTCCATATCAACATGCTGACGGAATTTCATGAGCGTCCAGACTATTTGCTGCCTATTTTCCAGGCAACGGACGAATCTTCTGTACCTCATGGTCATTACTCATCCCTGTCAGTAATACAGGATGAGGAATCTGTTTTTTCTGATGTCGATCTCCCTCTTCCAGTGGTTCCACTACATTCTATGGAATCTTGGAAAGATGTGTCCATTTCTCCTAATCTTTCTGTTGATGAACATCGTCAAGTCTCGTCGATGTTACAGACATTTAAGGATGTTCTAACCGACATCCCTGGTCACACGCAGGTCATAGAACATGACATAATTCTTACCGACAATAATCCTATTAGGGTTAGGCCGTATCCTATCCCTATACACTTTCAGTCACAAGTGGAAAAGGAATTGGATGAAATGATCCAATTAAACATAATTGAACCATCGACTTCTCCGTATTCTTCTTCCATGGTTATTGTTCGGAAGAAAGATAAGAACATACGAATTTGCGTTGATTATCGCAAATTAAATCAAGTCACAAAGTTCGATGCTGAACCTATGCCTTTACTAGAAGATCTACTTATTAGACTTTCTAATTCTAGATTCTTCACTAAACTTGACTTGTCAAAAGGTTATTGGCAAGTGCCTTTAGCAGATCATGCCAAACATCTGACTGCTTTCTCTACACCTAGGGGTTTATTTCAATGGAATGTAATGCCCTTCGGTCTTATGAACGCCCCTGCTACTTTCGTTCGCATGATGCGTCGAATTCTTTCTCATCGTTCAGATGTCATCGCTTACTTAGATGATATCTGTCTCTTCAGTGATTCTTGGGAAGATCACTATCTGGGTTTATATGACCTACTGTCTACTCTACGTGAGTATAATCTGACAGCAAAACCTTCTAAAGCTTATATTGGTTTTGGTGAAATTTCTTTCTTGGGTCATCGTGTTGGTCATGGTCTCTTGAAGACAGAAGACCACAATACTTCGAAAATATTGAACATCTCTGTACCTAAGACGAAGAAACAAGTCCGGAGTCTCTTGGGGTTAATTCAATTCTATGGAAGATTTATTCCGAATCTATCTTCGATAATGGCACCTCTGTCAACGTTGTTGAAGAAAGGGTCGCCTAATCTGATTCGTTGGTCTCAGGAATGTCAATCTTCCTTAGACCAGATTAAAAAATATATTTTCTTCTCCTCCCATCCTAAGATTACCTACTCTTGATAGAACTTTTGTTCTTCGAAGTGATGCTTCATCCACTGGGATCGGAGCAGCACTTATGCAGGAATATGCTGAAACTCTGCATCCTGTCATGTACATTTCTAGAAAACTAAATGCGGCAGAGAGGAACTACTCGGTTTTAGACCGTGAATTATTGGCTATGGTTTGGTCTATTCTCAAACTACAAAGATTCCTCCTGGGCGCACATTTCATTCTAGAAACTGATCAGAAAGCTCTTACAGCTATTCAGACTAAGAACTTGAAGAGTTCGAGATCCACTCGATATGCTATTGCTCTTCAACCTTTTCACTTCACGGTACGAGCTATCCGTGGGTCGGATAATGTGATGGCTGACATTCTGTCTAGATGCCCACATGATTCCAACTAATACTTCTGTTCTATTTGTAAATATACGACAGAGCCATAACACACCTATATTACTGCAATACATTAGCACATCTGTCCTCACTTTAGGTGAATACATACTATTGTGCTTTGTTATCATCTTCTTCTGTTCCATCTTTAATATAAGAAGAAGACTGAGTAGTTAATATAAGGGCCGAAAGTTCACTCGGTCACAATTGTTCATAATAATGTATTGTATAGTATGAAACTTAATGGCTATTAAATAAAATTATATTGGTAGTTTTTTCTCAGCATTTTTTGTTGATCTGAGAAGCTACCTTTCTGTTGTCAAACATGGAGAGTTCCACATTGTACAGTTTCTTTGGAACGACAGGAGATGTGTCCTGGATCGTCATATAGGTTTAATTTCATTGTGTAATGGTAATATTAAACATTTAGATAATGTAATATTTAACATCCAATATCAGATGTGTACATCCATTCTAAGCGGTATTAGATTATGACACTGCTATTTGATTATAATGATATGAACTTGCATATTTATATTGTATTTTCATGCAAGCGTAGTATGTGTTGGTGGCACCTCCCCGATATATTTTTGAATCAGATTTTTTATCTGTTGAGAAATATTCTCACCAGACACTTTATGTGTCAATTTAGCCTCATATTAGGCAGTGCAATTAGTTATCCCCGCATAATTCGTGCGTTGATAAACCGCTTTTGGTTTTACTCTTGGATATTTTAAAAAAAAAAAATGTTGCACATTTTTTTTTTAAATCGGGAGGTGGCGGTAATGTTGCTGCTAAAAATTTGTCGCAACTTATTCTGACCATGCATTCTGACTATAGTTAATTTTTAATGCATGGGAAGGAACTCATGGAATTGTAGTCACTTTTATTTCTACAGTCGTCTAATCTTGATAGCTATCGTCAAGAAGTTGTCTTATCTTGATAGCTAGGGTTGCCGATAGTTGTGTGAACGATTTTTGAGTCATGTCCATTTATGGAGCGCTCAGATCGCCAGTTCTTTGAAAACAGTTGGCAATCGCAATGTTTCAAGATTCATTTCCTTTTAAGGTAAAAGGTCTTTAGTCGAACATCGTAGAACATTCTTCGTTTCGTAAATTTGGCTGAGTTGTATTCGATTCGCGTGTTCTGCGCATGTCTCTTTTTGTGGCGTTGTTTAAACAATTTCCGCCCAGGTTAGTCTGAGCAGAGAAGCTGATAAGGCGAGACGTAGCTATGTGCTAGTCTTCGCTTAGATTATTCAGGAAGGAGTTCTCATGATTGTTGTTCCTTTTTTGAGATGATATATCTCCATGTTATTCCTAATGCCTGGAGGCATATGTGAATTTGTGTATTTATTCCTGATGAACAGGTAAATGAATCCTTTTTTGCTAAGTGACTTTATCGCCATCTTGTGATGTTGACTTTCGCTTAGCCTGCCTTATTATCAAGTCTATATTATGACGAGTTTGCTCAGCTCACGATCCACTTATATTGTCACGCATCGATTGATGCCTGTCCTACGGACTACTTGCTTCCTGAACTTTGTTGATGGATCTAGGTTTGATACCTTTGCTGTATAAGGAACATAGAGAACAATAATGTGACGCTCGAAAGACATGCCTGTCTTGTTGAGGTCAAAAATAGGAGACCAGATTTAATCTCCTAGCTGATATCTACTAGCTCTTATGGAAAGGGGAAGTTTACTACCTGACTACATGAACAGCGGTTTACGATATCCTGAAAAAGGCACATAATGTACATTATTATTATGCTGTTTGCTGTGCCTGTTGAATCGACTACTTCGATGATACAATGACTGTTGTACGATCCCTGTGATGTTTTTCTACATAACGATGTCCATGCATTTTGTCATTGTGGCGTACAATATATATTGCAAAAAAACCCATCACTGCTGTTTAAAGCTTGATTGACTTCATACGTCGTGATTTGGTGTGACGTTCCTGTTGGAACTGTACCTGTATGACTGTGCAACTATTTTACACATGTACACCAGTCCTAAGTCTACACCATACTTTAAGTGCCAGCACTACCTGCCCTTGGCAACAGAAGTTATATACTTACATCACACTATAAACCAGACTACAGACACCAAGTTACTACGCCTCATCATCCCTGGTGTCTGAGGGTGGCACACTACTCTGCAAAGGCCGGTATCATAGTACCTTTGGGAAGCAGATGAATTACAACACCCTCAACGTTGTGTGGCATACTGTGTCTTCATCGCCTTCAACTATTATGGCGTACACTAAAGAGACACTCAACATTTGAGCACGCAACACTGGGTAGATAAGATCCTCCATTATTGCCGCTTTAATAACACCACGGACGAAATCCGATTGTATCTCCACAAGTGCGACTGGGAGCGTTATGGGTGCATCTCCTTTAAAAACTTCAATTTAAGTTGACGGTTTCTTCCGTTTCTTGACCTGGTTTGGCCAAATGCCTCGCGACTATACAGTCGAGGCTCAAACCTGTATGAAACAAACAATAAGTGAAAGTCCCGTTCAATATAACAGTTCCTCGTGTAGAAGGCCTCTCACCCTCAGGTTAAGAATTACTGATCTTTCTGTTCCGCTGTGAGGCTGTTTGTAAACAACCGATCCGCTTCGGGCCGGTTTGTTTTCCCTGATCCGATATCTCTGGCGCAGGGAGTTTCCCTTTGTCGTATTCTTTCTGGCCGTGCTGCCATGGGGGTCGCTTGGGATCATCACGGGTTTCGGTGGGATATCGGGTTTTGTAGAATTTCGATTTGTTTTGCGGTATAGTTTCTCTTGGGTTTTGGTGGGAAAATGATTTGGAGGACTGTTCTAGATTATTTTTGCGAGAAGGCTCATCTATAGGTTTGCGTTTAGAGCCCGGTAGTTCCGCGAGTGCGTCTGCATAACGCTCTGACTTACTAAAGATGTCTTCAAGCTTTACAGCTCCCTGTTCATCAAGAAACCTACTATTTTCGTTTAACATGGTGCTTTTGATCTGTTCGGTTAGAATAAGCTCTTCTAACCCTTCAAAAGTGCAAGGAAGTTCTGAAAGCTCCAAACAGTCAAATATCCCTTCAGACGAGAAGAGAACTGAGCATACGTCTCGGCTCCCTTCTTCATGCTGTTTCGGAACAGTTGCAAAAATTTGCGACCGTTCATTTCGAAGCGGTCAAGTAAAGCGTTCTTAAATATGTCGTAATTGTCTTGATTGCTGCTTCCCAGTTTCACGTACGCATCATACGCATTGCCTTTGAGGGCCTGAGATAGCTTCAAGCACCATCGGGAACTTTCCAAACCGTACAGTGTTGCCATTCTCTCAAATTTTTCTAGATAGGTATCAATTTTCTCATTGGGGCTTGGGAAGGATTCTAGGGGAAACGACATCGCAGCTAATCGGGAAGACTGGCTGTTTGAGTAGTCAGTTGAGGATGATTGAGGTGATGAAGACTTTCTGTTGCTGGAGCTAGACGCTGCACCACGACTTTGGACCTCTAAAGTCTTAAGCGCTAATTCGTGCTGACCTCGTTTGTCATTCTGTCTTTCCTCGTGTTGTTTCTCTTTCTCTCGTTCATTCGCCCTTCGAACTTCCATTTCCGCTTCAATTTTCTTACTTTCCAATTACCGCTCTTCTTTCTATTTCTCGCTAGCTTCTTTCTCTCCAGCTTCTTTCTCTTTCTCCCTAGCTTCTGCTTCCTTCTTCTTTCTAGCTTCTCTTTCTTTCTCTCTAACTTCTGCTTCCTTCTTCTCTGCCTCATAATTGGCTAGTTCGTCGTTCACAAAAGCTAGCATTTCGTCTCCTTGTAATCCTATTTCCTTTGCTTCCTCTCTTAGCATTGTTCTAAATTTTGCACGCTCAGCCATGGCAAATAACTGACGGCGAATAACCCGAGAAAGAAAGAAGAAAAGGATACACTGCTCCCTAACCAATTTAGAGAATACAAATTTTTTTTTTTTTACATTTTCCCTCTCCCTGTTACTCAGTTGTCTAGTCTATCGCTGCTGTTAACTGGCAAAAAGGCTCCTAACGTAGGCGACTTAAACCATAGAGATGGTAGATCAGGCTAAAAACTGTAAACTGCTATTACTACTGTCGGAAAAAAAATTTAATTAAGGGGAAAAATATTTCCTTATTTATATTCCACCACGCTCACCCACACCTGAAGTCAGTCTGGAGCTAGGGAAGGCGATTAACCTGGCGACTGCCCAATGCACTTCCTTCGCGGGGCTCATGCTCCACTGCTCCAATAAAATTTGTAATAGTTAACCAATCACGCGTACCAGCGGTCATTTTGTACAAAAATTATTATATATCATATCACCAACAAAGATCACCATCAAAATCAAACTATATGTAAACTCTAAGATGCTGTGGAAAGAAACAAATTTCTAATTTGTGTGGTCAGAACCCAGTAAATGAGAACGTTGCCTAGGGCATAATTATTATTACTATTCTTTACTCACAGCACAAGACGCACAACACACTCTATCTAGAGTTAGACTAAGATACAATAACAGACGTTAGTCATTAATCTAGACTCAGACTTAGTTCAAATCTCGGACACGAGCCACCATTCTGTTCTACAGATAGGTTGTGAGTTATTTTTGGCCCTTCTGAGAAGAGTGGATGTTGATAGGTACGTGAGAAAGGTGTGAGAAATAGATTTCACGGGTGGTAGATTAAGGAAAAAGATATGTCTCTGGAATGAGTAAGTTTCTCTATTCCAGCCTATCTATACGACTGTAATTTAGTAGAAGACAACCTTGCCCTTCTCATACATATAAATATACGTTTAGCTACACACGCAGACAGCTATGTGACAACAAGACACACAAACGTGAAAAACTATGGTTAATTTGGCATAGTTCTGACCAACACACAAAGTGAAGTTTCTTTGTTGTTTATTATCATTAAACTTGACAACACCAATTATCGAAAAAAAGATCAAACAAATCAGATTTACTTACATATGAAATAACAAAAATAGATGCTCCCTCCCCCTATGAAGAAAAGAACCGAATGTTAATACTCAAAGGTCGAAGGTTAGCACTATGATACAGAGTAGACAGTAGAGTAAACAAAATCTTACTCTATAGGTACAGTAAAGTAAACTAATTAGGCAAATTCAGAGTTGGCAAAACCTCTGTTACAAAGAAAATTATTCCCTCTCTCTCTTGCAAACAGTGGCCACTCTCTCACTCTTACCTCCTAGGAGATATTCCTCGGCGTACAACTATCCTGTTCTATTCCAGCATTGGCACCAGCTCATCCTCTAACAACAACCTTTGAGGGGAACGCCAAATCTGGTATTTTTTCTAGCTAACAAATTTTACTGTGAAAAGTCGCTGTAGGAACGTGCTCTTGTGGTTCACAATTAAAAAGAGGCAAATACTTCCAGTATCGGAATACGTCTAGTTGCAAAAAATGTTACAATGATGAATGATGATAATCCTATCGGCTGACTCTATGTTAGAGTGCCGATTCTGAAACAGCGTAAATTTCTAGATGCTTCGCTTGAATACGCCTGTCAGAACTAGGGAATAAATGTTATCTTTTGTACACCCCAGTGGGCTGATAAAATTGAAAAAATATTGCTGGGTTTGGTCAGTCCTGTTAAATTACTTTTAGTGTCAGAACTGTTCTCATGTATCTTTGGCGCGTACGCTTATAATGAAGATCGGCACCGCTCAAACCAATTTGAGGCACAGGTAACTAACAGTAAAATTTCCCAGACCAAAACAAATAAAAGAAAAGACCGCTGGACGCTCTTGATCAGGTCTGCTAGGAATATAAGAAAAACATTATGGAAAAATGCTACTATTCTATACAGCTATATATCTATATCTATATATATATATGCACACAGACGTGGACAAGGCGGTCTCTTATCCACTCCATCAGTCCTGATTAAAGTTAACGGCACAGGTGTTTTCTTTAGCCTACCCTATCGTGCGTCGCTTAGCGAGTGTAGGTTGGATTGAGTTTTGCTTCTATCTCTCTTCCCCCCCCCCTCTGCTCGCAGTTAACGATTAGCTTACAGTGTCAATTATCACAAACTATCGCCGGTCGTTAAGTAGCTATTAATTTAGTCGGCGTCTGATAGTTTAGTCGTATGATATTAAATAATAGGCACTTATAATAAATACGCACAAATGAAATAAAGCTTGAATTCTGTCACTATCAGTCGCGCCTAGCATATAAACCAGTCAGCCAAAACCGTCTCTTCTTGTGTGAGAAAGCGTGTGGTGAAAATTAACATAATAACTGAACATCTGGTATGAAATAGCTACGCGTTATTTTATTTCACTAGTTTTAACAGCTAGAAAATCTAAGTGAATATAATGGTAAAAGCTAACACTTTTAATTGATAAAAGCTAACACTTTTAAACACGTAAGCACTAATTTCTATTACCAGAAATCAGAATGAAAAATCCCCACGAATTGCTAATAACACATTTAACAAGATGGTTCTAGAACTGCGTGCTTAGACTATCCAAAAATTATGAGTGACAACTGATAGCAGGTTTAAGAAAACACAGTTTATTTTTCATTATATTTCTCTGATCTATAAATGTTGTTAATTTTTGCGCTGTTGTGTGTACCGGAGAATCAGAAACAGAGTTACAAGATAAAGGCTTATGGCCAGTCTTTCGTCAACGTTACTAACCGACATCAGAAGAATTCTTACATCTAACGGGTCTCTCGAAGATTTTGCCCGCGACTCGACATCAAAGCTTACGCGTGGAGTTTTGGATTTCCCTTCGTAGACTTCAAAAGATTCTGTGTTTTTCACGTGCGGTCTGTCATTTATCGTATGATTGACAGATAAGCTCGCGTGAGAAGACGCGGTAAACAAACCTGATTCGGTACCTGTTATGACGGGCAGGTCACGGAAGTTTGTAAACACTTCGTTTGCTTATGTTCAAAGAAAAGAGGCGGGACGAAAAAGTACGCTTGTGTAAGTAAACACAGGCAGAAAATGCATGGGTTTAGTTAGCAAATCATAGAGCTCTACAAGGTCACAAAGACTGTCAGATTACTGTAGGCTCTTTTTCCATTATACGTCACTATGTTAAACATCGTCCACTTGATCGAAATCCACTCCCGTAAGTATATACAGTACAAAATATTAATGAGAGAAAGATAGACGGGGAGGAAGGATTTGCTAAGAGGTATTCCAGGCGCAACTAGCGCTTACATCACTTACCGTGTTCTGTCTCTGGTGCTGCTATGGTTTTTATGTCTGCTGGGCTTGCTGGTGTAGTTATTGTAAACATCGCTGTCGTCTGATCTTCAGTATCTGAGATTAAATGTGCAGACATTGTTTTTTAGTTGCTTATCATCGTAATGATTGTAATAACAATAATATAGGGCAAGGTGTCGACAAGAAATCAGATTGTTCGTGGCTGTCATCAATGTCGTCATCACAACACCTCATTTACAGAATTTGGTCGTGGGAAAGTTTGCGATGGGTCTCGTCCCTTACGTTTCCCTTAATCGAAGTTTTAAAGAGAATGCTTTTGGCTGAATTCCTGTAATTAATATTTTACTGGTCAATTTTGGTACATGTGTCGCCAGCTTCATCAATTCTGAAATTTGGGTCGTAGTCATAAATAGGTTGAGAACCATTGGTTCACAAGAATATCTTCTTCTTCTTCGATCCTTAACCACCGACCGTCAAAGCAGTCAGTGGCCATCACGCCTAGTGGCGTCTTGTAGGGCAACAACAAATTGATTCCACTTTGCTCGGTCGGTGGCCATCCTTCGTACAGTGCCCCAACTCTGGTTCATTCTTTGCATCTCAGCCTCCACAGTCCTCCGCCAAGTTTTTTTTTTTTTTTTTTTTTGGTCGGCCTCTCTTTCGCTTTCCTTCAGGGGTCCAAAGCATAGCTGTTCTTGTGATGGCATCGGGGTCTCTTCTGAGGACATGACCAACCCAGCTCCAGCGTCTGCCAGCTATGATGGTGTGCATGTCCTCTTGCTTGCTACGAGTAAGCAGATCTTGGTTGGTGATGGTATTCAGCCAAAAGATTCGGTGAATTTTTCTTAGGCATGTTGTGTGAAAAGAGGACAATTTTGACATTTCCTTCTCTGTGACTCTCCAGCATTCCGCACCATAGAGAAGCACAGAAAGCACGCAACTCTGGTATAATCTTAATTTTGTGCTTGTGCTGTATTGGGAGGACTTCCAGATGTTATTTAGGCTAAAGAAGGCTGTTCTTGCCTTATTCATTCTGATGTTGATGTCTTTGCCTGCCCCACAGTCTTCACAAGAATATACAAGTTCGTATATCATTCATGGAGTCGTTCAGCTTTATTTTTTTTAAAAGTCTTAGAATAGAGAAAACAATGGAGTAAACATGTTGTGTTTAGTTAACGCCCAAATGTAAACGAACTCCCTTGACATTACCGGGTACTATAGCAGGCTGTAATGTTTATTGTCATCGTTCATCTACAGTAGCATGTCCCAACCTGTCGTCCGCGGGTACATGTACTGAAGTAATTATTTTTTTTACAAAACATTAAAAATAAAATCAACCGAACAGTAAAAAAATAAAGTCGCCGTTAGGCAGCCTGTATAAAGACAGTGATTATCAAGAGTTCCGGAGTTAGTGTATTTTCTATGCCGGATAAGACTGAGGCGACAATTAAGAAATTAAAGGTCTGGACTCGCCAGTTTGATAAAAATGAATATGAGTCTTCTCTCTGCTAGTGAGTTCCTTGCAGCAAACTGAGCAACAACTACCATTAGTGTTGAGTGCGTGGAGGAACATATGAAGTCATTTCGGACTGTTTCACGTCTTCCATTAAAACAAAATGACTGGCTGAAAAAAGAAACCCATTCCTGGAGAGAGAAAAAGAACTGCTGCCTAATAAAGATCTGCTTATTGAGTTATCTACTTTGATTCTGGGTTATTCTGTATGGCGGTAGGATGACTCATACCACCAACACCAACCCTTCTGGGTTGGAGGTAGGAGAAAACCCCTTCCCGTGTTGTAACGTGGGCTAGTGAGTCATTCTAGTTGATAGGCGGTCAGTATAATTAGGTAATATTACGTACATATTTCAGCGTGCTTCGAGGGGAGTCTATTTTCTTTGATTCTCTCCCCCCCCCCCCCCCCCCCCGCCCCCGTTTCAGCAGGGAGAATAACTCTTCGTCGCTAGTGGATTGGTCTAGTCAAGTTAATGTTATGATATTTAACGGGAAGCTCGTACGATTGGTTTTGATTTTTAATTTATGTAGCAGTCATTAGATTTCGTCAGAAGTGGTGTTGGAAGCGGATTTTCATAGACGATGCTAGAAGCAATGACTCACCGCGTCGGTCTTGCATCAGAAAATTGGCCCTATATATGCAGGGCTAAATTATTAGTTTGTACTCCCAAGTCCAAGAATTTTATTGCATAGCCAGGTTCGTGGATATTCTGAAACTCTGGGTATGTTCGTAAACTTAATAAGTGGTGTAAGGATTTTAGCTAAAAGAGTTAGCAAGTAAGAGTAAGCTTTCTTCTGGGATTTAATTTTATTGTTAGTCAGTGGGTGCCTAAGAAACGGGTATAATTAATGTAATTCAGAAGGAGAAGGGGTGAAGAGTGTTTAATATTCTGAAATATGGTGTAGGCATGTGTGTGCTAAATAAGTTGTTCTATTTGATAACCTTCCATGGGCTGCCTTTAATATAAGAATAGTGCAGGGGAGGAGAAGGAGTGAGCGTTAAGTCTGACCCGAGGGCAGAAATAATACTTAGAGATGGGAGCTTGAATTTAGGGAAGTTTTATTATGGTATGGGAAACAGGGTGTAGGTAAATCTTGGTTGTTAATGTGTTGTGAATTATGTATTTTTTGAATTGGTGTAAATAAGTTGTTATTTTGTCTTACAGCGATTCACGGCGGAGGATAGGTAACCCTAAGCCTGCAACGGACTTTGCCTTCTCAGAGAGGGAGGCAAGAGACAACATCGTAATTGAAGAGAACTAGGGTACGCGCAAAGTGACTGGCGCACTAGTTACGTCTGCAATGCAGAGAGGCATTAGAAGTTCTCATGACGTGAGGAAACATATACCTCAGCGTGGAATTGCCAAGGAATTAGAGCTCTTAGCTTGTACGGCCCAATACAGAACAGGCTAAGTTGCCTGGTATTGTTTACATACTGCCACAATAAAGCTGTAGGCCAACATCCGTACCGGGTTAAATCGTCGTTGTGGGAAGAATAGGGTGCCATCATCAGAGCTAGATCTACAGCCAGAGGCTTATATATATATATATATATATATATATATATATATATAGATATATATATATATATATATATATATATATATATATATATATATATATATATATATATATATATATATATATATATATTCACCAAGTACCCCTTCATCAGTTATTCTGGAGAGGAAAGAGGGAAATCATATCTCTCTAAATGCTAACAGGAGGAGGTACATGACAAAGAGCAACGCATCGGAGCCGCCGACGATAGCGTCAGGAAGGCACTGAACCGAAACAGAGGGGAGAGAGTGCAGTTAGTTGTGTTCCTCAGGAACAGTAGAGTTAGATAGAAACTACTAGAGGAGAGCCTCTGAGTTAGTTCTGCAGAATTCAGGAGAGTAGGATTTATGTGGTGTATAAGTTAGTTGTGCAGGACCGCCAAGAGCACCTTTGAGACATTGTAGTCAAATTAGTTAATAAGTCTTAAACGGAACAGAGTGAACACTAGTGAAGAGTAGTCAGGTAGCGGAGGACTCCACAGTGTGTTTAGTTAGTAACAATAGAGTAGTCAGTTGTGGTGGCTCCTACCTAGAGACCCCCGCCCGGTATATTTCTTTAACCTTAGTTGTTTTCGAGTAGGTAGGGAAGAGAGCGTGGTAATTTGATAATTGTGTCTTTCATTGATTGTTCTTTTTTGTCAGATTGTGTGAACTCGCGCGTTCTTAGTGTGTGTGTGTGTGTGTGTGTGTGTGTGTGTGTGTGTGTGTGTGTGTGTGTGTGTGTGTGTGTGTGTGTGTGTGTTTTGGTTGTAGTATAGATTTGTTTGTTTTAATAAACTATAAAATGTGCACTGGATCAGTTTGACTTTCACTATACTGTACCTGTATTCTTTAACTGTACAGTTGTGTCTGTGGCTAGTAATTAGTGCATACCTTATCTCAGCTGAGCGAGAGGTGGTGAGACAGTAGCTAATAAAACAAGTCACAGGTGGCGAGGGAGAGTCAATCTAGGTTCTCACCCTTGAAGCTATAAGTCTCATCCTCCACAGTCCCTTTAATTCTCATCTTAATCTATCTTCTCAGACTTTCCTACAAATTGGTGTCTTGTCTCTTTACTCATACAGACTCTTAATTACCGTAAGCCACTGTGTGACACATATGAACATGACTTTTGGACAGTTAGTAGACAGAGATGTAGTTTTACAGAAGAAGGCCAAGAATACAATGAAGAGCTGAAAATAGTAGTGAGGCTACGCTGAACGAAGCCAGTGCGTAAAATATGCTTATTATTGTGGCGAGATGGGTGTTTGGATAGAAAATAATAGATATAGTTCCCAGAAATGGAGAAGATAACTGGTGAACTAGTAATAGTGATGGCGTAGGACAAGTCAGGTAGTTAACTGGTGTCTATATTAATAGTAGAAGTGGAATGTAGCTCCTTAATTATCCCTACCAATTTAAAATATTGATTAATTCTCTTAATGTCAACACAACAATAAAATTTCGAGCAGAAACTGAATTTTAGCAAAATCAATTAACTGCGATTTTAAAATATATCTGCACATTTATTAATTAAAATAGAAGTTTGGATCAATGTCTTTGTTCATCATTTCGTGCAACTGGTGACTTCAGGATCTTGTTTCTTCAAAGCAATGATTACTTATCTACTTCAGGTCCCTTCATTGCAGACACTTCTCGTCATACATCAGGTATTGATGTCAAGATACTTAATCCGCACGGGCAGGTAGCTAGTGAATGCAAAGGTGATATTTGAATAATACACTACGGTCTGGTATGCTTCCTCTTGGAAGATTTTGTTGTGGCTCTCTCGGATAAAACCCTTCAGACACAGTGTTACGGATCTGAGCTTATCACTTATGCAAGCCTCGTGACATGGAAAGAAGTCAACAAGAGAGTTAGTCAACAGCACTGGAGACATGCTCGTAGACGACAGTGATAAAATAAGATTAATGCTCCCTCCAGTTAATCATACAAGGCGGCAAAAATGAAGGTGTGCTCGTGGCTGGTAATCTTGTTATGTAAAACAAATTCCTACATCAACCACCGCTGCAAAACTTTTTATATTGGCAAAATCTTCCTCAAGGGGGTCACCTGCAGTAATGGCTTCATGGAGGTAATGATGATGATTGGAGACAGGAAGTTGTTGTCACCGTTCACTTTGCTAGGAGCATAATAAAATGCTCAAGCACGAATTATAAGCGGTGATTTGGTTTTGGTTAAGAGGGAAGGTATGAAAAAATGGTTTAAGAAATAAAAATAGATTTGAATAAAGACTATTTGTCTTGCTAAAAGGGAAACAAGATGAGTGAAATCATGCTTTGATCAAAGGGAGAAGACTCTAATTATTAAAGTCAGGGGAGGAAAGTGCTTAATTACACATAAGTAGATTTGGTGAGTTGGTAATTATGGTTTAGAAAATGTACATATAAGAATTGTATAGCAAGCTTTAGAGTAGACAATATAAGGTTAAGTCAAATTATGCAAAGGGAGACAACGGTTAATTACCTCCCTTATATGATTAAGTGAGTTGAGAAAAAAAATATGCACGTGAAAAGTCTGAGTGAAGTTTACCAGGGCAACGGATGACACTTGACTGAGTTGTTTACACAGCGGATAAGCGTGAACATTTTTCAGCTGAGCGAAGAATAGGAGGAACCAATGAATTTACAGTAAACAAGGACAGATGAGCTAGTAATGATTTTATAGAGGAGAACCCATTTAGACGCGCTGTGGAGCGGTCGCATTTTTCGGAGGAAGCAGTCCTGGTTAAGGACGTAGAGTGGCAGGAATGTGTTTTCTGCCAGGCTCAAGTTACATTTCTGTGAGAAACAGAATGAATACTTCTGAAGAATCCTATAGACCTAGTTAGAGTAGTAGAATCTATTCACTTATGAAAGACAGAACTGTGTTTAAAATATAAGTTTAGTGATAAGGGGTGATAGTAAGAAAAATGAGTGTTGTGAGGATTCGGTGCAACCAAAGTAAGTAGGTCCTTTGACTCATAACTTTTGATAGACATTGAATAGAATTATTTCAGAAGTTGAAATAAGGTATTACAAGGTTAACGACGCTTACAACTAAGTGAGCGCAGAATAAGGAGAAACGAAGCTGAAGCTACAAAATTGACTATGATGTGAATAAACTGAGACTAAGTCAGCAGCTGAGAAGTTTTACAGAAGAACATAGATTTAATAGCCGTGTTGGGCTATTGTATAATGAATTTTGCAACATCAACTGCTACAAGTAAGATGAGTAAGCAATCGAAGTTTGATTGTATTTACAGGATGAAACATGAACTCTCTAGCAGGTATAAGTATGAGAATACCGCAACAGGTGTAACCAATGTATTAATTTGCATATATGAGTTTTAAGATGATGGTATTTGAGTAAATTGAGTCAAATCTGACAGGATTAATAGATGAAGGAAACCAACTCAGGAAAGAGTTGATGAAAGGCTTGGGAAAAGCCAGAATAAATATAAAAACCTTAAGGGAAGAAAATAGGTATAAACCATATCTGTTGGTGTTCTCAGGTAGAGAGCTATATATATATATATATATATATATATATATATATATATATATATATATATATATATATATATATATATATATATATATATATATATATATATATATATATATATATATATATACAGGTACATGGATATATACCCAGGAGGAATGGGATCTACAAGAGATAGTTAGGAAATGTTTGTACCTGGAATTAGTACCACATGCCTCTGTTATGATGAACTTATATGATGTAAATAAACTGTTTGTTTTGATGGAACGTTGCTCAAGTTGGGTTCAGTCTCTAAAAGGTTGTTGAGTGCTAGAGTAAACAAGATACTGGACATAAAGAAACTAACTACTATACGAAGCTGTCACTTAAGTAACATCATAAGAAGGGATGGAACGAGTTTAGGTTGGAAGTTTTGAGAGAATATCATCCAGGAATCAATAACTCTGGAGGTGAGGGGCCAGTATTAAGATACTCTTACTTGGAAGATAGGTCAATGGATCAAATTGACAAATAGAAGGTAGACAACTAGGCCTGCCCCAGTCACCTAGTTTACTATAATAAGAAGAGATAGCACTGTCACATTTAGTTTAATTGGTATCGTGACCAGTCCCAAGACATATAAAGGGACCACTGGGACACATATAGTTTAATTGGTGCCTTCTTGGACCAGTCTTTAAAAACACCCAGTCCAGCGGTGACATTTAGTTTAATTCGCGCCGTGACCAACCCTTCTTAAAGTGACATGGCTACATCACAAGGAGAGATGGAATACCAACAACAACAACAATATTCCATATTGGTTCCACCACCTGTGGAGCAAGAACCAACAATGGCCGCTCTAAAGAGCATTACTGAAACACTATATAATGTTGACTTATATGCAAAATATAATCAGATTAGATCAGTGATAACCCCATTTAAAGGAGACTCGAAAGAATTTAGGAAATGGATGAAGGATGCAGACAGGTTTGCCACTATGATAAATGCAAGCACAGATATGGAACGGAAGAAGATACTATATTTTTCGTCTGACGCTCTTGTTACGGATTTCTTAAGGAGACGTGATAATACATATCCAAGTGAGACATATGAGTCATTGAAGAAAGAGCTAACGAAACGCTATAGTGATATTACAAATACGGAACATGCATGGTCATTACTTCGTCGCATCAAACAACAACGCAACGAGCCTATACAATCCTATGCAGAGAAATTATTAAATTTGGCAGAGGAGGCATTCCTGAATGGATTGACAGCATCACCGGACCTTGAGAAACATCTGGTAGGAATTTTTATTGACGGACTGTTGGGCAGTAGTACAAAACTCCATATGATTCGTAAGGATCCCAATACAATAAATGAGGCGATACAGATAGCGATTACAGAAGAAAATGTCCAAACGAGGTTTAATCAATGTATCGAACAAGAACCAACAGTCGAGGCACAGACAGAACATGAGCCGATGGAGATTGGACATTCCCGTTCTCGTTGGCGTCGCCCAAGCCGGACGGAAAACCAGAAACAGGTGAACACAAGCTATCCTCGACATTTTCATAGGCAGCAGAGTATACAGCAGGTGAATATTCCCACTTGTTTTAGTTGCGGTTGTAGAGGACACATAGCCCCTGAGTGCCGACAACAACATCCTCGCTGGCACCAGCAGAATTATAATGGTCCACAACAGAGTAGTTATGATAGTACGCGAGGACATAACCAAAACTTTAGAGGAGCGTATACACCATCAAATTTCAGAGCCAGACAAGCACGAAAGTATAACCAGGAAAATGGAACGGTCAAATCACTAAGTAGGACCGTTAGTGATGACCGTAAAGTAAATGAAGACAGCTTCCTTCATCGAAGGTCCAAAAACATAAATAATAACAACATGGTGTTACATCAAAAACATTTTCAGCAACGAGAAACATAGCCCCCCACGGTAGCAACTTTACAGAAGAACATGGTAGTCAGGGACTACAACCGTCAACTCCCAGTCAACACCAGTCTACACATTCTACTTGGGATAGCGAAGATGACAGACCTTTGAAATCAGCAACGAGAAACATGGCCCCCACGGTAGCAACTTTACAGAAGAACATGGTAGTCAGGGACTACAACCGTCAACTCCCAGTCAACACCAGTCTACACATTCAACTTGGGATAGCGAAGATGACAGACCTCTGAAATCAGCAACGAGAAACATAGCCCCCCACGGTAGCAACTTTACAGAAGAACATGGTAGTCAGGGACTACAACCGTCAACCTCCAGTAGACACCAGCTTACATACTCTAGCTCGGATAGCGATGACGAACAGTCTTTACAAGTGACGAAAAGTAACATTACTCACCATACCCAGAGTCCTACAGCGAAGCACATAAATAGTAACAAGAATGTCATTGATACGCCTTCGGCACAGGTGGAATCTGAACTTGACGTAACAGAACGAGAAGACAGCGACATAGAGTGTATGGATGATACAACCAGCACCGAAATACGCATAGCTACCAAACGCCCTTACCAACCTTCGTCACTAGACTCACCACCAAGAGCGAAATTGCTACGATTACCGCAAGAACATCTACGAACAAGATTCAAAAGAAATCATCGCCAAGTACATAAACCTTCACTAGGTTTCCAACAAAATATAAATATTCGTTCCCCCCCCCCCCCCCCCCCACCTCCTGCAGAGCGACTATAAACACGACATCGCAATGCATATCAGCTTCGTCACAGTATGACAGTCGCCTCTCCAGCAGAGAGATTACACTGTTGGAACTCGCAAAACAAATCTCCAACTTAGTGTAGTCGTCATAAAGCACTAACCCAGCTATAGTGTTTAATTCGGTACTCTAACCAACATAGTATCTAAAGTTAAGTTAATTAATTGAGTCACACTGTGTTTAGCTTAAGTTGATATTAATATACTGGAGCACGCTTAGACACTTACAGTACTCACTAACTTCTTTAAAGAGAGTCGAGTTGACAAACTAGATTACACATAGTCTTAAGAGTGTGACAAAGTAGATCAAACATATAGCCTTAAGAATGTGACAAAGTGAATTAAAAACATAGTCTTAAGAATGTGACAAAGTAGAGTGAATACATAGAAGTTCATCATTGTGACACAGTAGAGTACACACATATAATCTTATGAATGTGACAAACTGGAATAACTACATATAGTTTTAGGAAACTTAACAGTGTTCTTCCCAAGGTACAAGATGCAGCATACTTGATGATCAAGACTGACATTGGTTAAAATATGTATAGTACATTAAATGCATGTTAATTATTATAATGTACCTATTTCAGGCATAAAAGTATTCAGGACCAGAGGAAAAAAAAAAGAGAAAAGAGAAAAGAAAAGAAGAAGGGAAGTGATCCAGACTCAGTCAAGTGGAGTCTTACTCATGGACATAGGCAAATATTGCACTGAGGATGAACGTCCCCACTTTTTACTGCACTGGTTGTACAGAGATAACAGAAGAAAGAAAAAAAAAACAACTTGGTTGCAGTATTGGTATTATGGGTACTGCTTACTTAAGAGATGATGGTAATGACAGTTATAGGGTCATGACTATATTACTTTTACATCCTAAGGTTAGATATTTTGTTAACCCTGACGTACTACTGCATGTATATATAGGTTTAGACAGAGTTAAGGATTTGACTGATGCATCCAAGACTAGAATCAGTCGGGCACATCAACTCTGACATAGTGACTGTAACTGTCTTTTTTCTCTTGTTGATGTGATCACTGGCCCAAGACAGTATACATGTTGTTAGATGTGTAGTGCGAGCGTATGATGAATTGAGTGTGGGTGCGAATGAAGGCGCGAATGTGTTTAGGCTCGTATAGATGTAGATCCTGCAACCCATACTCTCACATGCAGTAATCAAGGATGCTTTGACACTGCAGGCATGTTTCAAGACATTTATTGACGGGAACACACATAATATCAACAGGAACAGTCAGTGTAACAAGGTCATGCTGACCTGACATCGATAGGTATACATTTGGCATTCAAAAAGGTAAACATCAGAATAGACGTGCATGGTCAGTAGCAAAGTTCTTCAATAATGACAGTTCGTAGCGTCGCCCTTGGCGTCTCTGACTAAACGCGTCAGATGCCTTAGTCACTTGGACACATAGGTGCAACTTGGCACTCCCCGCCAATTGCACATATCAGGCTGTAGTATAACAGCCGAAAGCACAGGCCTCGTTCTGACGTCGGCCGTGTACTTCTGTTAAATAGGTTATCATCAACCCTGCAGTAATACTTATTGTAGATATGAACTCCGCCAATCTGCGGCTCCCACAATATATCTTCGTCACTGGATTTCTGGACAATATAAGACTAACAGTCTTGGATGGCTACCTCGAGTAGTTATTTCTGCTTATCTGTCTCGTATAATGGATAAATTACATTAACAGCAGATATTTCAAGACATATAAAGGTACTGACAAACCTCTGTGTCCAGAGGCAGTGACCATGTCGAAAAATAGGAACATGTATATATATACATATATATATATATATATATATATATATATATATATATATATATATATATATATATATATATATATATATATATATATATATATATATATATATAATAAGTGCAGAGCCATGATTTATTTTTTTTGTTGAGTATTGATGGTATGCCTCAAGCTAAGGTTCAGCAATGAGGTAGCGTTACATTTTGCTTCAAAATATTTTTTTGGGGGAAATTTTTTAACATGTAGACTTTGAATATGTATACAGGCGCGGTGATAATGGTATGTTAAAGAATAGAATGGGATTGCTAGATGATGGAACACAAATGTCTCCCTATGGGATACATTTGTATGGCCCCGGGATGTATGTCACCGTTCACTTTGCTAGGAGCATTATAAAATGCTCAAGCAGGAATTATAAGCGGTGATTTGGTTTTGGTTAAGAGGGAAGGTATGAAAAAATGGTTTAAGAAATAAGAATAGATTTGAATAAAGACTATTTGTCTTGCTAAAAGGGAAATAAGATGAGTGAAATCATGCTTTGATCAAAGGGAGAAGACTCTAATTATTAAAGTCAGGGGAGGAAAGTGCTTAATTACACATAAGTAGATTTGGTGAGTTGGTAATTATGGTTTAGAAAATGTACATATAAG
This sequence comes from Oreohelix idahoensis, assembly GCA_024509875.1. Lineage (NCBI taxonomy): Eukaryota > Metazoa > Mollusca > Gastropoda > Stylommatophora > Oreohelicidae > Oreohelix > Oreohelix idahoensis. The sequence goes on from JAMPIV010022560.1 coordinate 114,433, forward strand.
AATTGTATAGCAAGCTTTAGAGAAGACAATATAAGGTTAAGTCAAATTATGCAAAGGGAGACAACGGTTAATTACCTCCCTTATATGATTAAGTGAGTTGAGAAAAAAAATATGCACGTGAAAAGTCTGAGTGAAGTTTACCAGGGCAACGGATGACACTTGACTGAGTTGTTTACACAGCGAATAAGCGTGAACATTTTTCAGCTGAGCGAAGAATAGGAGGAACCAATGAATTTACAGTAAACAAGGACAGATGAGCTAGTAATGATTTTACAGAGGAGAACCCATTTAGACGCGCTGTGGAGCGGTCGCATTTTTCGGAGGAAGCAGTCCTGGTTAAGGACGTAGAGTGGCAGGAATGTGTTTTCTGCCAGGCTCAAGTTACATTTCTGTGAGAAACAGAATGAATACTTCTGAAGAATCCTATAGACCTAGTTAGAGTAGTAGAATCTATTCACTTATGAAAGACAGAACTGTGAATAAAATATATGTTTAGTGATAAGGGGTGATAGTAAGAAAAATGAGTGTTGTGAGGATTCGGTGCAACCAAAGTAAGTAGGTCCTTTGACTCATAACTTTTGATAGACATTGAATAGAATTATTTCAGAAGTTGAAATAAGGTATTACAAGGTGTTGGTGTCGTTTTCATAGTGATGAATAGAAACGCGAATGGTTACAATGGAATAAATGTCAACAATGTCTTTCAAACGAAAAAACCAACAATGTATCTTGAATTGTGTGAACTGGTCAAGTATTGGCATCACACGAGTCGTTGATAACTTTACATAGATTTTATTCACCAGGACACGAAGTGGACAAGACGGACATCGTCACAGGCGCAAAGATCACACGACAACCTATTGATTTATTACTGCTAAAGTTCCTGAAGATTCTCTTCTAGTAAAGACCTCTGTCCATAGACTAAGGATTACAAAACTGTTACCGTATAATATCCTTCTCAGTCACGACCGTTGACCTTCTTTCAAGGACGTCTATCATGGTAACGTATACATACTCTGGGGTGAAATCTTCCATATTACATTTGTTAAAATTCCCAGACGTTCTTCATACATAGCGTTGTACATCATATAATTTTCACACAAAGTCATATACGATAATCCTAACAGTAAAGGCTTTCAGTTGGCTAACCTCTCTTTACATCCAAGCCACGACTTTGGCATAGAAGCATGTACGGCATATAAAACATGTGCGTAAGATAAACAATATAACTTCTCCTACTCGTAGGAATTCTCCGTCTACGATTCAAATCTTAAAGGCAAGCGACTCTGTAGATCCATTCTAGGAACATCTTAATTCCCTCTAGACTAGTATTAGAGCGGCCTTTTTTCATACAGCATTAAAATAAGAAGTGGGACGATAACTCAAGTGACATTCCTGATATTGGTTTCGACCTGAAGACCAATACAGATCACTAGAATAAATGGCTTCCTTAAAATGCCATTGAATACGAAATATAAAATTACTATCATGGACACAAGCCCGTTCCATGTTTCCACTTCAAAACATGACGTCACAAACTACTCAACTAGGTTACACGTGCGTCCAAAGCAACACTCACTGCTTTGTGCACGTCAGTGCGCGAATCATTCGACCGCACAAATAATATAACTACATAAAACTGGTGCGTACATTTGGTAGGACCGACGACTACCCCCTTAGGTAATAAATGTACGTAACAGCTCCCTTATTACCTCCCCTTAAAAAAATTAATCCCATTAATTTTTTTCGAACTAATTACTCGAGAGAGGTGAGTCAAAACTACAACAAGATTTATGACATGCATAAAATTATATCATATTAAGAAAAGAATATTAACTTGAAATTAATATAACTAAATGACAGTATGCATTAAAGCACACATCCACCATCGACCTACTTTGGAACGATGTGGTAATATTCGAAGTAAAAAGAAGTTGAAAAAATGAAAATGAAGAATCAACAAAAAAGATGATAATAAAATTCAACTAAGTTTTCAACAAAATTTGAAACATATGATTTCAAAAATGAAAATGAACAGCAACACTGATGATAATCAATGATAAAAGAATCAGTGAAACAGAAAATTTTGAAATACAATGTGCAAAAATGAAGCAATGCAAAATTAAACACTTTAAGAAGCAACGCACCTACTGTTATCTAGCACTAGTAAGTTTGACTAGTTATCTAAAAGTAAAATATCATGTAGTGGAATACGTGACTACACGTATTGCGAGACACTAATAACGTTAGTAGATGTGTGATTTATAAACAATCAAATTGATTAAATTGAATTAATCTAATTCTAGTACTTAATTACACATAAATAAATAACTAGTAATTTATTCTAAGTAATTCTAATTTCAGTCATTGTGAATATTAGTTCAGAACTATTTAGAGTCAACAAGAATATGTTCCTAATGTTCCATGCACGAAATAAGTTTACGAACACGATATGTAGTGTAATATGTTCCATAACACTAACGAATGTCTATTTGTTGCTTTTTACCAATGTTGTTTGGTGATCCTGCGACCACTTTATTACATTAGGTGTGCCTTTCTTCAGTAACGAAGAAAGAGGTGCAGTTATAGTAGACAAATGAGGGATGAATTTAGAATAGAACTGTATTAGTCCTAAGAGTGACCTCACTTGTTTTTTTGTCTTAGGTGCTGAGATGTTTAAAATTTTAGAGACGTTACTGTCTTCTGTATACATTAAACCGCGACCTATACGGTGACCAAGAAATGAGATGTCATGAAAACCGACAAAAGCTTTTGAAGGTTTCGCTGTTAAGTTATAATCCTGTAAGGTAGAAAGTAAAGATTTTAAACCCTGAATATGTTCATCCCAAGAGTCACTGAAAAGACAGATGTCATCTATATAAGTAATGACATCGGGACGATGAGACAATATGCGGCGCATCATGCGTACAAAGGTAGCTGGCGCATTCATTAACCCGAAAGGCATAAAATTATATTGAAAAAGACCCCGTGGCGTCGAGAAAGCGGTGAATGGCTTTGCTTTCGTAGTGAGTGGCACTTGCCAATAACCCTTAGAAAGGTCAAATTTCGAAAAGAATGTGGCATGAGATAATTTCTCTAATAAGTCGTCTAAAAGAGGTAATGGTTCCGCATCGAATTTTGTAACTTTGTTTAACTTCCTGTAATCTACGCAAAGAGACGTATATTGTTGTCTTTCTTCCTAATGATTACCATAGAAGAAGAATATGGTGATGAAGATGGTTCAATTATATTTAATTGGAGCATATCATCCAATTCCTTATCAACCTTATCACGAAAGTGTAAAGGAATAGGATATGGGCGAACTCGAATCGGTGTATCGTCAGTCAAAATAATGTCATGTTGGATGACTGACGTATGACCTGGGATGTCAGTGAGGACATCCTCATACGTGTGTAGAATTTTAGAGACTTGCTGACGTTGATCATCAGTAAGAGTAGATGAGATAGTAACATCATTCCATTTCTCAGTGGAATGGAGTGGTACAACTGGTATTGGTAGTTGTACATCATCGAAAGAAGATTCCTCTTCTTGGATGACTGACAAACTAGAATAGTGTTGAATAGGTGGTGTAGGATCGTCAGTTGCTTGGAACACCGATTGTAGATAATCAGGACGTGAGTAATACTCCTTCAACATGTTAATGTGGAAGGTTTTATGTTTGCCATTAACATCAACGATGTAGTCGACATCGGATATTCTTGAGATGATCCTGAAAGGACCTCTCCAGGTAATTAAAAGACGATTGTTATGCGCAGGGAGTAATACAAAAGCTTCATCACCAGGTATGAGCTGGCGAAGACGTCTATATTTGTTTGCAGATAGACGAGCTTTTTCTTTGGCATGTTCGGATGATGCAGTAGCTAGTCTACAAGCATCTATGATTTTCTTTCTAAGAGAGATCACATACTCATAAGAGGATTGAGTTTCCTCTTCAATATTCTCATCCACCAATAAGTCGTGGATTAACGACATCGGACCGCGTGGTTGCATGCCAAAAACAAGCTGGAACGGAGAAAACCCCGTTGCTTGATTTTGTATCTCGCGATACGCAAAGAGACAAGCGGGTAGGACCCGATCCCAGTCTTGGGGATGGTCTTGAGTCATCTTACCCAACAACTGCTTGAGTGTCCTATTGAGACGCTCAATTAACCCATTTGACATCGGATGATAAATAGAACTAAGAGATCTATCTATACCTAATGTCTTCATCACTTGAGACATGGATTCAGAAATGAACTGAACCCCATGATCCGACAAGATTTTCCGTGGAAAACCAATGCGTGAGAAGATTAACATCAATGCCTCTGCTACACTGGCAGATGAAGTGTTCTTGAGAGGGATGGCCTCAGGCCAACGAGTGCACATATCAATGCACGTAAGAATATGCGTATGCCCTCTAGCAGATGGAAGCATTGGACCAATAATGTCAATGGCCATTTTATCAAATGGTCTAATCGGGATGTCCGCAGCTTGAATAGGAGCATGAAATGGACCCCGTACCTTAACTTCTTGACATATCAAACAGGACCGACAATAGAGAGTAACATCTCTATGGACGCCTGGCCAGTAGAATGCCGAAAGCACTCTGGATTTGGTACGCGAAAAACCCATATGGCCCGCACATTGCGAGTCATGAGCATGTCGTAATATACGAGATCTCATACAGGATGGGACAAGAATCTGAGAACATAAGGATAAATCCTTTTCCCGTATTACTCTAACCAAAATCCCATTTTTAAGTATAAAGTCATGTCTAGATTTTGCAAGTTTGTTGCTTGTATTCTTTTTGTTAACATACTGAAAGAATTTTTTTAATGAATTATCATTCTTTTGCAATGTTGCAAACAACTCCCGTGAAATAGGAGCATCATCATCACAAGTGGTATGAACTGTAGGTTCAATAGGTGTATCATGCGACATATTAGTAGCTTGCGCTCTAGTCACTACTGCATTTGCAGTTTGAATATGTCGCTCTTCCCATTCAGCTATTTGCTGAGGTGTACACTCTTTAATACCATGTATGCGACCAAGTATAACATCACAAATTGGGTTAGGCAGAAGACATGCTTGGATCTTTCCTGTAAAGAAAAGGTGTGTTAAGATCAATAATAGCAGTGGGAAATGTTTCAATAGTGCCACCAAATGTTACACATTTGACAACCCGGCCCGTGGCACAACTTGGGTCGATCAGCGAAGTCCGGACACCGATTGTTGTACAACCTGAGTCAAATAGGAGAGAGCGTGAAATATTATTGACAAATCCCTTGTTAAACTTAAGAGAGCCCTGTCCCTGGTGTACTGACGCAGCAGTGGCTGTACAGACTGCAGGCAGGCTAGGCAAGGTATGTCCGCAACGCAGCGTCGTGATCGCCTTAGGCTGGAAAAGAGTCGAGCATTCTGGGCAGTCTTTCACCTGGGTACAATCGAGAGAACAAGACATAGCATTGTGAGTTTCAGCTACTTTACCCTGTTCAATGTTAGCCTGTGTATCATTAAAAGCAACATTGGAATGTCTACCTGTATTATTCAACGATCTATCTCGTCGGCGCGATCGATTGTGATTTTTGTCATTAAAATTGCCATAATTGTCATTTCTGCTAGAGTTAAAATTTGGATTAGTCCGATAATTTGTAGAATGATCGTTATGATGTTGGTTAAATGGTTTATTTCAAAAAAATTGTCTGTTTTGCGGACCCTGAGACCTTGATCTCCAGTTTTGTTTATTATAATGTCCTTGACTATTTTTAAAATAATTGTTACCAAAATCTCGCGATCTGTGAGTTTGGTTCCAAGAAACATTAAATGGAGCAGATTGTTGAAATTGCTTCCCTTTGTAAAAGTTATCATTGGTGAAATTATGATTATTTCCCTTATTGACATACCTATCAGCACTAAAAGAACGATTGCGTGAAAAATTGTTTTGTTGTGCTGCAAAAGCAACAGGCAATTCACTCTTAATCTGCGCGTTACTTAGATCCATGTTTGGGTGAGCAGTGCAAAAAATTTTTGCATGTTCTTCTAAATTTTTCATTGATAAAGGTTTCCGTTCGTGTAAAAATGCGAGAAATGTAGGGTTTACCGACGAAAGTACCTTATCGCACATCAGTAAATCAAAGAGACCTTCATACGACTTTTCAATTTTGGATAACTCGATCCATCTTTCTAATGTTAGTCGTATCTGTGACAGAAAATCACTAAAATTTCTGCCAGATTGAGGTAGTAATGTGTGAAATTTCAAACGATATTCGTCTTCTGTCATTTGGAATTTTTGCAGAAGTGCTGCTCTAAGAGCATTGTAGTCATTTTTCTCACCAATGCTGGTGGTATGATAAACTGCTAATGCATCTCCTGTAAGTAATCTGGATAAATATGTACAGTATAGAGCTTTATCCACGTTATAAGACCCACAAGTGGCCTCAAACCTATCTAGGAAGAATATCACGTCATCAGACGGGGGATTAAATTTTGGTAATTTAAGGTGAATTTCCTTAAAATGATCCTGTCTGGATGAAGTGTGGCTTTCAAAAGTTCTCTGAGAATTAGCTTCCTGAGTTAACCTAAGTCTCTCATATTCTGACTCTGCTAATTTCAGTTCATGCTGTCGTTTTCTTTCATTCTCTTCCATCTCAAGCTGAAGTCGTTTTGTGTTTTGTTCAGCTATTAATCTCCTTTCTTCTATTTCTTTTTGTTTCTGTTCCATTTCCTTGTGTTTAACTTCCATTTCTTTTCTAAGTCTTTCTTCAGACTCCTTTTGCTTCTGTTCTGCTTCTCGCTGAAATCGTTTCTCTTCCAATTCAGCGGCTAATCTCATTTTTTTCTCATTCTCCTCCGCCTCAAATCTTCTCCTCTTTTCATCTTCCTCAGCACGTTTCTCTTCCAGTTCGGCGGTTAATCTCATTTTTTTCTCATTCTCCTCCGCCTCAATTCGTTTTTGATCTGCCTCAAATTTCAAATTTTCCAAACGTAAAGTTTCCAATCTTCTCTGATCAGCTTCTATTTCTTGAGCTTTCTTATATTCTGACAGTGCAAATGTTTTTGCTTCATCAGGAGCCATCTGAAGAGCTTTTGCTTGCTTAATGAAATAGTCTAAGGTAGCCATTATTCAAGATTATTATGTAATAATACTATTTAAAAGTGTTACTACAACTAGTGTTCTTCGTTCCTGTTCTAGAACGGTAAAATCAATTTAAATTATAGGCAATAATATTAATAATTAATAATGTAATTTATAACATATAATGGTGTGAAAGCAATAACGTGACAGACAATAGCACAATAATGACACGACAAGATATTCAAGCCAAACGAAGACGTTCGCAGAAATCCAATTAAAATAAAATGGGAAACTAAAATGGAATGTCGTAAAGAATTACGATGATAACTGCGATTAAATTCAACAAGACAATAGACACCACAGTGTAAAAACAAAGGTTTTGTAAAAAACTAAACGACAGGAAAGGTGAGACGGACAATAATCACATACAAAATTCAACATAAAACTAAGGCACAAGTAAAAATAGCTACCAAAAACAAGTAAACGTGACACTACAGCTAACACAGACGGGTGTCACAGACCACCAGACACAGTGGACCTAGAATCCTTCTACGCTCACGCGTAGGAACATTCCACTGCGGGAAGTCTGCAAAATAATGTCCTACAGAACGTCTGACGAAGAGCCCGAATTGACTTCGAGATGGATCTCGTTCGTCAGATTGGGTACGTTCCTGAAATTACTTCCAGACCGCACTGGCCTACCAGTTATTGTTGGTGTCGTTTTCATAGTGATGAATAGAAACGCGAATGGTTACAATGGAATAAATGTCAACAATGTCTTTCAAACGAAAAAACCAACAATGTATCTTGAATTGTGTGAACTGGTCAAGTATTGGCATCACACGAGTCGTTGATAACTTTACATAGATTTTATTCACCAGGACACGAAGTGGACAAGACGGACATCGTCACAGGCGCAAAGATCACACGACAACCTATTGATTTATTACTGCTAAAGTTCCTGAAGATTCTCTTCTAGTAAAGACCTCTGTCCATAGACTAAGGATTACAAAACTGTTACCGTATAATATCCTTCTCAGTCACGACCGTTGACCTTCTTTCAAGGACGTCTATCATGGTAACGTATACATACTCTGGGGTGAAATCTTCCATATTACATTTGTTAAAATTCCCAGACGTTCTTCATACATAGCGTTGTACATCATATAATTTTCACACAAAGTCATATACGATAATCCTAACAGTAAAGGCTTTCAGTTGGCTAACCTCTCTTTACATCCAAGCCACGACTTTGGCATAGAAGCATGTACGGCATATAAAACATGTGCGTAAGATAAACAATATAACTTCTCCTACTCGTAGGAATTCTCCGTCTACGATTCAAATCTTAAAGGCAAGCGACTCTGTAGATCCATTCTAGGAACATCTTAATTCCCGCTAGACTAGTATTAGAGCGGCCTTTTTTCATACAGCATTAAAATAAGAAGTGGGACGATAACTCACGTGACATTCCTGATATTGGTTTCGACCTGAAGACCAATACAGATCACTAGAATAAATGGCTTCCTTAAAATGCCATTGAATACGAAATATAAAATTACTATCATGGACACAAGCCCGTTCCATGTTTCCACTTCAAAACATGACGTCACAAACTACTCAACTAGGTTACACGTGCGTCCAAAGCAACACTCACTGCTTTGTGCACGTCAGTGCGCGAATCATTCGACCGCACAAATAATATAACTACATAAAACTGGTGCGTACATTTGGTAGGACCGACGACTACCCCCTTAGGTAATAAATGTACGTAACACAAGGTTAACGACGCTTACAACTAAGTGAGCGCAGAATAAGGAGAAACGAAGCTGAAGCTACAAAATTGACTATGATGTGAATAAACTGAGACTAAGTCAGCAGCTGAGAAGTTTTACAGAAGAACATTGATTTAATAGCCGTGTTGGGCTATTGTATAATGAATTTTGCAACATCAACTGCTACAAGTAAGATGAGTAAGCAATTGAAGTTTGATTGTATTTACAGGATGAAACATGAGCTCTCTAGCAGGTATAAGTATGAGAATACCGCAACAGGTGTACCCAATGTATTAATTTGCATATATGAGTTTTAAGATGATGGTATTTGAGTAAATTGAGTCAAATCTGACAGGATTCATAGATGAAGGAAACCAACTCAGGAAAGAGTTGATGAAAGTCTTGGGAAAAGCCAGAATAAATATAAAAACCTTAAGGGAAGAAAATAGGTATAAACCATATCTGTTGGTGTTCTCAGGTAGAGAGCTATATATATATATATATATATATATATATATATATATATATATATATATATATATATATATATATATATATATATATATATATATATATATATATATATATATATATATATATATATATATATATATATATATATATATATATATATATATATATATATATATATATATATATATATATATATATATATATATATATATATATATATATATATATATATATATATATATATATATATATATATATATATATATATATATATATATATATATATATATATATATATATATATATATATATATATATATATATATATATATATATATATATATATATATATATATATATATATATATATATATATATATATATATATATATATATATATATATATATATATATATATATATATATATATATATATATATATATATATATATATATATATATATATATATATATATATATATATATATATATATATATATATATATATATATATATATATATATATATATATATATATATATATATATATATATATATATATATATATATATATATATATATATATATATATATATATATATATATATATATATATATATATATATATATATATATATATATATATATATATATATATATATATATATATATATATATATATATATATATATATATATATATATATATATATATATATATATATATATATATATATATATATATATATATATATATATATATATATATATATATATATATATATATATATATATATATATATATATATATATATATATATATATATATATATATATATATACCCAGGAGGAATGGGATCTACAAGAGATAGTTAGGAAATGTTTGTACCTGGAATTAGTACCACATGCCTCTGTTATGATGAACTTATATGATATAAATAAACTGTTTGTTTTGATGGAACGTTGCTCAAGTTGGGTTCAGTCTCTAAAAGGTTGTTGAGTGCTAGAGTAAACAAGATACTGGACATAAAGAAACTAACTACTATACGAAGCTGTCACTTAAGTAACATCATAAGAAGGGATGGAACGAGTTTAGGTTGGAAGTTTTGAGAGAATATCATCCAGGAATCAATAACTCTGGCAGTGAGGGCCAGTATTAAGATATACTCTTACTTGGAAGATAGGTCAATGGATCAAATTGACAAATAGAAGGTAGACAACTAGGCCTGCCCCAGTCACCTAGTTTACTATAATAAGAAGAGATAGCACTGTCACATTTAGTTTAATTGGTATCGTGACCAGTACCAAGACATATAAAGGGACCACTGGGACACATATAGTTTAATTGGTGCCTTCTTGGACCAGTCTTTAAAACACCCAGTCCAGCGGTGACATTGTAAAGAGACGCAATCCAATAGGTCATCTGAAGATGGAGAAGAAGAAACAAGTTCAGTGTCAGAAGTAAAAGTATTAACAGCTACAGTAAAGAGTTGCGACATGAAAGCTCACCAAGTACACAACTCAGTGTACTTCAGGAGAGTTTGCTGTTGTGGTTTCTGCCAATCTTTCTTTTACCTTATGCATTATATAGCATCGTGCACAAGTTAACCGTAAAATAAATAAATAAATAATACACAAAGGTCACATGTTTCAGGCACTCCTGAGAAATAAAGAAATAGAAGACTAGACAACAGAAGTGATAAGCTTACCGGGAATCGAATCCAGGACCTTCCGAACGACACCATTGCCTAGCTACGGGAGCGAATCGTTACTATCCTCTCTGTCAACTAGGCACCACAAAAAAGTGCTTCTTGGACAGAGCTCATTAGCACGATCTCTCGGCGTAACCCCTGTATGTACCTACGGACGACCCAGACTAATTATAGACGTAATCACTTCTGTAGTTTTCCTACACCTCTTACGACGTTCCAGTGTCAGAACACACGTATTAACGCAGCATTTATTTAACAACATCAAAACTTTTAAGTTCTTGCAGGCTTACCAACTGTTTCGGTCGGCGCAGGTCCAATACAACACTCCATCCTCAAAGGTGGATCTTCTTGACACAGCGGGACTCCCCACTTGTGGGTGATGAACCGATAGGGACATTCAGATCCACATATTCCACCGAAGTGGTCACACAGACCGAGTGATGCGAAATACTTCACTGTGAATATGCATGTTTATGTATAAATAAGTATCTAATTATATATGTGTGTACATGATGTAAGTGTATGCGTGATGTTTTGAACAGGTGGTTGAAACGTGATAGCGTTGTAATCGTAATATTCGGCGGATGAATTTGTACATGTTCTTTTATACCACAAGACGCTAACATCAAGATTTAAAGAAAATAGTCAAATCTCATCTATCTATCTATCTATCTATCTATCTATCTATCTATCTATCTATCTATCTATCTATCTATCTATCTATCTATCTATCTATCTATCTATCTATCTATCTATCTATCTATCTATCTATCTATCTATCTATCTATTTATCTATCTATCTATCTATCTATCTATCTATCTATCTTTATCTGTCTATCTGTCAGTCTGTCCGTACGTCCAACTCCGTCCGTCCATCCGTCCGTCTGTCTAACTAACTATCTGTATGTCTGTCTGTCAATCTCTTTGCATGCCTGCCTGTCTGTCTATCTATCTCTCTGTATGTATGTCTATATATCTATCTGTCTATTTGCCCACTCACGTCTGTTGTTTTTCTGTTGTCTAGTTTTCTACTTCTTTATTTCTTACGAGTGCCTGAAAACATACCTTTATGTTTGTCTAAAATTTTTTTAATGTTCTTGTGTGTGTGCGTGCCTGTCTATCAGTCTCTGCATGTTTATCTGTCTATATCGTTCTGTCTTTCTGCCTAACATCTATCTGTGTGTTAGTCTGTCTAACTGTCTATTTCTATCTATCCGTTTAAATGTATGTATGCCTAAGCATCAAGCTCAGACTGAAAATAAATCTTTGTTTTACTTACATTCACCTTCAGAAAACACGGGGATCCCGTCTACACCTGAAAAAAAACATGACAACATTAATGTTATACAAAATATTTTCTGCCGCGTTACTTAGTCAACTGCTTCTCTTCTCAATCATAAATCATTAAGTCAAGATTGTGCGCATCTTGTTCTGGGAGCGTCCGATTGGCTAAGCAGTTAGAGTGGTTGTCTGTCGCGACGATGTTACCTGGTTCCGGGATCAAAACCTGGTATGTAGCGTCATACTCCAGTTTTCCCAGCTGTAAATGGTCATTCTACCTCATAAAGCTAAACATAGTATAGTAAACTCTCTGACAATTCACTCGCCTACGGTAATATCTGCTATGGGATTGCCTTCACCGTTTATATCGTGGACTATTCAAACGTATGTTAACATACGGCTGTGAGAGTTGGAAAATAACAAAATCATTGGAGAACAAGCTGAATACATTCGAGAACAAATGTCTTAGAAAACTCATGAACATCAGTTGGAAAGAATTCAAGACTAATCGACAAATAAGAGAAGACTCTAGGCAGAAATATGTCTCCGACTATATAAGGAAAAGACGATGGTCATATATCGGTCATGTCCTACGAATGCAAAACAACAGAATACCACTACAGGCGCTCACTTGGGTTCCTGAGGGTAAGCGGAAAAAAGGAAGACCAAAAGAAACACTCAGAAGAACAATAATAAGAGAAGGAAGAACGTTGGGCCTAAATAATGTGCAAGAGCTAAGAGGAGTGGCGTCACAACGAACAACCTGGAGAGCACTGGTTTCTGCCTTATGCGCCGTGTTTGGCGCTTAAAGAATTTATTATTATTATTATTATTATTCAAACTTATATCAAAGGAGAAGGTAATACACAATATAGTCGTTCTTGTTCACCAGTGTTTCTTAACAAGGATGCATGCACTCCCTGGGGGTGTGAGACCCACCTTCTGGGGGTGCGAGGCATGTTAGATATTTTATAAGGTGAATAATCATAAACGCATAGAATATATAACGCTCAGAAACTCAATAAACTAAATTGTACAAAATATAACATTCACAATAATTAGATACCCAAGCGTAGTCACATTTTGTAAAGAACATTTTCTCACAACGTACTTTAATCTTTTTCTTGCTAGAAGATAATGGGTTGCGATGCTTCTCGAGATGCTGTAAAGGGGTACGAGGCTTCTTAAGATGCTGTAAAGGAGTGCGTGGCCTCTAAAAGGTAAGTAGCACTGTTGTATATTAAACAATGTGCAGAGCTCTCATGTTCATACTACAAGCTTGCTGCACATAACTTTGTCACTTAAAAGCACCGGGGAGGGGGTGGGGGGGGGGGTGACTTCATAGAGAACAGAAATACAAATGCGAAGTCCAGCATTTAAGCTCTTAGTTCTACCACTTAGATACCATTATTAATGCCATAATTTGGCAAGCGTCATATCCGTACACTGCCCTGATATCTGTAAGCTGGTTAATGGACACAGATGACTCAAGAGCGTATTTGCAAAACGCATTTCCAAGAAATGACTACAAGACAAAATTGTAAGATCTTTTTAAGAAAAAAAGTTAAAGTTAGTCCCATAGCATAACTGCCGTAAGGGAATGACGTGTTAAGGGACTCCGCCATACTAGGTCCAGGCTTATATGAGGTGGGGTGACCAGCACCTTTTCTAGCTGCCTTTATCTTCCCTAACTCACTAGCGCAGCCATGTACCCACTTTACAGCTGGGTAGACAGAAGTGTGATGGTACCAGGTTTCGATAGCGGAACTCGGTGACTATGCCGTGAGACAAAGCGCTCAAACCGCTTTGCTTCTCGGACGCTCTAAGACGGTGGTTCCCAAACTTTTCTTCTCTGGGCCACACTTTCGGAATAAAACTTTGCTTGCGCCACATCCAATTTTATATTGATAAGAAATACCCTCAGCAACAAAATTCAACTCCTAGCAGAACTTTATTCATAACATAGAACTTAACTACTTTATAATATGATCATGAGACATCCAGAACGTATACAGCGGACGGCTTTTTGCATTATATATTACTGAATAAAATCTGGAAACTTCTGGAAAATTCTACGCGTTTCTGTAGATATATTTCCCACATTATATCACATGTAACAAAATAAATAAGAAAATGACCTTCATATTTATTTTTGGCATATGAATTTTCTGGACAATGCCTCTAAATCCTTGATTGTCTTTGACTCTTCCCACCACACCTGCAATCATCTCGCGCCCCACCGTTTGGGAAATGTTGCTCTAAGATCTGTAACACTACTATAACGATAAGATTTTAAAAAAAAACACACACACACAGGTACAAATGCAAAACAACCTGGACAATGGCAAAGTACAAACTGGCCACTAGTAATTTATGTGACTTCAACAGCAGAACCGCAAGATAATGAGCACGGCGTTGTCACCGTACGCCGTACAATGATTGGATGGAATGAGTAAATAAGTCACTTTTTTAAACGGTGCTCAGATAACTCAGTTCAGCGCTGAATCTTGATACCATGATTCAATTCTTTTAGAATCCCCACTAAGAGGACATAGGTAGAGATTGAAACACACACACACACACACTAGTCTTCCTGTCCTGTGCCATCCGTTCAAGATCTGTCTTCAGTTTCCTTCTCCGTGTGTTTTCGGTGTCTTCCTATTTCCTCTTAGGGGGAATTCTAAAAGCATTATGTCATGATTTTTTTTCTTTTAACCAGCGGCACTTGGGCTTTCAGCCCTTCGGCCCAATGACATGTCATTGCGAGGCTGGGGAACCTGAGGACTTTCCTTCCAACCCGGTCAGAAGCTTCGCTCCTTCCCATCCACAGAGGGTTTATCTCAGGAGCCGTTCAGGTTATTCAGTCAAAATCCCGGTCGTTGACATTCCAACAAACGCTCGCGCCCGGGCTTGAACCTTGAAAACCTGGTCGCCAGCGCAACGTTGTAACCATTACACCAGCGCGGCTCCCATGTCATGATATCAACTGATTTCCACAATACGTGTCATATCCAGCAGAGGCGTACTCAAAGTAATTGACACCAGGAGTGGATCCTACCTTTAGCACCCCCTCCCCCACAAAGAAACACAAGAATATCAAAATAACACAGGTGGAAAGACTGAAGACATGGGACAAGAAGGACACAAACCTAGTTATCGTAACTATAGAAGGGACTTCAAGACCAAGTCAACTTAACCTAGACGAGAGAAGTCGAAAAACAGAAGAGTACATTCCTCCTGTTTTTTTTTTTTTTAATAATAACCAGCGGCACTCGAGCTTTCCAGCTCTTTCGGCCCAATGACATGTCATTGCGAGGCTGGGGGGTCAGTGGACTTTCCTTCCAACCCGGTCAGGAGCTTCGCTCCTTCCCATCCACACGGGATTTATGTGCAGGAGCCGTTCAGATTATTCAGTCAAATTTCCGGTCGTAAACATTTCTTCAAACGCCGACGGCCGGGTTTGAACCATGAACACCTGGTCGCCAGTACAACGTTGTAGCCATTACACCAGCGCGGCTCCCATTCCTCCTGTTATGCAGTGCTCAAACTGCCAGCAATAGAGACCGCAGTCAGCGACTCATAGCTTGACTGCCTGCGTCAGGACCAGCGAACCAGAGCTGGTCAAGACCGCACTCCACCTCCACGTGGTGGTCCTGGAAACTGTCTGCAGCTGTGCAGGCTGGCTGAGCGAGTGTGGATCGAAATGGGAAGGCAAACCCGGTCCTAAAAAATGCCGTGCAGAAGTCGGATGTGTCGACCGAAAGGTGCAGATATCACAGCTACGTTGTAAACAGACACAACGCAACCACCGTCCTTTTCAGGGCGAACGAAGAAGAAGAAGAAGAAGAAACTGCCAGGAATTTTCGCATACTAAGAAAACATGCAAGAGAGAACGAACGAACTTTATTTTCGAAGGGTTAAGAATTGGACGCGCAGGCCCGTCTAACATTCTGCCCTTTCACTCTCATTAATCTTGCATACTATATCCTTTTATTCCCACATATTACTTTAAGCATTAATTTAAAGGCATGCAACATTATAAAGTTAACATAACAGCATTCATTTACAGGATACAGTCATAATAAAAAATGAGTAGCCTAGGTTTTTTTTAAAAAAATAAACAAGATAGTGACTGAAGAAAAATAATAGTAATAAATAAATAAATAACATAAAATAATATAAAGAAAACAATAAATAAATAAATTCTGTATACCGACACTCACTTATGCGGT
The DNA here is from genome assembly GCA_024509875.1 of Oreohelix idahoensis. NCBI lineage: Eukaryota > Metazoa > Mollusca > Gastropoda > Stylommatophora > Oreohelicidae > Oreohelix > Oreohelix idahoensis. Next base: position 130,981 of record JAMPIV010022560.1, read on the forward strand.
CAAAACGTCTAATCTGTAGTATTTTTGAATGTGTCATCAATCCTCAATACAAAAATTACAAAAACACATTCTCGCTTACATCCATAAATTCTTGGCGGAAATTGAAATAATAATAATAACACTTTTTTGCGCACTTCTGTAGCAGAAAAAGTCTTTCAGCAGTTTAAAAAAAAAAAAAAAAAATTATATCTGCATGTACATCACCCATTTAAGCAAACGGAAACATTCACATGTGTAAAGTACAGTGGTATGCGGGTACATTCTCACATACATTACATTATATAATAGTATTAATAATAATAATAATAAATTCTTTAAGCACCAAACACGGCGCATAAGGCAGAAACCAGTGCTCTCCAGGTTGTTCGTTGTGACGCCACTCCTCTTAGCTCTTGCACATTATTTAGGCCCAACGTTCTTCCTTCTCTTATTATTGTTCTTCTGAGTGTTTCTTTTGGTCTTCCTTTTTTCCTCTTACCCTCAGGAACCCAAGTGAGCGCCTGTAGTGGTATTCTGTTGTTTTGCATTCGTAGGACATGACCGATATATGACCATCGTCTTTTCCTTATATAGTCGGAGACATATTTCTGCCTAGATTCTTCTCTTATTTGTCGATTAGTCTTGAATTCTTTCCAACTGATGTTCATGAGTTTTCTAAGACATTTGTTCTCGAATGTATTCAGCTTGTTCTCCAATGATTTTGTTATTTTCCAACTCTCACAGCCGTATGTTAACACTGAGATAACATTTGAATTAAACAGACGAAGCTTGGTATGTATATTCAATGATCGTAATTTCCAAATGTTAGATAATCTATTGAAGGCGCTAGCTGCCAAAGCAATTCTAGTATGGATTTCTCTTGTTGTGTCACCATCCTGAGTCATTTTACTGCCTAAATAATTGAAACTTTCAACTTTCTGTAGTTTTTCCCCGTTCAAGATGATATCAAAGGTCTCGTTAGAAAAGTTCATAGCTTTAGTTTTAGAGGCATTTATTTGGAGACCTATTTTAACCGAGAGATGACACAAATTATTTATTGCTTCTTGGGATTGTCTTGGTGTTGAACTTAAGAATGCTACATCATCTGCGAAATCCAGGTCCCCCAGGAATTTTCCATTTGTCCATTTTATACCCAATTGTTCATTGTGGGTATAGTTTCTCATAACCCAATCAATAGCTATTCCAAAAAAGTAGTGGTGACATAATACAGCCTTGTTTCACCCCTGTTTCTACTGTAAACCATTCTGTATTCCCTTTATTTGTTCTAACACAACATCTTGCATTGTCATATAGCGCATTGATTATATTCACATATTTTGTTGGAAAACCATAGATTGTAAGTATCTTCCACAATGATGGGCGGTGTAGACTATCAAAGGCTTTTTGAAAATCGACGAAGGTGATAATAAGTGGCGATTGCCTTTCCACTGATTCTTCTATAATTGTTCTTAGTGTGAATATTTGATCAATACATGATCGTTTCGGCCTGAAACCCGCTTGTTCTTCTCTGATCTTTTCGTCAGCATGCAATTTAAGTCTTTCTAACATCATGCAACATAATAATTTTCCAGGTACTGATAATAGAGATATACCACGCCAGTTATTAGTCTGATAGATCACCTTTCTTCGGTAACTTTACAATAATACTGTCTTTCCATTGTTGTGGTGGTTGTTCTTCTCTCCATACTTCATTTATAATATCTAAAATTCTCAAGAGGTTGTTGTCATTAACTGCTTTAATCATTTCCCCTGAAATTTCGTCAACTCCAGCAGCTTTAAAATTTTTTAATCTTTTAACGGCTTGTTTGATCTCGTCCAGCGTGAATTCATCGCAAGTTATTGGCAAGGTGGTTGTGGGTGTTTCATTATTAAAATCAGGTGTTAAAAAAATGTCTTTTATCTCTTCGTGTTTTTATCTTCACTTAGTTATTTAAAATGTTATTAGTTAGTTTGCAAGATTCAACTGCATTATGTGTACTTGCCGCTAGTAGTTTAAGTTTTGCTGTTTTCCTTTCTTGTATTTTATCCCAAGTAATCCATTTTTTTCTTTTTATGTAAGTATCGCCCGGTGGTCGCTACTGCTGCTTCTGTCATTGCTGTTCTCAGTTGTTCCCATTTAGTATCGATTGTCTTGGTGGTGATATCGTTGTCAATTTTGCCTATAGCATCGAAATAGTTGTTCATTTTGACATTATATTCCTCCTTTATATCACTTGATTGCAGTCTGTGTACATCTATTCTTCTATTTGTATTCTGTTGGTATAACTTCTTCAGTTTAATTCTTAGTTTAGCTATGCAGAGGTTATAGTATTACATGGATATAAAACAAATTATTCCCATTAAAAACGAGCGGAAGAGGAAAAGAAATGTTGACCTATGGATGAGATGTTGACAGGCAAATGATGTTTCTATGGGGGTAGATAATCAGTGTTTAGCAAGTGTTTGAAAAGTGCTTTGTTAAATGAATATTGTGTAGGTAGGCTTTTTAGGTGGTGTGGAAGGCTGTTCCATAAGTAGGCTCCAGAGTAGGCTAGGCTCTGTTTGAACAGGTCGATCCTAGGTTTGGGCAGACGTAACTGATGTAATTGTAGTCCCTCTCTTCTACTGGTTTGAAACAATGATCGTAGGTACGGCGGAGCATTGTTTGATACAATTGCGTGGGTCAGCTTGGCTTTGTTGTAGAGAAGACGTTTTTTCAGGGACAGTATTGTGGGTTCTTTTCCTGTCCTTGTGTGTGGTATCGTGCGATTATCGGTGATCATACGTATTGCTCTCTTATGCAGGGAGTGCAGTCTCTTTGAGGTGGAAGCAGGGCAACCATCCCATAGTGTAGAGCAGTAATCTAGATGAGTCTGTATATGAGGTGTAGAACAATAGTCTAGTGTCTGCGTCTAAGAAGTGTTTTATTTTGGCTAGCTGGTACGTCTTTTGAGCTAAGTGTTTGGTTAAATTCCGAACATGGGAGTTCCACGTTAAGTGCTGGTCAATCGTGATTCCTAGAACTTTGTGTTCTGTTACATGTTCAATTTGTATTGATTCCGCGCGTACCTGTAGCGATCTTTTGGTGCAGTTTAGGAGTTTCTGTCTGGTGGTAATCAACATAGATTTCGTTTTTGCTGTGTTTAATGGCATACGATTCATATTACTCCATTTGTTAGATTGTCTACATCGCATTGAAGAGTCATTTCAAGTGCCACGCAGTCATTGTCACTAGTGTAGATAGTACAATCATCTGCAAAGAGGTCACATGTTGAATATTTTAGATGTAGTGGTAGGTCGTTGATGAACATTGCGAAGAGTAGGGGCCCAAGAATAGAACCCTGCGGTACTCCTGTATCTATCTTCGAGAAATCTGATGTCGAGTTGTTGTGAAGCACTAACTGTTGTCGATCTCCCAGGAATGATTTGATGATGTTTAGTGGATTAGGGCCTATTCTGAGGGATTTCCAACTTTTGAACCAAGATAGTGTGGTCAATCATGTCAAATGCTTTTTTGAAGTCAACAAAAACAGCACCACCTAATTTCCCATCATTTACGTTCGACAGCCAGTTATCTGCCATTTTGGTGAGAGCTGTGTGACAGGAATGTTTGGGTCTGAAACCTGACTGGCTCTCAATGAGCAGTTTGTTTGTTGTTAAGTGTTGAAATGTGGTGTTGTAAATGTGTTTCTCTAGTGGTTTTGAAAGAGATGATAGAAGGGATATTGGTCTGTAACTGTTGGGATCGCTATGTGAGCCAGATTTATAAAGAGTGTCGTGTGAAATTCTAATCCACATATATAAATTAAAAAGTAAATGTAAAGCCTAACAAATAACTTCAATAAAAGGAAAGAAGAATGGTAAAGAACAGTGCTGTCACAATGACTGTACTCGAAATCCCCCTTGTTTTCTAATTCGTCTGCAAATTATAACGTTCCACGTTGATAGTAAAAGCCTATAGCAGCATACACGCGTTTCCACAACACAATAAAACGTGTACTGCATTTCTAAGAAAAACCTTGAGATACGCAGGCTGATTAATGACCTAAATTAATACTTCCATTAATTTCATTTTATACACGGCGTGATGAAAAGACAGATGAACTTAGGATAGAGAGAAGGGAGGGCTGAAAGCAGGAACGCATACAACACTAAACACGCGTCTCGCTATACAATTAAAGTCATCACGCGTGTAAGGCCACAAGCACTAATTTTTTTTCAAATCGACAGTGATAAAAAACACTACCCATACGAGAGTTAGGTTTTAAAAACCTGAAAAATTCTTATTAGGAAATATGACATTATACTGGTTTACGTTTGAAAGCCTGACAGTACCCAAACACCACATCGATCGAAGTGAACGGGAGGTAGAAGAAAATGCATATTTTGAACGCAGCCCCTTAGCCCCATAAAATTTATATAGTTGGGTTCCTTAGGACTTGCTGACAAAGAATATGTTAAACGTTACGCAAATAGTCTAGGAATTAACACTTTATAGCCAAAAGAAATAGTGAGGGTGTCAGACAACCCCAAAATCAGAATCGCTCAGTGGCAGATTTTGACACCACCATTGTACGGGAAATAGGTCCCCATGTAAAATCCTATTTGATTGGATAGAAGTAAATGTAAGGCTAAACACGATTAGTCAGGCTCCAAATACTATCTTTTGTTGTTAGGGGAGACGGAAGGAAGGGTACTTTTTTTCAAACGCTTGTGTAAACATGGCTCGATTGGTTAGACCCGCCAATATAGGCAATTAGGAGCGTCAGTTCAGTACCACATTTTTCAAATAAACTTACTAAAGAACCAGTGCGTTGAGCGCCAGTGCATATTTTTCTAAATAAAAGCCTGGGACATCGGCAGATCGAAATTGTGCTATATTCATTGCCAGTCAACGTAACTGTGTATTATTTCCATGAATTGTGGTAAGCTTGATATATTCAATATCTTTTTAATGAAAATTGAATGTAAATTGATAATTTATGTCTGTATGTGTGTGTATTTCAGTAGCGAACATGAGGCAAAGCCTATATAGTGCTCCAACCTGAACAGAAGGTGTCGGAGAAAAGTAAAACTGCATGGAATTGCCAAACAGTACACTGACACCTATCTTATTGACTAGAAAGAACTAATGCTGGAATTGCAGAGGCGTGGTAACCATTAGGGAGGAGTATACTGGTGTAAAATGTTTCAGATGAAGCTGGCAGTTGGCCTACCGCTCTGAACTCAGTGTTTGTTATGTATTGTGTTCAGTCTGGAAATAGATTATAGATTAGTTCTAAAATAGGAGGTACAACCTTCTTGTTTCAGGGACTGTGGTTCTAGTTATTGAGCAGCACCTGGTCTGACCTTTGCTGAATCTAGAGGCTGACAGCATACTCCTGGGTCCAGATAGCGACCAGTGAGGTGTCTCCAGAACACAGGGAAGCAATTGAGCAGAGGAGTCTTTTCCTGCCACCATCACGAAAGTTAAGCTTATGTGGCCAGAGGAGCTCAACATTATGTGCCCCCTAAAAACTTGACATTATAGTAAAATAGAGGGTCAATACATTGTTTAAATTGATAGGAACGGTGAAGTTTCCCCATACTATTTCCAAGATAAACAAACACTTGAAGTCATGATGACAAATAACAACATAGCTTGAAAAACAAAACCAGTATTACCTCATAGTACTACTACACAACTGACACACATAGGATAATACTAATACCATATGTCACTACAAGGTTCATATTTATAAATTATGTACATATAAATTGTGATTACATTTGATGGTGATTCCTGGTTCACTGTGTAGTTGAATCAGGATATATATTAGTGAAAGTAATTAATACATATATATTTGAACTTTTACCATTGACTCAATTAAGTTAGTCTTATAGAGTGTTAAATGTGTGTGAGTGTCACAGTGTTGTCAAGTGTGGTGGAATAAATTAAATTGTTTATCTGTCTGTTGTTGTTGTGACTTACACTTCATCATTTACATAACCCTAGACATTTAACGTAGTCATCACAATATTCCAGAATAATTCTGACTGAGGTATAAGTGTGGTAGCAAGTAAGGTTATCTGTAAAACACTACACCTATTAGATACAGATACCTTCACAGCTGATCTCAGTCAGTACACTAAGTCCCCTATAAATATTTATAACATCCCACTTTACCACAGAGAGGATACACTTTGGCAGATTTAAATGCTGTGGGAAAGTAGTTGTGTGCAATACATTGATTGTACACATAGGTTAAGGAGTCGCAAATGATGGGTGCAGCGTAACGTAGAATCTTATTGCTGATACCATCAAGACCAGATGAATTGTTGTTTTTTAATGCCAAGATATATTTGAGAACTTCGTGTACTGTTAGAAAAGGAATATCTCTAAGATATGTTATGGTATGTTCAGTGTTGCAGAAGGCGGTCAGTTTACTAATATCGCAGTCCATTGGCTTTAGTGTCGATTTGAGATGGTTAATTTCTGTTTTGAAGTGGTTACTAAAATGAGTAGCCGTGAGGGAGCAGCTTTTTGGTAAAGAGTTTAGTGACTTTGTTTTGTGTGTTAGTGTTCTAATGGCTGCCCAGACTTCTTTACTGTTTGCTTTGTCTTGAATCATCTTTCTGAAATGTAGTTTCTTTTCCTGACGAATGAGGTATTGTACTTTGTTTCTAAGCATCCGATACCTGCTGAAATCTTTGAACTTATGTGCTTCGTCCCGCTCTCTCATTGTTGATAATATTTCGTTTGTTATCCATGGGGCCTTTCTGATATTTTTAACATGAACTTGCTTTATAGGAACATGTTTGTCGAATACATTGTTAAAAGTTTGTGTCCAGTATGTTATGGCTTCTTCTGGATGGGGAAGTTGGTACACGTCTGAGAGAGGGGATATTTGTAGGTCTTGTAGGAATAACTGAAGGTTAAAGTTTTGGAAATTCCTGTAATGGACTGTGATATGTTCCGTTTTAGGTGCTTTGAACCCTTTTCTCGTCCAGGTACAGCAAATAGGATAGTGGTCACTTAATGCTGTCCGTGTAACTGTGTATTCTACAATGTTTTCTGGGCAGGTCGTATAGATATGATCAATTAGTGTAGATGATGAATCTGTTACTCTCGTGGGTTGATTGACTAACTGTGTGATGTTGTATGAGATGGTGATATCATTCCACGTGTTGTTCGATTTGTGAAGGTCAATATTGAAATCTCCCAGTAGAATAATTTCCTTCGAAGAAGCCCAAACGTTGTCCATCATTCGTGAGAATGTGCCAAACCATACAGCAGAAGAGCTAGGGTTTCGGTACAGGTAACCAATTAAAACGGGGGTCAGGTTGGGGAGTTTTATTTCCAGCCATATACATTCAATGCCAGTATGTTCTAGATCATCACGGCGTCTGTACTGAAGAGATGTTGAGATGTATATAACTAGCCCTGTTTCATGTTGTCTGTTAGAATCCCTGCGAATGGTGGTGAATCCATTAATCCTAATTTCTTCATCTGTAATTTTGTCATTGAGACGGGTTTCAGAAAAACCAAATATGTGGAGACTTCAGGAAGCTTACCTAGCAGGTGGTAAATGTTTAAATGACCAATTTTAAGCCCTGATAGTTTAAGCCATGAATTAGTGATATTGCCTATATTTTGATTTGAGTTTTTGCAATCGGACATGATAATAGTCAATAGGAAAGAAAGAATGAGGGGAGTAGGAATGAGTAAGAAGCAATAAAATTAGTACACAATGGTTAATACAAAATTGTAAACAAGTTATAAAATATACACTGCAATAGATTTCTCTAAAGTCCGTGGACACTGTTTACCGTATCTTAATCTTTGCAAAAAGTGCGGCACACAGGAATATTTTGACTTCAACCACAGTCAATGTAGAGAATTCATCTTTTCGGGACAGTTAAAGGTCCACGCTTGTTAATTTTATGAGGATTTCCTAATTTTCCTCAACACGAATAAACAAAGGTGCAGTCGGAGAGAAGGCGTCAATCTGGGAACTAAGCTCCAAGCTGGTTTGAAATACAGCTTTTAAGTGAGTTTATCTGCAGCAGCTTGGTGTTTGTGCGCTGAATTTTGTTCTGAAAAGTCGTATAAAGACATCTGAAATGCCTGCATCAATACTTCTGGGCTATACTGCCTAAGCTGAAGTAGCACAGACGAACTATGAGAGTGGCATTCTTGGCGGCTAGAGACAGGATGAAGAAAGTCCAATTTCCTAGCTGTAGTTCCTGTGTTGTGGTTACTTGATGTAGAGGAAGAACGGGTCATACTTGTAGCCCAGTCTTTCCATCTGTCCAGTTGTGCCTGTCGAGCAGGTAGTGGCGGGGGTGTCTGTAGTGGGGGTAATGGGGGAAACATTTAGTCATAAAGATTAGGGTGGAGGATGGGAGTAGGTGTAGCTTTGCTAGATAAATGAGTATTACCTGAGGATGACGATGAGTGGTTATGAGGGGTTCTGCGTGGATTCACTGAGTTTAGTGTGTAATTTGTGTCACTGACTGACGAATATGTGTGTTTGTGGTGAGTCCTCTCGGGGAACTTTAAATTTTTGGCTAGGTAGCTCGTCCCTAGCTTAGAAGTGTGGACTTGATCTATATATAGCATCTTTTTTGGTGCACCTGACTTTGATGTGAAAAAAGGTGTGTTGTTTATGAAAATAATGTGATGTTTAGTGCAGAAATTATATAGCACTTTGTTGTTGATATCTACAGTTTGGCGTGCTTGACCATAGCTGGGTGGAATTATTGACGAGATAAATATGGAGGTGTTTGGGAATTTTTGTTTTATGTTGTCAATCATTCTGGAGATGTCTAATGGGTTAATGGTGTATCCATTTGTGCTATCGTTTATCCCTACGTGTACTGTTGTTTTCCTTATGTTAGTATTTCTGTTGAGATGGCTGATTTAATTGGTTGTTTTCACTATTCCAGCTCCTGGTAGTGGTATTACTGTGACAATGTCCTCTGGCGTTGTTGACATTCTGTCACTGTGAATACCTTTTAGCAGTGAGTCCCCAATAATGATGTGATGCGTGTTGTGAGGTATGTGTCGATGGTGCTGTGGCTGAGGTCGTGCACGACGGTGTTGCTGGTGCCATTGATGTTCTTCTTGCTGGAGGTCTTCAGCGGATTTTTGTGTCGTTTGTTGTGTTCTTTCATGTTCCGTTGCCGTTGTTGCTTCGGGATCTACTTGTGTGGGTTGCCTTGGTAAGTTTTCAGTACGATGACTAATTTTTACCTCAATCGGGTAGTCTTATTTGGTGATGTTTCTTTTCGTTCTTTGTTTTTAATATTCTGTTGGCTGTTTTCAAGCTTGTGATGTCGTGGGCATATTTTGTCTTCAGGAACGGGTGTTTGAGGTTGAGAGGGTAAAGGAGCAGGTGATGTTTGTGGTGTAATTGGATGACCCGATATTTGAGGGTTTTGGACACCACTGTTCTTGTTTTTACTGTCTGAAGCTTCTTGCATTTGGTCTATTCTATTTATCAGCCTTGTGTTTTCTTGTCTGGGAGACTTGACCTCATGCCTGAGTGCGTCAAGTTCTCTTTTGAATGCGCTGTCCAGGTCTTGTTTGAGTTCAGCAATGATGTTTCTCACTGAACTTTCAAGGACGGTAAAATCGCCTGACACCAGCGCTTCTCTATTCCCTCTACTAGACTTCGCACTTCGGGGCTGTCTTGCTCCTTAGTGTACTCAATAGCTAGGCGCTGTTTGTGGATAGGCATTATTCTTTTAGTAACAGTGTCTTTGGTGCATGATGGGTGTGTCTCGTGTGCACTGGGCGAGTGATTTAGATCTGGATTATCTGTAGGTATATTTGTATTAAGGGTAGATGATGCTAGTTCCAGTGTACGTTTCGGAATATCATCATTTGAAAGGGAAACATTTTCGTTGGATTCCTCTCCAGTTTGCACAATTATTGGAGTGATGATAGGTAGAGGGGAGGAGCTGATTGAAATGGGACAGGGGGGAGGACTGGTTTCAATGGTTAGCTGAGATTGTACGTTGGCAGGCGTGTCTCCTGTGATTGTTGGTGGAGAGGCAAGATCAGTTACAATCATGGTCTTATCTAGAGCTGATCTTTGGAGGTGACAAAATTCGACGTCTAGCCATGTCTGTACACACTCTGTCGCTCCTTGAACTAAAATTTTATTTCTGGTGTGATATAGATGTATTGTGAGGAGGTCGGTGCTTATTTTGTCCTCAACAATAGCATCTAGTTGATCGCTCCGAGTTTCAATAGAACAGTTTCGGTAGTACTCTAAGCAAGTGTGTTTGAAAATTTCGTAGTGTTGGCTGTTATGGAATTCAACAGAGCAACATTGACCATTGTTCGTTTGCTTGATGGTCAGATGAGAAGGGCTATTCCAAGCATTTAATTTTCTTTGTATTGCTTTTCCCCGGTTAAGAGAGTAACTCTTAGCTACTGTCGAAGGGCGTAATCGGCCATCTCGTGGTGGTTTTATTGTCCCTGAAACGACGCGTTTCTCCCCGCTCGCCATATCACATTACATGCTACAAGGCGGACAAGCCCTGTGATTTATCATAGTCTATTGTGTCCTAGCCACAGGGTCACAGTTACACTTTGGAATGTGTTACTAAAACTGAAGATAGTACTACGGTTAAAGTAATTCTCGATATATCGAAAAATGGTGGCACCACACGATGAACGCTTCTACCGTCATTCCATAAAAAGAAAAACACAATATTTACAAGTGAATTTAACACAATTACAGAATAAACAATTTCATTGTAAGTCCAAGCAAAACGCTGACACAGGGGTGTATAAACCATCCATATTAAATGTGAACAACTTAGAATAAAATGTCCAAATTGTAGAGCCAAATAAAAACACGTCCGCACTGTAGGTAGGTAGGTAGGTCGAGAGACAATTTGTCGGTACTGTGCGGGAAGTCACTCTTACAATGAATGTCCTCATGCGAAAAAGGATAACAACTATAAAGTGCGCAACTCCAACAGAACCTGCGCAAACTGTCTTGGGAACCACGGAGCAAGATACCGTGGCTGTCCGATCTTCTATGAGACAAAGGCCATAGTGAAGGAATCTGTTACCAAAAACATTTCCTTCAGAGAAGCAAGACACCGAGTGGCTTCAGGCGGCACTGCTAAGCAGGAACAGCACACAAGAGCCCAGCTGGTAAAACTAACCACAGAGGTGCGAGACATAAAACAACAACTCAAAGTCGAGAACAACAGACAGCACAACGAAGACACAGATACCATAAGAGACGAAACAATAGGAGCCTTACAGAGCGCCCAGGCAATGCTACAGGACATGAAAACCATTCAACACCAAATAGAAGTCGACATCGCCAAACTCGCAGAGCTAAAGGAAGAGAACGAAGAAGTCCTCAAGAGAATTGAAACAGAGAGAAGGATCATCGAGGCTATCGTAACAAAACACAATCAAGGACGAGAAAGAAGCAAAGACACTAAGACAAAATAACCACCGAAACCGTAGAGGAACGCCTACCAAAAATCAATCAAGGAAGAGAAAGAAGCTAAGAGGTGGAAGACAAAATAATTACCGAAACCCTAAAGGAACTCCTACCAAGTATAATAAAGACAGTCATGATCAACACACAGCGAAAAAGACAACATCGAGTAGAGACCAAACAGGCAGCTAGTGGTCCTTTTCAGGGCTAGTCATTTCCAGGACTAGGAACGTGATACCAGCAAAGACGTTAACACACTATATACCCCAATATAACCATTTGTAACCCTTCAATGGGTTTTGGTTGAACAGGGTATTACAGCAAAATAACAGACGCAAGGAAAAAGAAAAAAACAAACAAAGAAACACAAGGGCAAGTATATTTTTAACAGTAAGTATTATCATAAAAGTGTCCGATGGCACCCCTCTCCTGGCAGTCACCCAGGGCGGACCGCCCCCCTCGCACCCCCTAGTACGCCACTGCTATCAAGCATCATCTCCTCACCTCTTTGTTCAACTGGTATTCATCTGTCTCTTTCTATCAGTTTTATGTTGGTGATTTTGTCACCCCAGTTCCAGTGGCGTACCAAGGGGAATGCGAGGGGGGTGGTCCGCCCCGCGTGACAGCCAGGAGAGCGGTGCCATCGTACACCATTATGACAAATATTGTACTGTTTAAAATGGACTTTACAAGCATAATATATTGTTCTGCTTGTTTTATGGGGAGTACCAAAGGAAGAATCCTCCCCACATGCCAAATACGTTAAGTACGCCCCTGCCTAGTTCCATCCATTTATTCTGCGCAAGCAGGGAATTATATCATGTACAGTATCTTGATGAACAGATATGTCCGTTAAAAAAATGACTAGCTGCATTGATAATACTTTTTTTTGGTCATAAATGGACACTAATGGGAACGTGTCGCTATGACAACAAATAGAACTAATCGTTATACAAATCGATGGGAACACTGCAATCAAAGAATCGTCAAGGCTTAGATTGCTATAGTCCGTTCGGAAATTCGTGCCCACAGAAAGTGTCAATTTTCTCCAAAACTTTGTTGTATGGACATGAATTTTTGCATGCAGTCTTAGATTTTCCATGCAGTTATTAATATATTTTTTGCCCTTACAAAACTCATGTCATGTTCGAATTTTCTTCTTTACGTTATATAAAAAACTCTTACCGTTGTCTGGGTTAATTTTTCTTAGTTTTACGGTAAAGTTACAAGATCCGTTCAAAAAAATATATATTTTTTTTTAAATTAGTGTAGTGACTACATGTCCGCTCGAGTGCGCACCTATTGTACACAGTCGCGAGTAACTAATTCAAACAAAAAAAAATATTTTTGAACGGATCTTGTAACTTTCCTGTAAAACTACTAAAAATTAACCCAGACAACGGTAAGAGTTTTTTTATATAACGTAAAGAAGAAAATTCGAACATGACATGAGTTTTGTAAGGGCAAAAAATATATTAATAACTGCATGGAAAATCTAAGACTGCATGCAAAAATTCATGTCCATACAACAAACAGTTTTGGAGAAAATTGACGCTTTCTGTGGGCACGAATTTCCGAACGGACTATAGAGTTTGTCATTAGACTTAAGATTGGCTGCGATGAACGTAATAGAGGATGCATCCGGCGTGTATACAATCAGCGCGTAACAGGAACAATTAGCATTCGACGTTTTCTAAGAAGACTGAGCACCTATGGGTTTGCCCAGAGTACAAAGATGTCGATTCTAAACAACATTAACAATAACGATGGAAACTAAAATAAACGGACACAAATTATTTCGCACAATTCACAGAACTTACCGTAAAGGTTGCCACTAAAAGCCATAAAGAGCAGCAATAAAATGGAGACTTCTTTGTTACTTGACATCGCAGGAAGATTATCTCTTTTATTATTGTCAGTTTGTTATATAATCAAACACTTCTTTGTCTTTAACACGGGTTTTTTCTTTTCACGTGACTAATTAATTACAATATCATTTCTGCTTATTTTCCTATATACTGTACATAAAATCATTATGATTTAACAGAACTAACTGCTTGGGTCTTGAGATTTGCGTGTGCCTCAATTTTCATGAAAAAAATGTAACTATTTTTCTCGTAGAAAAACAGCATCAACATTACTGTATTGTGTAACTGCCTGCTTGTGTAGCTGAGAGGAATGAATACGTTATGTCGTTGTTTACAAAGCTGACCCCGATATCTAAGACTTGCGGCCTGGTAGGCCTGGATGCTGTGCTGGCATAGTTCAGATTTGTATTGTGTATGTTTTTCCTTATCCCTTAGTTGTTCCCAGAGTAGCCATAAGGCAGCAAAAAGGTAAAAAGAAAAAGGTAAAGGATCCCGTTACACGCCCATTGAGGCATATTGGGAATATGGTGTTAGGACCATATTTTCTTGACCATCGGCACACTAGGGGTGATGTGGTCAGCAAAAGGTTGAAGTCCAAGTTCTCCTGTTCCTAGATAAGCTGTCACTCCAGGCTTACGAGTCTCATCTACCCGGAATATTCTGGCTTTAGGACGCTTGAGGTCTGCCCTCTAATTTTCTTTTGTTAGTTAAAACAGTCCTGCCACAAGAAGGCCGGGTGCCGTGCTTTTGCGGTCACATGATATTTGGTTTTGGCTTTAAGGACTATCTTCATTGCACACGGACAACTCCATCAGTGCTCCGATCTCCTCCCTTTGATCACACAAGGAAGATCTCAGCACAGTGCACGAACTCCGTAGCACCGGTGACAATCCTTATGTGTGTGTATATAGGAATCACACATTCCTTAAGTATTTTTGTAATGGGTAGGTTTCTAAATTTTGCCAGGGCAGCGGCCGTATGGTCTACTCTTTACGATTTCAAACTAACGTGGGATTTTTAACGCGCGCAACTTTCACACGAGACCTAGTTTTTCGCCCTTTTCCGAGAAGGCTAGACACATGATGTATGTTACGCATGCATTGGCAGGATTCCAGTGGAGTCGAGAGCTCATCCTCAAATCCGTCCACGGCTATAGCAGCATAACGGACCAAGTGGAAACATTTGATAGGATAATAAAATACTCACTGAATGATAAACTAAACGGATATGGCCAGGGTAGACGCAACAGAAGCTGACTGGCACTAACAGGGAAGAGAACTGCACACAAAGGCAGAGAACCTGGCGATTGGCTGTACATTCCCAAAGAAGAGAACTAGATTCTCAGAGTTGACTGACAACAAACCAATCTACCAATCGCACGCTCAAAGATGAGTTACATAAACAAAACTAAAGAAAACACAAGGAATGCGTACTTCAGTGGTCACTGGAATAATTTTAAAATAACTTCAAAGCTGAGACGCCCGTGTCGTTCTCGGAGTTTCTGGAGAGACCACACAAACATACTCGGAGTCTCTGGAGAGACCACACAAACAAACTCGGAATCTCTGGAGAGACCACACAAACAAACTCGTATCTATCTATCTATCTATCTATCTATCTATCTATCTATCTATCTATCTATCTATCTATCTATCTATCTATCTATCTATCTATCTATCTATCTATCTATCTATCTATCTATCTATCTATAGAACCAGACCGAGTTTCTGGAGAGACCACACAAACAAACTCGGAGTCTCTGGAGAGACCACACAAACAAACTCGGAATCTCTGGAGAGACCACACAAACAAACTCGGAGTCTCTGGAGAGACCACACAAACAAACTCGGAGTCTCTGGAGAGACCACACAAACAAACTCGGAGTCTCTTTAGAGACCACACAAACAAACTCGGAGTCTCTGTAGAGACCAAACAAACAAACTCGGAGTCTCTGGAGAGACCACACAAACAAACTCGGAGTCTCTGGAGAGACCACACAAACAAACTCGGAGTCTCTGGAGAGACCACACAAACAAACTCGGAGTCTCTGTAGAGACCACACATACAAACTCGGAATCTCTGTAGAGACCACACAAAAAAACTCGGAGTCTCTGGAGAGACCACACAAACAAACTCGGAGTTTCTGGAGAGACCACACAAACAAACTCGGAGTCTCTGGAGAGACCAAACAAACAAACTCGGAGTCTCTGTAGAGACCACACAAACAAACTCGGAGTCTCTGTAGAGACCACACAAACAAACTCGGAGTCTCTGGAGAGACCACACAAACAAACTCGGAGTTTCTGGAGAGACCACACAAACAAACTCGGAGTCTCTGGAGAGACCACACAAACAAACTCGGAGTCTCGGGAGAGACCACACAAACAAACTCGGAATCTCTGGAGAGACCACACAAACAAACTCGGAGTCTCTGGAGAGACCACACAAACAAACTCGGAGTCTCTGGAGAGACCACACAAACAAACTCGGAGTCTCTGTAGAGACCACACAAACAAACTCGGAGTCTCTGGAGAGACCACACAAACAAATCCGGAGTCTCTGGAGAGACCACACAAACAAACTCGGAGTCTCTGGAGAGACCACACAAACAAACTCGGAGTCTCTGGAGAGACCACACAAACAAACTCGGAGTCTCTGTAGATGTGACGACTTGCGCAATCTTCTCTTCTTTATTTTTATTTACGAGACGCCATTTTTTCTCATCTCCAGTGCATGATCGAGAAGCCCGTAAAGTCACGGGAAATGTCACTTGCGGATATTCTCCTAGCGTTCAGGGATTTTCTCCTAGCGTCTAATACTATTTTTAGATACGACGTCATTGTTGACCCCTGACCTCGGTAGCTAGAAACCTGTTTTAATTTAGGACCGACTGCTTAAACTTAGGTAGAACCAGTTTAGGCCACTTTAGGAAACCCCCACGTGACTTTTAACGTTATTGATTGGAGTGTCTATATGATGCTAAGGTCACATGATGCACGCTTCGGATCACGTGCCCCAAGCGGAAATGATCCACTAAAAGTGCGGCAAACCCAGCCATTTTTTCACTTGCCCAGGAAACCTCGAGACAGCTAGACCTAATCCAGATATCGGCTAATTCACGCATTAAAAGCATTGAAGCCACGTGTCTAAATTGTGATTATGGTCCATCTCTGAGTAGGTAAGTGAAAATCTCGTTATAAAATAGTATTGTGGTGAAATGTGTAGAACCTTATAAAATCGACGCAAAATTGGTATAACTGCGTTTACTTTATTCATATTTTGGTTTTACGATCACATCCAGCCACATGTGATCGGGTGTATTTTATGATCCCACGGATTATGTACAACATGTTCATAATAATGTATAACGGGAATATATATATATATCTTAATTTCCATATTATTTGATTATTTTAGACCCGACGCTTAGACTAGCGGAAATTAATATTAACGATAATGTTGACCGACCGTGACATATATTCATTATTTTCATGACGATGCGACCAGACATGAAGTGGTGTGATAATGTTGTCAGACAATTCTATAATACTAGTGTTCGACAATTATTTGTTAAATTCATCATAATTGACATGACGATTAGGCTAGAGGCACAGTATACTGTTGCCGACATTTCTATGATAAATTTGGTGGGTTTAACTGACATTTATAATAATTCATCGGGTTAAGTTGACGATAAATCAGTCTAAAGAATTATAATACTGCCACTGGGGCAGAGAAATATAATAAGGAACGGGAGAAACTTGATTTCAAGATTAGGCTCTAGACATATGATGTTAGAGACTAAAATCTGAGATGACTGGCAGACGGACGACTTAGGGAAAGACTGTTTTCTAAAGCTAGAAAATTAATGGCAACGTCATAAGGAGACCGGAGAACTAACCACGCTTCACTATCAGCCAGGGGCGAAAAGATAAGTTCCTTGAAAAAGGGAACTCACCATATCAATGCCCTATTTTAGTCATCCATGATGAAAAACACTTGAATTGTGAGACACATATTACATACAGCAGACATTAATTCCATCGACAATACTATCATTCACCATCTATTCATTTTATTGTAATAAACCTATTGGGTGTATATACTGTACCCCATGCTTTGTTCCTTCTATTAGATGTTACATATTGTCTGATGTTTATCTTCCTTTATAAGGGAGGGGGGGGCCTCGTAAAATATAATATAATTAAAAGGATAATAATAATAGATAACTGAGAAGGGGACTATGGTAGTGAAAGACCAAATATCTCCTTACAACTTTTCCCAGACCTTGTCTAGTTAGGAGAATTTACACTCTTCGTCTCCCTTCAGCGGTGGAAAAACCCAACAGGAATTCTTGAGCCAAATCTTCCACATTCATATCTATTAATTCTTCTAATAATTCTCATCCTTCCTACGCTACGCCACACTGGGGTCTCATTCCGGGATTTGAACTTATGTGTTTATATCATACCTCTGGGATAGTATAATTCATTCATTCATTACAGTATACTATTTGAACACATGTATTTTCACACAGCAGCTCTAGAAAGACAGAAAACAATTTTTCTAGAATTTCAGGCATTGATTGGTGAATCCCTTTATATATGTTGTGTTTTAATTAAGTTAGTTCATGATTTTGTATCTAATTGAATTAGACATTAAGTCTCCATAACTGTAGTAATTTCATTCTACAGGAGTTTGATAATTTGTAAGTTTTTGCTTGTTGTTAGAAATACTATTGGAAGGTAGCACTAGCTTACTCAGTGTTGACTATAACAGCAAAAGATGGCTGAAATAGTTAAGCTTAAGGCAGCATTAGGAGAGGCCAGTCGAGATCTAGGTTATAGTGGGGTGGACCTTGCGAATTATGTCAGTGTCGAGACTGATAAGTATTACGCTCGAGAAACAGCGAAAGCTGAAAGAGAAGAGCGAATAAAGTTAGCCGAAATAGATGAGAGGATAAAAGCTGTAGACGCTAGGGAAAGAAGCGAGAGAGATGAACGCGAGCATGCACTGAAGATGAAGCAGTTAGAGATGCAGGGACAGGCTCAAAGAGTTGAACAAGTAGCCGGTGCAACAGCATCTACATCATCAGGCAACCATATGCCCTCCTTGCAAATGGGGAGCATAGGACCTTTGCCATCCTCACACATGTCAAACTTGGGACCCTTGACGTTTCCATTTGAAGCTTTCTCGGAACAAGCCGACTCGATCGATATGTATTTGGACAAGTTTGAGAAGTTTGCCACCACATTTGGGTTGGAGAAGAGCAAGTGGAACCTGAAACTATCACAAGGGCTTAGAGAAACTGCTTATGAAGTGTATAGCAAGCTTCCTGCAGGTTTACAGGATGACTATGACTCTCTGAAAAAGGCACTCCTGATACGTTATGAGCTACATGCTGACGCACATAGGAAGAGGTTCCGTAACTCTAGTTGGGGAGTCGGAGAGAACTTTGCTCAATTTGCTGCTAGACTGGATTCGTACGTGGAAAAGTTGGGTGCCCTAGGGAATTTTTCTCATGATTGGGAAGGTCTGAAGGAGAATGGTCATTACTGAACAACTGAAGGACACCATGACTTCTGACATGAGGAGATTCCTGACAGAGAATGGGGCCAGATCTACCTTACCACCACTTCAGAAAACATGACAGGCAAAATAAAACTACTCAGAGATCAGCTTTCCAGCCTCAGAGGCAGTGAGAAAAGTGGTGTAAGACGTGCAAAATGAGCAACCACAATACTGCAGATTGCAGAAGGAAAAACCCCGCACATCATGTTGCATGTTTGCAGGTGAGGGCTGTTGACAGGAAGAAACTGACAGTGAGTCAGAATAGCCTCCATCACCCACCTATACAGGAGACAGTGACCGTGAATGGCAAACAAGTCATCGGGATGTATGACACAGGTTTGTCCTATGACGCGGTCGTTTCTGCATCTCTGGTGCACCCCGAACAACTCACCACAGAAACAGTGGATATCCAGGGGCCACTCAAGGGAGCATTACCCTTAACTTTGCCCATAGCGAAGATTCAGGTTAGTTGTCGCTATGTGGAAGGGGAAATCAATGCTGCAGTTTTAGAGGATCCTTTCTACCCCCTGATGTTAGGGCGTAGATATGTCTTTTTAGGAGAACCGGTAAAACCTGTGGTTATGGCTGCCATCCAGACCAGGTCTGACTCCAAATGCATAGAGAGGGACTCTAAATTAGAAATTCATCCGAATAAGATGAAAAGGGCTCAAGCAGCTGTTAGCACATTGGGGCCTTGCTTTGGCAAATTGAAAAACTCACATAACCCTCGAAGAAAGGGTGACTTTTATATGGAACATGGACTCTTGCACATGAAAGCTGGCAGAGGGCTAAAAAGTCATGGACAGATTGTGGTGCCATCCATATATAGAAATAAAGTTATGGAATGGGGGCACGTTGCTACTTTGAGTGAACACCTGGGTAATGGAGCCACAAATCAAAGGATAGCCACCCATTATTATTGGCCTGGCATCATGGAAGACATAGCTCGATATGTGAAGTCCTGTTCAGAGTGTAACCAGGTAACCTCAACACATAGGGTAGACCAGTTACAGGACCTAGGGAAGCATTGCTGCAGACGTAGGCATCCAAAGAAAACCAGGAAGAAAACCAGAATACTTACCTGGGAAGAACAACATAGGGGCAGATTTTTTAGTAAACACCCTTATGCAAACGAGGAGAAATAGGAGAGAATATTGAGGATGAAGGTGAAATGAGAAGCTGTAAAAGAAGAGGAAGACATGACCAGAGGAGTTGGACGGAACGTCAAACTTGAGCAGGGGCTTGTGTGACGACTTGCCCAATCTTCTCTTCTTTATTTTTATTTACGAGACGCCATTTTTTCTCATCTTCAGTGCATGATCGAGAAGCCCGTAAAGTCACGGGAAATTTCACTTGCGGATATTCTCCTTGCGTTCAGGGATTTTCTCCTAGCGTCTAATACTATTTTTAGATACGACGTCATTGTTGACCCCTGACCTCGGTAGCTAGAAACCTGTTTTAATTTAGGACCGACTGCTTAAACTTAGGTAGAACCAGTTTAGGCCACTTTAGGAAACCCCCACGTGACTTTTAACGTTATTGATTGGAGCGTCTATATGATGCTAAGGTCACATGATGCATGCTTCGGATCACGTGCCCCAAGCGGAAATGACCCACTAAAAGTGCGGCAAACCCAGCCATTTTTTCACTTGCCCAGGAAACCTCGAGACAGCTAGACCTAATCCAGATATCGGCGAATTCACGCATTAAAAGCATTGAAGCCACGTGTCTAAATTGTGATTATGGTCCATCTCTGAGTAGGTAAGTGAAAATCTCGTTATAAAATAGTATTGTGATGAAATGTGTAGTACCTTATAAAATCGACGCTAAATTGGTATAACTGCGTTTACTTTATTCATATTTTTGTTTTACGATCACATCCAGCCACATGTGATCGGGTGTATTTTATGATCCCACGGGATATGTACAACATGTTCATAATAATGTATAACGGGAATATATATATATATATCTTAATTTCCATATTATTTGATTATTTTAGACCCGACGCTTAGACTAGCGGAAATTAATATTAACGATAATGTTGACCGACCGTGACATATATTCATTATTTACATGACGATGCGACCAGACATGAAGTGGTGTGATAATGTTGTCAGACAATTCTATAATACTAGTGTCCGACAATTATTTGTTAAATTCATCATAATTGACATGACGATTAGGCTAGAGGCACAGTATACTGTTGCCGACATTTCTGTGATAAATTTGGTGGGTTTAACTGACATTTATAATAATTCATCGGGTTAAGTTGACGATAAATCAGTCTAAAGAATTATAATACTGCCACTGGGGCAGAGAAATATAATAAGGAAGGGGAGAAACTTGATTTCAAGATTAGGCTCTAGACATATGATGTTAGAGACTAAAATCTGAGATGACTGGCAGACGGACGACTTAGGGAAAGACTGTTTTCTAAAGCTAGAAAATTAATGAAGCCGTCGTATTTGTCTTCAGTCTATGGTGGAGCCTTGCGGGACCGGAGAACTAACCACGCTTCACTATCAGCCAGGGGCTGAAAAGATAAGTTCCTTGAAAAAGGGAACTCACCATATCAATGCCCTATTTTAGTCATCCATGATGAAAAACACTTGAATTGTGAGACACATATTACATACAGCAGACACTAATTCCATCGACAATACTATCATTCACCATCTATTCATTTTATTGTAATAAACCTATTGGGTGTATATACTGTACCCCATGCTTTGTTCCTTCTATTAGATGTTACATATTGTCTGATGTTTATCTTCCTTTATAAGGGAGGGGGGGGGCCTCGTAAAATATAATATAATTGAAAGGATAATAATAATAGATAACTGAGAAGGGGACGACGGTAGCGGGAGACCAAATATCTCCTTACAATCTTTTCCCAGACCTTGTCTAGTTATGAGAATTTACACTCTTCGTCTTCCTTCAGCGGTGGAAAAACCCAACAGGAATTCTTGAGCCAAATCTTCCACTTTCATATCTATTAATTCTTCTAATAATTCTTATCCTTCCTACGCTACGCCACAGTAGAGACCACACAAACAAACTCGGAGTCTCTGGAGAGACCACACAAACAAACTCGGAGTCTCTGGAGAGACCACACAAACAAACTCGGAGTCTCTGGAGAGACCACACAAACAAACTCGGAGTCTCTGGAGAGACCACACAAACAAACTCGGGGTCTCTGGAGAGACCACACAAACAAACTCGGAGTCTCTGGAGAGACCACACAAACAAACTCGGAGTCTCTGGAGAGACCACACAAACAAACTCGGAGTCTCTGGAGAGACCACACACAAAAATAGGAATAGGACCATTGCTCACTCATGCATGTCGTAAGAGGCGACCATTATGAGACTGAGAACGTCATCATGTAAAACAATAGCTACAGAAACCATCGCTGCTAGAACACACGAATGCTTTAATGCAGGCTTCCTGTAAAAGAACCAGCTGCAGTGGTTGCTCCATAAGGAACGAGAAGAGAAAAGAAAGAGCTGTAATAGCTACAATAACTATGGTGGTAAAACGGGATAATGCTAAAGCTGAGATACGAGTAGTTTTCTTCACAGATTCCTACTACTTCTAATTGTCTTAAGGATCACAAAAACACGCAAATGAGATAAAGCTGAAAAAACATTCATGAGAACTAGCTATAAATGCAATAACGTCAAAGTACAGCTGATCTCTCTTTACTACAAGATATACAAAAATTCTTCTTCTTTTTCCACGTTTGCATTCAAACTTCCACATTTATGACTCTACTAAAGGCAGTAGTCAGCTCAAGGTTTCTGACATCCTCAAACAGTTTTTTCGTGAAATATAGAAATGAAAAGGCAGATAGTAAATAAATATTAGACAAACATAAAGGTATGTTTTCAGGCACTCGTAAGAAATAAAGTAATAGAACACTAGACAACAGAAAAACAACAGACGTGAGTGGGTTAACCCAGGACTCGAACCCAGGACCTTCCGTGCGGCAACCCATTCATGTCTGTTGTTTTTCTGTTGTCTAGTGTTCTACTTCTTTATTTCTTATGAGTGCCTGAAAACATACCTTTATGTTTGTCTAATATTTATTTACTGTTTACAGGCCTCGGGTTTCCCTTCCTTATGTGTTAAAAAGGCAGATAGACTAGCCAAAGAAGGAGTCAGCAAAATTCAAACTGTGGACAGGACGAAACATGAAGTGATTAAAGAAATAATAAAAGAATAGCTTCAAAGAAGAATGGCACAGAGAACATACAGAGTCAGATAATACAAAACTATACTATCCTTACTATAAATAAATCTGGTGAAATTTCTCAGACTGAAAATTGGCCGTTGCACACTGAAATACCTTCTGTCAATAACTAGGTATACATACATTTGTTTTAAACAAAGAAGTTAATAAACTGACCGACAGACACGTGCGCATTTGAGGAAGACCAGCAAACAGCAGTGCATGCACTCAGAGAATGTCTACTCTACCAGACGAGTACACTGACAGCATGACCTCTACCAATCCCTTTGAGAGAAAACAGTATTCCAATGAGAGAACCATGATGCGAACCATCCATCTTTATTAGAGAAGTAGATATGGTTATATGAGAGCGAACGCCGAAGAAAATGAAAACTGTCTGCGCTAAATTTCTTTTTTCGGCTGAAGGATTAAGGTTAGATAACAGGAACCGTGCTAATGTTGATGCTGTAAGTTTTCTTATCAATCTGTTCTGATAACATTTTGCACGCATACCGTACTTGAATTTATATTTAAATTGAATGTTTCTGGGGAAGCTATAATAATTACCTCCAACTTAAGTTAATCAAAACTTTTGCGCTCCATATTGCTGAAACCAAACACCTATGCTATGTTTAAATTTATTTTAAATTAAATTTTGTGAGTACCATTCAACGTTGACACTGGGTCCATCGGTTATATTAGGACGCATATGAAAATATTAAAGACCTTGCTGTCAGGAATAAGTAACTATGTTTAAATGTTTAATTACAACAGTTTAATAATAATTTACTACACACACTATAAACACTTATTCTCTTACTACTGTATATTTCTTTGGAAAAGCTTTATAAAAACAAAGAAGTGGGTGCTTGCTTGAATCTACAGTTTCAGTTTGGATTAAGTTATAAATAACGCCTCTGCAGTATTGATGGTTTGATAATGCAATCACTTCAATAACTTTACCACAATAAAACTTAGAACAAATACAACAACCAAAACTCCCGTATTGAGGGATTCCTATTTCTTCTAAAAATTCACTACTCGAGATAAATTGTCCAAACGGTCCAGGTAATAATCTCAAATTCCAAAACCAAGCAGTCAGAGAGATGAAAGCGTGTGAGAGACAATATTTTAGAGTGTTGAGTTCACTATTTTATTGGCGCGCGCTGAAGTTGCTGGGTTTGTGCCGTGTGTCCACGTTACCGAAGACTGACTGAATAAATTATCCGTCTTGTTAATTCGCGTGTGTGTGGACAGATCGGTTCAGTTTAATATTCATTAATTGACGCATTTGATAGTAACATCCTTGTCTTGGTTTTGTTAATGCATTGGAAACATATTAATTGCATTCTTTGGTTCTGTAGCTGTTCGTTTTTGCTGATTTAGAAAAGACTTCGAATAAAGAATAACAGTATAGCTGCTATTGGAGAATTACGTACTTGGACTGTGAACAATTTTTGTTAAAGGCTGAAAAGAAAGAATATAATCGAATGCAACTTAGTTAACTAGTGCAGAAAAAAATAACACTTTTAAAAAGTAAAATAGTATTCAATTACTCAATCTTTTCTGCCATCAATGGTACCTATACCTTTTAGCGGTATGGCAGCTTGTAGACCCTGACAATCTCCAGAGCTATGCCAGTGGGAGATTTACTCCTGGTAGGTTCAACCAAGCTGGATTGGTCTGCGTGAGTAGGGGTCAGACAAAAGCTGGTACCCGGGTCCTCCAGGTTGGGGGTTTTAGCCCAGGGCCGACACCCCTGTCTATGTAAAAAAAATCGCACATGTTACGGAAACGGCAATAAATAAAAAAAACTTTGATGCGGGACGGACATCTGGAGTCTCAGGCTCGTATGACTGACAGTGGTGAAAGCCGAAAGGAAGCCATTGGCTTGAAAACGGATGCCCTGACCGCAAAACACGAAACCAGAATTGGTTTTTGGAACGTCAGAACTATGAATGAGGCAGGAAAGCTGAGACAAATTGTCACCGTTGGGTTTGCCCAAAGCATTATATGTGTTTCAAGCAAGGTTGAAATGAACGGTATTTGGTTTTAGTCAAGTAAAAGAGTGTAGAAAAATGGTTTAGGAAATATGAATGGATTTGGATACAGACTATTTGTCTTAGTTGAAGGGAGATACAATGAGTGAAGGGATGCTTTGAGAAAAGGGAGGAAACTCCGCATATTACGGTTGGTGGATAAAAGTCTTGAATTAGGGTTAAGCAGATTTAGTGGGTTCTCAATTGTGGTTGAGGAAAAAAAATAGCATGTAACGAAGTTGTAGTAAGCTTTAAAGAAGAGAATATAGAGTTCAGTTAAAACGTCAAAGGGAGATAACGTAGAATTAAGTCCCTTGCAGGTGTTAGTGAGTTGAGGAAAAAATACACACAGGAATAGAGTGAGAGAAGTCTAAAAATAACAGACGATAGTTCACTGAATTCGCTTACGTTGTAAAAGCGTGAGCATATTTTTTCCAGTGAGTGGAAATAAGGCCGACCAATCGTTTTAGCTGGTAAACAGGGACAGATCAGCTGAGCATTGACTAGAAGTCAAGGGCAGAACAGTTTACGGCTCGCAAGTGTGCGGTCGTGTATTTCTGAAGATGAAGAAACAAGAATGTTGTGCGGTTGCCACAAGTTTGATAAGATCTGTAGAAGTTATCACAGATAGATTAGAAGTGACAAAGTAAACTCATAAGGTATATAGATAAGTTAGGAGATGCTAGTCTTAGGAAATTCGGAGGATGTGATAAAGATTAGTCAGAACAGTATGAGTAAACTAAGAAGTTTCATAGACAGAGAAAAATGCTACTTAAGAGAATTTGTTTTATAATGTCACTAGTGAGTGTATTCACAGGAGAGATTCAGGGAATCACCTGTAAGTATTGACCTTTTATGAATTATTATGCACTTTGATGAACATTTTTCCTGATTCGCAGCAGAGAAATCACAAGACGATATGTTAGAAAAATGAGTAAATGAAATGGTACTGGGCAAGAAGAATAAAGAAGAGAAGCAATGGAATGTCCAGGATGTACCAGAGGAATAGAAATACAAAGTACTTTGCATAAAGTTGATCAGGAGTTTTGAGGCAGATTGGGCAAAATGAAATAGAGCTTGAGGAAGCTAATTAAGTCTTTTGAGATGAGTACTTTGCATAAAGTTGATCAGGAGTTTTGAGGCAGATTGGGCAAAATGAAATAGAGCTTGAGGAAGCTAATTAAGTACTTTGAGATGAGTACTTTGCATAAAGTTGATCAGGAGTTTTGAGGCAGATTGGGCAAAATGAAATAGAGCTTGAGGAAGCTAATTTAGAACTTTGAGATGAGATAGCACAAAGGGGATTAAATGCCTACATACTTTTGAGATACAGAATGTATACTTGAGGTAACTATGATATGACTGCAGGTGTGCTCTATATGAAGAATTACCTGCATCTTTGAAATATATTTATATTACATGTAAATAAATAGAATTTTGTAAGAGAACAAACAAATGCTTGAGTTGATCCATGAAGGATTGTTGTTGAATGCCTGATCATCAATCACTATAATAACTCCAATATACGAATCAGTCACTGATTAACAATAAAGAAGGGTACGAACGAGCCAAGGGTTGAAAGTAAGAAGGAAAGTAGTTCATCCAAGAATTGTCAACTCTGGCGGAGAGGGCCAGTACCAAACACTACTAACTTAAAACTTGGAAGATATACAAGGAAACTGGTGTGAGTCACACAACTAGGCCTGCCATCTGCTACCTAGTAAAGATTAAGACGAGGTAGCGCTGTTACACGATACTAATTGATGCCGTAACTTTAGTACTCAGACACGGTTACACAAATACTAATTGGTGCCTTTGGACTAGTTCTCGGATCACCACCACTACCACGGTGACACGTATAGGTATAATTGGCGCCGAGACCAGCCCTTCTCGAGTGACATGGCTACATTACAGGGAGATATAGTGTACCAACAAAAACAGCAACAACAACAGCCGATATTTGTTCCACCACCACAGGAGCAAGAACCAACAATGGCTGCACTTAAGAGTATTGCCGAAACACACATAGATGCAGATGCGAAGAAAGATGAATATTATAGTTATGCACGGAGAGCGAATCAAGTGATCCAAAGAAGAGCAAAGGATGGAATATACAGAAGACCAGGTGATAGCACAGGACAAGTTCATTATGTCAATCTTGTTACCCACCATATACTACCAACTTCAGCAAAGCCCTTTGAATACTGTCGTAGTCAACGACAAAGTAGACGTCATATTTATAAAACAGAGTAAGAGCATACTCCATGGCGGAAACCCAATACGAGATACTCAAACAAACCACTGTATCAAGGATACGAGTTCAGATATTCATTCCCTTTGAATACGGTCGTAGTAAACGACAGAGCAGACGGAATGTACATAGAACAGATGAAAAGCATACTCCATGGCGGAAACCCACTGCGAGATATACAAATAAGTCATTTTGTCAGAAAGAAGAGCCCAGATGGTTTAAACCTTTTGATTATTCTAAGAGAGAAGAAGGAATTCTACAGAACTGAAGAACATAATACATATGTTAAAACATTGTGGACAGAAAATGAGTCCTACATACGAGAAAAGCATAGAGCACACCAGATACATTGTTACAATTGTGGTAAGCCAAATCACATTGCCAGGGCGTGCCGAGCAAGACCCAACAGCAACAAGATAAATAATGTCCCCAAGCACTGGGATAGCCTCAACAACAGAACAAGACGTATAGCCGTCAGAAACTTCATTGGCGAAATAAGAAAAGGAACAACGTGGCAGATAAATAATGTGACGACAACAGATGAAAAACACTGTAGAATCACATTAGACAACGGACAAAAAGTACACATATGTCCAGTATGGTGTGAAAAGAGATCCAACAGTGAGAAAAATAAGAATGTCAGAAGACCACTTCAAAATCTAGAAACTACAAACATTGTACGGCTGCAAAGTAGATACAGCGACACAAACAGAGTATAGAGCTACAGTTTCAGCGACACAAACAGAGATGTATACTGAAGCGTCACACTTGGGGCCAACACAAAATGATAAAGACGTCATGAGAGGAAAGGAAACATCGTCACATATGTTAGAATATAACACAAAATCTAAGATACCACTCAGTGAAAACGGGAAGAACCGACAAACGGCTCAAGAAGTAGTAGTACCACAGCATGGGGATATCGCTGAGGTAAAGAATAAGATGGCCGAACCAAGTGTAAATGAGTTGAAGAAAGCAATAAAATGCACCCTAAGAGGAGGCGACCTCAACACCTTGTCAATAAAGAAGGTGCACAAATTGTTAGAAGTAAAGTTTGATATGGACTTATCAAAAAGAATAAAAGAAGTACGCCAGCTTGTGATCGATATGATGCAAGAGGAGTATGTGGAGGACACAGTCAAGACGAAACAAAGAAGCAAGAACTTATCACAGAAATAACATGAGACCAACTAAAGTTCTCTTACAAGAAATGAAACATCTCATTTCCATATGGAAGTTATAAGTATGGACATTTCTGGTCCATATCCCATTACGCAGTCTGGAAATGTATACCTCTTACACATTGTTGATCAATATTCGGTATGGCCTGAAAGTTATCCTCTTAAGAACATAACGTCAGCGACAGTGACAGAGTTTTTTCTACAAGAATTTGTACCAAGACATGGTTGTCATAAGAGAATAATCACAGATAACGGGAAACAATTTTTCGGTAATCCTTTTAAGAAGACACTCCAGACTCTGCATATTCAACATACGACTAGCAGTTTCTATAGACCACAGGCAAATGGAAGAAATGAGAGAATGCATGCTACCTTGCATGATATCCTTGCTAAATATATACAGGGAAATGCACAATATTGGGATATATATATATCAATCAAGCTCTTGAAGCGATAAGAGTAAATATAAACGAGACGACAGGATTGTCTCCGTTCTACATGCTATATGGACGTGAACCTATTTTCCCATTAGATAATCTCCTGCAACCCCAAAGGAAGTATCAAGGTGAGGATCCCATCGAAGTTATACTACAAGAAAATTATAGAGCACACCAGATAGCTAATCGAAACTCCCAGAAAGCTTTTAAGAAATGGCAGAAGCAGCATGATAAAAGAGCAGAACATTAACAAAGAACAACGTAATACTCCAGATCAGCTACAAGATGCTATACATCGCCTGACTCGCTGCAGAGAAAACTCAGAAAACGAAGATGATATTCCACTAGCAGAACTAAGAGAGAGATTGATATACAAAGATAATCGTCTACACGAGAGGGATAGTAGTACACCACTATCGGTACATGATGAAGAGCCCCATACATCCATAACAAGTCAAACATACTATGGCAGTCAGAGATTACCATCGTCAGCTTCCAGTCAACACCAGCCTACACATTCCAAGTGGGACAGCGAAGACGAGAGGCCTTTGCAACCAGCAACGAGAAACAACATAACCCCCCATAGTAGGAGCCTTACGGAAGAACATAGGAGTCGACAGTTACCACCGCCAACTTCAAGTCAACACCAGCCTATACACTCTAGCTGGGACAGTGATGATGAGAGACCTTTACACGCAACGAGAAGCAACACAACACATCATAGTGGGAGCCCTCCAGCAGAACATATAAACAGTAACAAGAATATCATTGATACACCTGTGGTACCTGTTGAATCAGAACTTGACATAACGGAACGAGAAGAAAGTGACATCGATTGCATGGATGACACTACCAACACCGATATACGTATAGCTACCATGAGCCCTTACCAACCTTCGTCACCAGATACACCACCAAGAGCGAAGTTGTTACGCCTACCGCAAGAACATGTACGAGCCAGATTCAAAAGAAATCATCGTCAAGTACACACACCGTCTCTAGGTTTACAACAACATACAAATATTCGTTCGCCCCCTTTCTCCTGCGGAGCGACTATAAATACGACAGAGCAGTCAATACCAACTTCGTCACAGTACGACAGTCGCCTCTCCGGTAGAGAAATTACACTGTTGGAACTTGCAAAACAAATCTCCAACTTAGCGTAATCGTCGTAAAGTACTCACCCAGCTATAGTACTAATTCGCAGCACTCACCCAGCATTAGTACTTAAGAGGTACTCCAATCAGCATAGTACCCAACGTTAAGTTAATTAATTAAGTTTCTCTGTGGTTAATTTAGTAGATATTGATATTCCGGAGCACACTTGACACTCACATTACTCACTAACCTTTTTAAAGAGAGATATAGAACTTTGAAACAGAAAGATACAGAAAATAAACATATTACATATAATCTCATGAGTATGACAAAGTAGATTAAATACATATAATCTCATGAGTGTGATAAAGTAGAATAACTACATAGAATCTCATGAAACCTAACGGTGTTCTTCCCAAGGTACAAGATTCAGCACACCAGAGGATCAAGAATGATAATTATTAATATATATAAATCGCATTAGATGTATGTTGATAATGTATCAATTTCAGGCATATACATTTCAGGGACCAGACAAAGAGGAAGAGAAAAAAAAGAGAAGAAGAGATGTGATACAGACTCAGTCAAGTTATAGTAGAGTAAGAACCTCTCTTTGCACTGATGATGAGCGTCCCCACTTGCCATTGTAATGGTTATATAGCGACACTAGGGATACGACATGGTTGCAGTATTGATGCTGTAGGTACTGCTTACTTGAGAAATGATGGTAATGACACTTATATAATCAGGTCTACATTAATTTCAGACAATGATGTTGGGTATTTTGCTAGGTCTGATATACATGGGTATAGCATATAGCTTCAGACAGAGTTGACGATTTGACTGGTGCACCCAAGGCTAGAATCAGCCGAGCACATCGAACTCTGACTTATTGACACATATCTTTCACTATCGCCCCAGGACAGGTATTAGTGCATGCATATAGCTTCAGACAGAGTTGATGATTTGACTGGTGCATCCAAGGCTAGAATCAGCCGAGAAAATCAAACTCTGCCTTATTGACATGTCTTTCACTATCGCATTGGGACATTTGTTTATGCATATTTTGCTCTACTACTTAGGTTAATTCTGCTTATTATTCCGATATAGTGTATCAACGACATTAACGGCGGATATTTTAAGACATAAAAAGGTACTGACAAACCTCTGTGTCCAGAGGCAGTTACCATGTCGAAAACATGTATATACCTAAATATTATAAATATAGAGTTATGGTTGATGTTTTGTTGTTGTATTGGATGAGGTCGACTATGGATAATATACCTCAAACTAAGTTTTGCCTATTGTAATGAGATAAGGTTACACTTGGCATCCTAATTTTTTCCTTGGAGATTTG
The DNA here is from genome assembly GCA_024509875.1 of Oreohelix idahoensis. Taxonomy (NCBI): domain Eukaryota; kingdom Metazoa; phylum Mollusca; class Gastropoda; order Stylommatophora; family Oreohelicidae; genus Oreohelix; species Oreohelix idahoensis. The sequence goes on from JAMPIV010022560.1 coordinate 162,449, forward strand.
TTTTAAATATTAGGATTTAGACTTTGAGAATGTATATATACAGGAGCAGAGATGGTGGTATGCTAAAGGTAGATGGAATTAGTAGTTGATAGAACACAAATGTCTCCCTACGGGATACATTTGTATGGCCCCGGTTGTATGTCACCGTTGGGTTTGCCCAAAGCATTATTTGTGCTTCAAGCAAGGTTTATATGAACGGTGATTTGGTTTTAGTCAAAGAAAAGAGTGTAGAAAAATGGTTTAGGAAATATGAATGGATTTGGATACAGACTATTTGTCTTAGTTGAAGGGAGATAAAATGAGTGAAGGGATGCTTTGAGAAAAGGGAGGAAACTCCGCATATTACGGTTGGTGGATAAAAGTCTTGAATTAGGGTTAAGCAGATTTAGTGGGTTCTCAATTTTGGTTGAGAAAATTAGCATGTAACGAAGTTGTAGTAAGCTTTAAAGAAGAGAATATAGAGTTCATTTAAAACGTCAAAGGGAGATAACGTAGAATTAAGTCCCTTGCAGGTGTTAGTGAGTTGAGGAAAAAATACACACGGGAATAGAGTGAGAGAAGTCTAAAAATAACAGACGATAGTTCACTGAATTCGCTTACGTTGTAAAAGCGTGAGCATATTTTTTCCAGTGAGTGGAAATAAGGCCGACCAATCGTTTTAGCTGGTAAACAGGGACAGATCAGCTGAGCATTGACTAGAAGTCAAGGGCAGAACAGTTTACGGCTCGCAAGTGTGCGGTCGTGTATTTCTGAAGATGAAGAAACAAGAATTTTGTGCGGTTGCCACAAGTTTGATAAGATCTGTAGAAGTTATCACAGATAGATTAGAAGTGACAAAGTAAACTCATAAGGTATATAGATAAGTTAGGAGATGCTAGTCTTAGGAAATTCGGAGGATGTGATAAAGATTAGTCAGAACAGTATGAGTAAACTAAGAAGTTTCATAGACAGAGAAAAATGCTACTTAAGAGAATTTGTTTTATAATGTCACTAGTGAGTGTATTCACAGGAGAGATTCAGGGAATCACCTGTAAGTATTGACCTTTTATGAATTATTATGCACTTTGATGAACATTTTTCCTGATTCGCAGCAGAGAAATCACAAGACGATATGTTAGAAAAATGAGTAAATGAAATGGTACTGGGCGAGAAGTATAAAGAAGAGAAGCAATGGAATGCCCAGGATGTACCAGAGCAATAGAAATACAAAGTACTTTGCATAAAGTTGATCAGGAGTTTTGAGGCAGATTGGGCAAAATGAAATAGAGCTTGAGGAAGCTAATTAAGTACTTTTAGATGTGTCCTTTGCATAAAGTTGATCAGGAGTTTTGAGGCAGATTGAGCAAAATGAAATAGAGCTTGAGGAAGCTAATTAAGAACTTTGAGATGAGATAAGCACAAAGGGGATTAAATGCCTACATACTTTTGAGATACAGAATGTATACTGAGGTAACTATGATATGACTGCAGGGGTGCTCTATATGAAGAATTACCTGCATCTTTGAAATATATTTATATTACATGTAAATAAATAGAATTTTGTAAGAGAACAAACAAATGCTTGAGTTGATCCATGAAGGATTGTTGTTGAATGCCTGATCATCAATCACTATAATAACTCCAATATACGAATCAGTCACTGATTAACAACAACGAAGGGTACCAACGAGCCAAGGGTTGAAAGTAAGAAGGAAAGTAGTTCATCCAAGAATTGTCAACTCTGGCGGAGAGGGCCAGTACCAAACACTACTAACTTAAAATTTGGAAGATATACAAGGAAACTGGTGTGAGTCACACAACTAGGCCTGCCATCTGCTACCTAGTAAAGATTAAGACGAGGTAGCGCTGTTACACGATACTAATTGATGCCGTAACTTTAGTACTCAGACACGGTTACACATATACTAATTGGTGCCTTTGGACCAGTTCTCGGATCACCACCACTACCACGGTGACAAAATCACAGCAGAGATTAGGAATTACAAATTACATATCCTGGGAATAAGCGAGAGCAGATGGACAGGGATGGGGAGAATAAAAACAGCTACAGGGGAAACAGTACTTTATTCTAGTAGAGAGGATGGTCAGCACAACGAAGGTGAAGCCATTATCCTGAAGAAAGGAATGGAAAGGTCTTTACTGGAATGGAAACCCATTAACAGCAGACTGATAAGAGCAAGACTGAGAGGGAGATTCACCAACACCACAATTATACAATGCTAGGCACCAACAAACGACAGCGATTGTGGTAGACGATATTATGAAAATGTCTGTGTTTTCTTTTCTGTATTTTTCTCTTAACTGGTAGGGAACCAGTGTATCCTTTTTATTCATTCTTTCTCGGGTAAGACTCAGTCAGTTATTTACAATGACAGAGCGTGTAAAGCTTAGGCAAATGCTCAGAGAGGAAGCAAGGGAAGAGGGATTACACGGAGAAGAAGCGAAAGTGTTTGTCAACGAAGAACTTGACAGATATAATGCGGAGAAGAAAGAAGTAGAAGCTAGGGAGAAGGAAAGAGATGAGCGTCAATCTCAACTGGAGCAGAAGAAAATTGAAGCAGAGATGGAACGAGAGGGAAAGCGAGAAGGAGAAACAATACGAGTTGGCGCTTAAAGCTCTAGAGGTTCAAACCCATGGGGCTGCCTCTACCTCCAGCAATGAAGAGCCTTCACCTCAGTCGCATGTAACTGATCTTTCCAGCACCCAATCTCCCCAACTCACAGCTATGTCATTTGCCCTTGAATCTTTCCCAAGCCCCAATGAGAAAATAGACTGTTATCTAGCAAAATTGGAAAGGATGGCAACTCTGTACGGTTTAGAGAGGTCGCGTTGGTGTGTAAAGCTTTCTCGGGCTTTAAAAAGTAGTGCGTACGAGGTGTACGCAAAACTGGAAAGCAGCCAACAAGACGATTACGACGTGTTGAAGAAAGATTTACTTGAGCGTTTTAAAATGAACGCTCGCAAATTTTTGCAACTGTTCCGTAACAGCAGAAAGGAGAGCACCGAAACTTTTCACCAGTTCTCTTCTCGTCTGAAGGGATACTTGACAAAGTGCCTAGAGCTTTCACAGCTTGCCTCTACCTATGAAGGACTTGAGGAATTCGTGGTAAGCGAACAGATAAAGAACACTTTGTCAAGTGACACCCGTAGATTTCTAGCTGAGCAAGGCGCATAAAAACTTGAAGACATTTTGGAAAAATCTGAGCGATATCACAATTAGCTGGCCGAACTGCCGGCCGCAAAACATAAACCGACAGAAGAACCGTCTCGGAAAAATAAACTAGAACAGTCTTCCCATTCTTCTCACCACCATAACCACGGAGAAACTAGACCCCAGAATTCCCTTCCTGAGAAATCTAAGTTCTATAAAAACAAGTACCCTACCAACACCAAAAATTATGATCAACCCAACCGTTCTTCATGGCAGCGCGGCCAGAAAGGACAGGATGACAAGGGAAAGACCCCTACAGCAGGGACGTCTGATCAGGGCAAGCACACCGGGCCTAACTGCATCGGATGCTTGCAGACAGCTCGCAAGGACGAATTAGTGTCAGTGATTCTCAACCTGAGGGGGAGAGGCCCTCAACGCGAGGAACTGTTATTTTGAACGGGACTTCAACAGATTGTTTGTTTGATACAGGGTTGTCTTTCGATTGCATTGTAGCAAGACACTTGGTCAAACCCGGTCAAGAAACAGAAGACACCGTCAAACTTTGTGGAGTTTTCAAAGGAGATGCACCCATTTTGCTGTCCATCGCATTGGTGGAGATACACTCTGATTTTGTCAGAGGTGGGATCAAAGCGGCTGTTATGGATGACCCGATCTACCCAGTCATACTTGGCTTTAGATATGTGTTTATTGGGAAACTGAAAGAGCCAGTTGTGGCAGCAGTAACCACAAGAGGGCAAACCAAGAAGGAACGGGCGCCTGCGCCAAATGTGTTACCTAAGGAACTTAAAGAGGCGCATCAAAAGGACCCTACTTTGGAGCTCTGCTTCAAGAAACTGCCCATGGTCAAGGACCCCAGACACAACGGGGACATTTTTTCTAAGGATGGTGTACTTTATCGTAGAACGGGCGACCCTGAACAAGGGCATAACCAGCTCCTAGTAACGACACTGTACAGAGACCAAATCTTAGAAATGGGGCACTCTCTTCCCTTTAAGCGGACATATGGGACAGAACGCCACAAATCAGCGAATTTCGACTCACTATTGGTGGCCAGGAATGAACTCTGATATTATCAGATACGTGAAATCCTGTGCCAAGTGCCAACGGGTGGCACCCAAGCAACGGACACCCCCAGTTTCCATGGGTGAAATGCCAACAGTAAGAACACCATTTGAACGGGTTGTGATCGACATTTTAGGACCCTTAGAAAGGACTAAGAGAAGAAACAGGTTCATCCTGACCTTAGTCGACACATGCACTTTATGGGCAGAATCTATACCGCTAACATGCACGGATTCCAAGCATGTCGCAGAACCCCTAGTGCAGATTTTTACACGGTTGGGATTCCCTTAAAAAACGGTTTGACAGATAACGGATAACAATACCGTAACCTGTTAATGGATAAGATCGTTAAGATCTTGAGGAACCAGCACATCTACACAAGCCCGTATAATTCGGCCGGAAGTGGGTTAGTAGAACGTGTCAACGGAAGCTTCACCACGATCTTATGTAAACTGGGACAAGAGATACCTGAAGATTGGGACCTTTTCATTCCTGCAGCTTTATTCGCCTACAGGGAAGTCCCACATACTTCCACTGGATTTCCCCCAGCTACTATTGTATTAGGCAGACCTTTTAAGGGGCCGCTTGAAGCCTTACTTCGGTCCCTGACAGACCAGAAGGCTGATGAGACAGTCGTCTCAGCCAGTAAATATGTGTCGGAATTAAAGGAAAGGTTAAAACTAGGATGGGACCTAGCATCGACCAACCTTAAGCGAGCACGCGCAAAGCACGCTAACCGATACAGGAAATCTGCGAAAGAAAGAGAATTGCAAGCAGGAGAGAAAGTTTTGTTGCTACTCCCAACCGGGAATAACAAACTACGCATCGGATGGCAAGGGCCGTTTACCGTCCTGAAAAAGATCTCGAGAACTAACTACCAGATCTTGATTAAAGGAAAGGAGAAGGTCTATCATGTAAATCAGTTAAAGAAATACTTGGAAAGAACGGTGCCGTCCTCCGAACATCTCCTGGCGGTCGCCATAGCTACCGAGGATGACAAAGATGACGATAGTGACAGGGAATTTCCACTGCAAACACACGGAATCTTCAACGATGTCAAACTCGGCGACACTCTTTCAAACGCACACGGAATGCATTCCAGAGAAAGAAAACGTTGGAGCAGACTTCATGAGTAGGAATTGGACAACGAAGGAGGAGGAAGATGATAGTGAAGAAAACAGTCACCCGGAAGCTACTGATATAGGAAACCTATTTCCATAAAGTAGACGTGAAAAGGTTTCACATCTTCAAGCGGGGACGTCTGTGGCAGACGATATTATGAAAATAGATTTCATATATCTATATTTTCTTTCACCTGTCTTCACCGGCTTCCTTATGAGCCAGGCACGGTTGGTTAACGTAAAACCCTACTACACTCAGAGATCTGTCTCTTTTTCTAATTTAGCACGCCTATTTTATTTTCTGTACTCTGTTTCCTTAGGAATGTTTACCAACAGACCTATTTAGCTATTGTTGAACCGGTTACCTGTAATTATAAAGCCAGCGAGTGGAAATCGTCGTAATAGGATCAAACAGGGAGATACGGAACGCGAAGAAAGGGGCGACTATTTCAGAAGAGTCGTAATTTTGGCTCAGGGAAGATAAGCTAATGTAGTTGAAACGTATTTTTCATTAGACAGTGATCAGGGGAAATAATTTGAGTAGAAGGAGTAGATAATTTGGAACCAAGGGCAGATAATCACAGTTACTCCTACTGAATCCGTTCATTTGGAAGGTAATTAAACACGGTGAGAATCGCCAGATCAAAGGACGGGTTTTGCTCGATTGCAAGAGTCTGCAAGCGGTAAAAGCGTGAATTTTCCCTCTGATTCGCAGATCGATCGAGGAAAAGCCCGAAATCTGAGCGAAGGCGTTAAAAGTAACAAGTCTGAGCGAAGTTCGGCAAATTTAATATATATATCTGCCTTTAAACTCAATTTATCCAGTAACGACAGAATTTCTGAGAACATCTAGCTTCGAATTCTAAGATCTCTTATAACAGTGGAATTACTTAGTTTTTCGATTGGAGATCGTTTATTTCAGTGTTTGTGGTAAATACTAAACTAGAAGTTTGAGTGATTAATTGTTAAGTCCGTATTTTATTTCACTAAGATTTTTCTGTGTAGAGTGATTTAAATGTTGAGTCCGTCAATTATATTCCACTTTCATTTTATTGTGTGTTAATTGACTAGCTGTCACCACCTATTTATAATCTTGGCAGTAACTTCTTTCAGTAATAGGCATTAGATCCAACTTGACCTGAAACCACCACTGCTACAGAAAGATTATGTTATCGTTCACTCCGACCAACTGACACAGCTGTAGATGTTTTTGTGTGTAAATATCGTAAAGATGAGGGCGTGCGTTGTTTCTTGAGTGCACACGCCACACAGGCTACCAAATAATACCGTGTTGAATATCTCCGCTTCACGGACTAATATAGTTAGGTCGTGGTTCCGTAGTAAAGCCACCCTTGGCAAAGACAAGACGTTCTGTATACATTTAGGCCACGCCCACACAGGGCTGTTTGTAAATATGAGTTATTACTGTCACGCCTGGAAGGTAGAGTGAGTGTGTGCTGGCAGAGTCGTTCACACCACAGGTACATACACAGGAGTCAATGGAGTGTTGAACGACTGATGACATTTAACAAGGGTTTATTAAGTCACAGCACATCATCACGTTGACATAGACGAATACAATTACATCGGATCATCACAGCTTCATAACCTCAGCGAAACAATAATAACAGTTAATGGATCCTTTCATCGAACGGTCGTAATCACCGTGTTAATACAATAAATATGGCCTCGTCAAAGATGCTCCTAACATCACCGTACTATAAATACTGCACCCAGCAGATATATAAATCAAGGCCTAAAGTACTCACAAAATCCATCAGCAAACGGTCAGCATCACCGTGCTATAAATACTGCACACAACAGATATATATCAAGGCCTAAAGTACTCACAAAATCCATCAGCAAACGGTCAGCATCACCGTGCTATAAATACTGCACACAGCAGATCCGTACTATAAATACTGCACACAGCAGATATATAAATCAAGGCCTAAAGTACTCACAAAATCCATCAGCAAACGGTCAGCATCACCGTGCTATAAATACTGCAGACAGCAGATCCGTACTATAAATACTGCACACAGCAGATATATAAATCAAGGCAGAAAGTACTCACAAAATCCATCAGCAAACGGTCAGCATCACCGTGCTATAAATACTGCAGCTTACGAAATATGCTGTACACACAGCGAAAACATAAGTCGACATCTTAAGCACTGTACAGGCATACACCATCCAAAAAACACCAGGCTTGACCAGGTCGGTCCACGCCCAGACACAACTCTCTCGGCTCACACACTCGTCCCGCCAAAAATCCAGTCACGAGAATCCCCTGTTTTCAACCCCGCTCTCAATACCTGCAGCATAGCCGCGAGCTAAACACAGCTCACTACAACTCCGGGATAAATTCCTCACAGGCGTGGCTCAACGCTGTGAGTAGCGGTCATTCCTATCATAAATTTAAACAAACATCATAACTAAACAAGGATTCAAGCAACGCAACTCAAAATCTAACTTGTCACCAACATATTCAGGATTACTCCCCTTTTTGACCTTAACATTACACCGCCCCCCGGGGAAAAAAATGACTCTATCATTTTTTTTATTTTACAAGTACATCCCCAAAAAATGAAGAGGACAATGAAACTCTACCATAAGCCTACAAAAATTACCTTATACTAAGTCAAAATTATATATCTACATGAAAAATATAAGCATCAAGTGTAATGTAACAAATGAAGTATCTAACAAAATCAATGAAGCCTACTCAAAATATTCTATTACAAAACCACGTTAAATATATATAGTACAAATTAAACAGGGAACAACCGATAGTAAGAGAAAAGACAAGATCAAGCAAAAGAAGAATGATATGTAATGAAGGAAAGTATAAAATTAGAATATGAGAAACAAATCAATAATTAAGTTAAACAATTACATGTAAATTAAATACAAATATCCCTACTAGTTACATTATTTTAAGTTATATAATTAATATAACAATACAAAGAATGAAAATATAAGAAATGTAACAAGACAATGTATACAAGAAGCATGAAGTGAAACGAAGATGAAGCACAGAAGTATAACCAAAGTATGAAACCATACTGAAAAGACAATAGAGAAGATGTAAAGGGATGACGAATAGTCAACAAAGACAGATGAAAAGTAAAGATGTAAATGTAGAGAAAGATAGTAACAACACATTATAATAACTAATTAAATTAAACAACGTGTTATATAAATAAATACAATCATACCAGAAAGCATCAAACAAAAACAACGTATGTATATATGTATACCAAAACATGAAGGGAAACTATACTTAAATAAAGTATAATAAGTAATTTAACTAAGTTAAACTTATCCATAACTAAAAATAAATTACTCTAGACATCATACGAATAAAAAATATGAACGCTATCAATACGTTTTTAGTGACGCACAGTGACGCACTAAATAAAAAATACATCAAAACATCAAAATACAATTTTTTTTTTAAAACCCGATATCAATCTACATTCTAAACTATAGCGTACAGTCAAGCGATGAACACAAAAAACAAAATTACAATGACAAAAAACATATTCCAATAAAAAATACAATACAAAAATGTTTCAAAACGCTAAGTTAAATAAAAATAGTATTTCATATTTAATTAATTAAAAGCTATAATTAATAAACTAACTAAGTCCGGCTGACAATCATATTCAGCTTAGTTTTAGTATTATCTAGTTTTAAATTTATATTTATCTCAACTTGATGTGTTATCAGAACATGAGAAAAAATTTAAGTGATAGATAACGAATACTCATGAACTTTCCAAAAGTAACTATTGTACCATTAGAACTAATGAGTTTGGACATAGGGCTGACAATATTATGATGTACAAAAAAATTATCCTAACAAACACTGCTTAAAAAAACACAACTCCAAGTTCAACAACGGAGTATAAAGGTCAATGATTACCAACTATCATACTACACATTTTCAAACACAATAATATAAATAGCAATAAAAATAAACTGGTACATTATCCAAATAATCATATATAAAAATTAAATATAGCAATCAGATAATGCGTACAAATAATCATCATAATGTAACGAAGAAATTACATAATATTCTATTACAACAGCATATAATATTTTTTAAAATATAAAATACAATAATATTTACTGTCCTAAAATAAAACAAAATAATCAAACAGCAAAAATCTCCTGCGACTTGTAAACATTACATGACCACCAACAGGTAACCACTCAGATGCTTAATGAGACGCTGACAGGTTACGCTTGATCGAATACACGGGCGTAAAGTTGACCTACATCCCTCACGGTTAACGTCACATGGGAGCGTTGACTTTTATCGCAAAGTCACCACTGTGAATAAATACAAATGAAAATTTCCACTTTAATCAACGGTGAGATTTAATGAGGTGAAAAACGGAGAGTTAACTTGACAATTACCTAGCACTGTGGCTTGTATAAACTCCCGGCCTCTTCATGAATGCCGAACAAGTCTTCCTTCGTCACATAGTAGACAACACAGAATGTTTAGGAATAACATGCCCGCACTTGTAGGTCGCCGCTGCTGTGTTCTGAAAAAAATTTCTACATTTACAACCACGAGGTGTTCTCTCGAAATCGGAAGCAGTAGTATCTGAAACTTTATTGCTAGTGTTAGCTTGTTTACTCTTAATGACTCTATTCTTTTGTTGAGCACAGTTACCCTGATGATGTGAAGTCTCATTTAGGGAGTTATTATCTCTATAGAAAACATAGCTCTTACTTCTATTGTGAACATTGTTTTTTTTTAACATTGCAGTTAGCATTATTATGCTTAACATAATTCCCTTGGTACTGTTTAATCACAGGATTATCTCTCTTACCAAGACTGCTTCTATTCTTTTCTTTGGCAATGTGCTTATTTGTAGTATCATACTGCTTCGACTGGGTATGATACATAATAGGACCCAGTGTATGCTTACTGCTCTGCACATTATGTGTTTCATTCATAGAACAAGTAGCACTAGATTTGTTCCTTGCCACCAATTTATCAGAATTTACCAAAGTAGACACATGGTTGATCTTAAGAGTTCTGGCCTGAAATAGAGCAGCTTTCTTTTCATGACTAACCGAACTGGTTGTTACACTAGAATTCTCTCTGTTGGTCGGACACCAAGAATTACAACCATTAGCAGAAACGCCATCAGTACGTGGGAAATTGTATCTGCTACGTAGAGATTTACCTCCATCATGTTTGACACCAATAGAAGTATTAGCAATGAGTGTGTAGGGCTGACTCTTTGCTTTAGTGCCTTGTTGGGGAACAATTTTTTGTCTAGCTTTGTCAACATTGACAGTAGACCACATCTTGTTATTCAAGACGATGTCAAGCAGGCCATCTACTCGTTTTCTGGCTTCTGAAATTTCAATATTTTTATGAGAAATCTCCTTACTAAGTTTCTTATTTAAATTCTCAATCTTAGTCACCTTTTCTTTCTCAGCCGTTAACTTTACCACCAATGTCTCTTTATCATCCTTTTCTTTATTAGCCCTCAACTGTGTTAAGTCCATCTGAAGTTCCTCAGTGTCACTATCATTGCTATTTACAAGCCCATCAATCTTCTCCGGACACATATTACTTATCTCTTCAAGCTTATCAGAACATACATCATGAAGCATTTCTATGTATAATTTCTCTTGTTCATTGGCTTCAGCTTTTAATTTTTCATACATATCTTTCTTTCGTTGGGTCTCCTGTGTAAGGTTTTCCAACTCAACATGCTTAATTTTCATCTGAGATTCCAAGTCCTTAATCTTTCTTAAAGCCAAATTTAATGCAGTTTGTGCACTAGAAAGTTCTGAGTTTGATTTATGTAAATCTCTTTTAAGTCTAGCCACCGTCTCTTGCAATTCCGTGTCCTTAGCAACACTTTCTAAGAAGTTTTCCCTTTGCTGTAAAGCAGTTTGTTTGATGATTTTCATTCGCTCCTCATCCTCAAACTCCTCTTTCTGGTCATTATGAATGCCGTCGCACAACAACGTACGCATACTCTTCAACATGTTATCACGTTTAACATCCATCTGGTTGTACAAGAACAGACGAAAGTCCATACCCAGCACTCTAGCTAAATCCTTAGCCATATTCAAATGAGGAATGGACTGAAATCTATTCTCAGCAAACTCTCTTAGGGCTGTGACGCATGGAACAAAAATCTATCCATCACGTGTTCTTCCAGTGCTGGACCCTGCAAATTCTCAAAACTATCACCCCCTTCAAATAAGTACTGTAAATCAGACCACATATACTCAGGATCTGTATCGGAATCCATATCAGGATCCATAGTGGTACAATCACAAAGCCAATAAACACCTATACTTTTAATAATTTATTGTCCCAAGAGGTTGGACAATTACCTTTCCAGCTCACAAAACCAACTATCTGTACAAGAAGTCGAAATTATCTCAGTTCATTACTGTATACCAAGTTCCTATGCATAGAATTCTAACAAAGTCATATCATTATCAGGGAAGTCAACATCATGTACGTAGCCATTAATACTCATGCACCATATCCCAATGATATGTCACTATAGCCATAGACAACAAAAACAACAGTTATCAATAGAATAGGTAATGCATAGCAAAAAGGAAGGCTCGTTGACATTGATAAATTGGCACGATTTATACAACATAAACCACTTATCTGAAAGTAATTCCGTTCCTTTCCGCCAAGACACTGGATATCACAAATTTCTGCTGCTAAAAATACTCCACTGCAGAAAGGTACTGGAACTCGACAATCTTCCCTACGGGTCCTTGACCTCGTCTGGTATGTGCTCGCACACTGCCCAGGAGCACAGGATGATAAGAACTGGAACAATACTGCAACTCTTGACTTGCGGTACAATACACGTGCAAAAGGGTTGGAAACACTGCACGTATACTTGCGCTTGTACACTGTCTATCAATCTCGTTGAAAGGAGGTAGAAGGGCTGGAAATACCGTCACTTGAACTTTTATACTGGTCTACCTGACAATTTCAATCAGGAAAAGTAGAACTGCCTCGCTGCACATCCCTTCATGCGCATGTCATAGGTTCGATCCAATGAGATGACTGGCCACCAGCTATGTTACCACCTATTTATAATCTTGGCAGTAACTTCTTTCAGTAATAGGCATTAGATCCAACTTGACCCGAAACCACCACTGCTACAGAAAGATTATGTTATCGTTCACTCCGACCAACTGACACAGCTGTAGATGTTTTTGTGTGTAAATATCGTAAAGATGAGGGCGTGCGTTGTTTCTTAAGTGCACACGCCATACAGGCTACCAAATAATACCGTGTTGAATATCTCCGCTTCACGGACTAAGATAGTTAGGTCGTGGTTCCGTAGTAAAGCCACCCTTGGCAAAGACAAGACGTTCTGTATACATTTAGGCCACGCCCACACAGGGCTGTTTGTAAATATGAGTTATTACTGTCAGGCCTGGAAGGTAGAGTGAGTGTGTGCTGGCAGAGTCGTTCACACCACAGGTACATACACAGGAGTCAATGGAGTGTTGAACGACTGATGACATTTAACAAGGGTTTATTAAGTCACAGCACATTATCACGTTGACATAGACGAATACAATTACATCGGATCATCACAGCTTCATAACCTCAGCGAAACAATAATAACAGTTAATGGATCCTTTCATCGAACGTTCGTAATCACCGTGTTAATACAATAAATATGGCCTCGTCAAAGATGCTCCTAACATCACCGTACTATAAATACTGCACCCAGCAGATATATAAATCAAGGCCTAAAGTACTCACAAAATCCATCAGCAAACGGTCAGCATCACCGTGCTATAAATACTGCCCACAGCAGATATATATCAGGGCCTAAAGTACTCACAAAATCCATCAGCAAACGGTCAGCATCACCGTACTATAAATACTGCACACAGCAGATCCGTACTATAAATACTGCACACAGCAGATATATAAATCAAGGCCTAAAGTACTCACAAAATCCATCAGCAAACGGTCAGCATCACCGTGCTATAAATACTGCACACAGCAGATCCGTACTATAAATACTGCACACAGCAGATATATAAATCAAGGCCTAAAGTACTCACAAAATCCATCAGCAAACGGTCAGCATCACCGTGCTATAAATACTGCAGCTTACGAAATATGCTGTACACACAGCGAAAACATAAGTCGACATCTTAAGCACTGTACAGGCATACACCATCCAAAAAATACCAGGCTAGACCAGGTCGGTCCACGCCCAGACACCAACTCTCTCGGCTCACACACTCGTCCCGCCAAAAATCCAGTCACGAGAATCCCCTGTTTTCAACCCCGCTCTCAATACCTGCAGCATAGCCGCGAGCTAAACACAGCTCACTACAACTCCGGGATAAATTCCTCACAGGCGTGGCTCAACGCTGTGAGTAGCGGTCATTCCTATCATAAATTTAAACAAACATCATAACTAAACAAGGATTCAAGCAACGCAACTCAAAATCTAACTTGTCACCAACATATTCAGGATTACTCCCCTTTTTGACCTTAACATTACACCGCCCCCCGGGGAAAAAAATGACTCTATCATTTTTTTTATTTTACAAGTACATCCCCAAAAAATGAAGAGGACAATGAAACTCTACCATAAGCCTACAAAAATTACCTTATACTAAGTCAAAATTATATATCTACATGAAAAATATAAGCATCAAGTGTAATGTAACAAATGAAGTATCTAACAAAATCAATGAAGCCTACTCAAAATATTCTATTACAAAACCACGTTAAATATATATAGTACAAATTAAACAGGGAACAACCGATAGTAAGAGAAAAGACAAGATCAAGCAAAAGAAGAATGATATGTAATGAAGGAAAGTATAAAATTAGAATATGAGAAACAAATCAATAATTAAGTTAAACAATTACATGTAAATTAAATACAAATATCCCTACTAGTTACATTATTTTAAGTTATATAATTAATATAACAATACAAAGAATGAAAATATAAGAAATGTAACAAGACAATGTATACAAGAAGCATGAAGTGAAACGAAGATGAAGCACAGAAGTATAACCAAAGTATGAAACCATACTGAAAAGACAATAGAGAAGATGTAAAGGGATGACGAATAGTCAACAAAGACAGATGAAAAGTAAAGATGTAAATGTAGAGAAAGATAGTAACAACACATTATAATAACTAATTAAATTAAACAACGTGTTATATAAATAAATACAATCATACCAGAAAGCATCAAACAAAAACAACGTATGTATATATGTATACCAAAACATGAAGGGAAACTATACTTAAATAAAGTATAATAAGTAATTTAACTAAGTTAAACTTATCCATAACTAAAAATAAATTACTCTAGACATCATACGAATAAAAAATATGAACGCTATCAATACGTTTTTAGTGACGCACAGTGACGCACTAAATAAAAAATACATCAAAACATCAAAATACAATTTTTTTTTTAAAACCCGATATCAATCTACATTCTAAACTATAGCGTACAGTCAAGCGATGAACACAAAAAACAAAATTACAATGACAAAAAACATATTCCAATAAAAAATACAATACAAAAATGTTTCAAAACGCTAAGTTAAATAAAAATAGTATTTCATATTTAATTAATTAAAAGCTATAATTAATAAACTAACTAAGAAATCGGCTTTAACAAAATGAGAGAGATATACAAAATCCTATCTCTAAGTTTACATAGATCACTAACTAAAAATATTTCCCAAAAAACAAATACGTCGCAGAAAAACACATGAGAAAACACACTATTATCTACCTAGAAGCTTTCAAATATTTAAGAACAACATGATTAAGTTAAGTAAGTTCTTAAACTAGATCTCTAAATTCTTTAATCAAAAAAAAAAATAATATCAGCTATCGCTGTTAATTCTACCTATACATTTCAATTTAACCTTTAAATTACTTCCGGCTGACAATCATATTCAGCTTAGTTTTAGTATTATCTAGTTTTAAATTTATATTTATCTCAACTTGATGTGTTATCAGAACATGAGAAAAAATGTAAGTGATAGATAACGAATACTCATGAACTTTCCAAAAGTAACTATTGTACCATTAGAACTAATGAGTTTGGACATAGGGCTGACAATATTATGATGTACAAAAAATTATCCTAACAAACACTGCTTAAAAAAAACACAACTCCAAGTTCAACAACGGAGTATAAAGGTCAATGATTACCAACTAACATACTACACATTTTCAAACACAATAATATAAATAGCAATAAAAATAAACTGGTACATTATCCAAATAATCATATATAAAAATTAAATATAGCAATCAGATGATGCGTACAAATAATCATCATAATGTAACGAAGAAATTACATAATATTCTATTACAACAGCATATAATATTTTTTAAAATATAAAATACAATAATATTTACTGTCCTAAAATAAAACAAAATAATCAAACAGCAAAAATCTCCTGCGACTTGTAAACATTACATGACCACCAACAGGTAACCCCTCAGATGCTTAATGAGACGCTGACAGGTTACGCTTGATCGAATACACGGGCGTAAAGTTGACCTACATTCCTCACGGTTAACGTCACATGGGAGCGCTGACTTTTATCGCAAAGTCACCACTGTGAATAAATACAAATGAAAATTTCCACTTTAATCAGCGGTGAGATTTAATGAGGTGAAAAACGGAGAGTTAACTTGACAATTACCTAGCACTGTGGCTTGTATAAACTCCCGGCCTCTTCATGAATGCCGAACAAGTCTTCCTTCATCACATATTAGACAACACAGAATGTTTAGGAATAACATGCCCGCACTTGTAGGTCGCCGCTGCTGTGCTCTGAAAAAAATTTCTACATTCACAACCACGAGGTGTTCTCTCGAAATCGAAAGCAGTAGTATCTGAAACTTTATTGCTAGTGTTAGCTTGTTTACTCTTAATGACTCTATTCTTTTGTTGAGCACAGTTACCCTGATGATGTGAAGTCTCATTTAGGGAGTTATTATCTCTATAGAAAACATAGCTCTTACTTTTATTGTGAACATTGTTTTTTTTAACATTGCAGTTAGCATTATTATGCTTAACATAATTCCCTTGGTTCTGTTTAATCACAGGATTATCTCTCTTACCAAGACTGCTTCTATTCTTTTCTTTGGCAATGTGCTTATTTGTAGTATCATACTGCTTCGACTGGGTATGATGCATAATAGGACCCAGAGTATCCTTACTGCTCTGCACATTATGTGTTTCATTCTTAGAACAAGTAGCACTAGATTTGTTCCTTGCCACCAATTTATCAGAATTTACCAAAGTAGACACATGGTTGATCTTAAGAGTTCTGGCCTGAAATCGATCACCTTTCTTTTCATGACTAACCGAACTGGTTGTTACACTAGAATTCTCTCTGTTGGTCGGACGCCAAGAATCACAACCATTAGCAGAAACGCCATCAGTACGTGGGAAATTGTATCTGCCACGTAGAGATTTACCTCCATCATGTTTGACACCAATAGAAGTATTAGCAATGAGTGTGTAGGGCTGACTCTTTGCTTTAGTGCCTTATTGGCGAACAATTTTTTTCTGTCTAGCATTGTCAACATTGACAGTAGACCACATCTTGTTATTCAAGACGATGTCAAGCAGGCCATCTACTCGTTTTCTGGCTTCTGAAATTTCAATATTTTTATGAGAAATCTCCTTACTAAGTTTCTTATTTAAATTCTCAATCTTAGTCACCTTTTCTTTCTCAGCCGTTAACTTTACCACCAATGTCTCTTTATCATCCTTTTCTTTATTAGCCCTCAACTGTGTTAAGTCCATCTGAAGTTCCTCAGTGTCACTATCATTGCTATTTACAAGCCCATCAATCTTCTCCGGACACATAGTACTTATCTCTTCAAGCTTGTCAGAACATACATCATGAAGCATTTCTATGTATAATTTCTCTCGTTCATTGGTTTCAGCTTTTAATTTTTCATACATATCTTTCTTTCGTTGGGTCTCCTGTGTAAGGTTTTCCAACTCAACATGCTTAATTTTCATCTGAGATTCCAAGTCCTTAATCTTTCTTAAAGCCAAATTTAATGCAGTTTGTGCACTAGAAAGTTCTGAGTTTGATTTATGTAAATCTCTTTTAAGTCTAGCCATCGTCTCTTGTAATTCCGTGTCCTTAGCAACACTTTCTAAGAAGTTTTCCCTTTGCTGTAAAGCAGTTTGTTTGATGATTTTCATTCGCTCCTCATCCTCCAACTCCTCTTTCTGGTCATTATGAATGCCGTCGCACAACAACGTATGCATACTCTTCAACATTTTATCACGTTTAACATCCATCTGGTTGTACAAGAACAGACGAAAGTCCATACCCAGCAATCTAGCTAAATCCTTAGCCATATTCAAATGAGGAATGGACTGAAATCTATTCTCAGCAAACTCTCTTAGGGCTGTCGACGCATGGATAAAAAATCTATCCATCACGTGTTCTTCCAGTGCTGGACCCTGCAAATTCTCAAAACTATCACCCCTTCAAATAAGTACTGTAAATCAGATCACATATACTCAGGATCTGTATCGGAATCCATATCAGGATCCATAGTGGTACAATCACAAAGCCAATAAACACCTATACTTTTAATAATTTATTGTCCCAAGAGGATGGACAATTACCTTTCCAGCTCATAAAACCAACTATCTGTACAAGAAGTCGAAATTATCTCAGTTCATTACTGTATACCAAGTTCCTATGCATAGAATTCTAACAAAGTCATATCATTATCAGGGAAGTCAACATCATGTACGTAGCCATTAATACTCATGCACCATATCTCAATGATATGTCACTACAGCCATAGACAACAAAAACAACAGTTATCAATAGCAAAAAGGAAGGCTCGTTGACATTGATAAATTGGCACGATTTATACAACATAAACCACTTATCTGAAAGTAATTCCGTTCCTTTCCGCCAAGACACTGGATATCACAAAGTTATGCTGCTAAAAATACTCCACTGCAGAAAGGTACTGGAACTCGACAATCTTCCCTACAGGTCCTTGACCTCGTCTGGTATGTGCTCGCACACTGCCCAGGAGCACAGGATGATAAGAACTGGAACAATACTGCAACTCTTGACTTGCGGTACAATACACGTGCAAAAGGGTTGGAAACACTGCACGTATACTTGCGCTTGTACACTGTCTATCAATCTCGTTGAAAGGAGGTAGAAGGGCTGGAAATACCGTCACTTGAACTTTTATACTGGTCTACCTGACAATTTCAATCAGGAAAAGTAGAACTGCCTCGCTGCACATCCATTCATGCGCATGTCATAGGTTCGATCCAATTAGATGACTGGCCACCAGCTATGTTACCACCTATTTATAATTTTGGCAGTAACTTCTTTCAGTAATAGGCATTAGATCTAACTTGACCCGAAACCACCACTGCTACAGAAAGATTATATTATCGTTCACTCCGACCAACTGACACAGCTGTAGATGTTTTTGTGTGTAAATATCGTAAAGATGAGGGCGTGCGTTGTTTCTTGAGTGCACACGCCACACAGGCTACCAAATAATACCGTGTTGAATATCTCCGCTTCACGGACTAATATAGTTAGGTCGTGGTTCCATAGTAAAGCCACCCTTGGCAAAGACAAGACGATCTGTATACATTTAGTCCACGCCCACACAGGGCTGTTTGTAAATATGAGTTATTACTGTCACGCCTGGAAGGTAGAGTGAGTGTGTGCTGGCAGAGTCGTTCACACCACAGGTACATACACAGGAGTCAATGGAGTGTTGAACGACTGATGACATTTAACAAGGGTTTATTAAGTCACAGCACATCATCACGTTGACATAGACGAATACAATTACATCGGATCATCACAGCTTCATAACCTCAGCGAAACAATAATAACAGTTAATGGATCCTTTCATCGAACGGTCGTAATCACCGTGTTAATACAATAAATATGGCCTCGTCAAAGATGCTCCTAACATCACCGTACTATAAGTACTGCACCCAGCAGATATATAAATCAAGGCCTAAAGTACTCACAAAATCCATCAGCAAACGGTCAGCATCACCGTGCTATAAATACTGCACACAGCAGATATATATCAAGGCCTAAAGTACTCACAAAATCCATCAGCAAACGGTCAGCATCACCGTGCTATAAATACTGCACACAGCAGATCCGTACTATAAATACTGCACACAGCAGATATATAAATCAAGGCCTAAAGTACTCACAAAATCCATCAGCAAACGGTCAGCATCACCGTGCTATAAATACTGCACACAGCAGATCCGTACTATAAATACTGCACACAGCAGATATATAAATCAAGGCCTAAAGTACTCACAAAATCCATCAGCAAACGGTCAGCATCACCGTGCTATAAATACTGCAGCTTACGAAATATGCTGTACACACAGCGAAAACATAAGTCGACATCTTAAGCACTGTACAGGCATACACCATCCAAAAAACACCAGGCTTGACCAGGTCGGTCCACGCCCAGACACCAACTCTCTCGGCTCACACACACGTCCCGCCAAAAATCCAGTCACAAGAATCCCCTGTTTTCAACGGCACCTCAAGACGCAGCAATAGAGACCAGAGCTGGTCAAGACCGCACTCCACCTCCACGTGGTGGTCCTGGAAACAGTCTGCAGCTGTGCAGGCTGGCTGAGCGAGTGTGGATCGAAATGGGAAGGCAAACCCGGTCCTAAAAAATGCCGTGCAGAAGTCGGATGTGTCGACCGAAAGGTGCAGATATCACAGCTACGTTATAAACAGAGACAACGCAACCACCGTCCTTTTCAGGGCGAACGAAGAAGAAGAAGAAGAAGAACCCCGCTCTCAATACCTGCAGCATAGCCGCGAGCTAAACACAGCTCACTACAACTCCGGGATAAATTCCTCACAGGCGTGGCTCAACGCTGTGAGTAGCGGTCATTCCTATCATAAATTTAAACAAACATCATAACTAAACAAGGATTCAAGCAACGCAACTCAAAATCTAACTTGTCACCAACATATTCAGGATTACTCCCCTTTTTGACCTTAACACTGGCGAACTAAATATAATCTATAACTAAATTGTTCCGGCTGTAGCATTAGTCTAACTAACTGATTTAACCAGTAAAAGATATTTAATCGACTGGTAAATGCACTATTCATTATGAGTACTGACGAAATATATATTTATTTCTAATTCATGATGATTAAAAATATAAATGACTAGCGCATATTTAACGGAGACTTTTATTAAACGATTCAATATGAGATACACGTGTAGTTCTATTCAAAGTTAAATAACTGAGTGCATGAATATATACTGTTCAAAAAAAGAAAAGCATAGCTACCGAAGGCACACACATAGCCATAAATCTGACATTCAATAACTTTTTTAATTTAGTGAGTTAATTATTCAAATTGCACACAAGAATACCTTAGGGTTCAACCAATCAATTGACAGTTGTTTTGCATCTGGGTCACGAGAGTTTTTTTTTTTTGCGTACGGGTTTTCCCGTTAGTATGGTGTGTGGCCTCCTCTTGCATCGATCAGCGACTGGCATCTCCTGGGCATGGATGCGATCAGACGTCTGATGTGGGCCTGTGGGATGGCTGCCCACTCTTCCTGGAGAGCCTGGAACAGATCACGATGATTGGCTGGAGCAACGTCTTGGCGACAAACTCGTCTATGCAGCTCATCCCACAGGTGCTCAATCGGACTCATGTCTGGAGACAGGGATGGCCAGAGAAGGGTGAGAATGTTGTTGGCAGTCAGGAACTGCGTGGTTAACCGTGCACAATGGGGTCTGGCGTTGTCCTGTTGAAACACAGACCTTTGGGCAACCAAAAGTGGAAAGACATGGCGTCGAAGAATTTCATTGATGTATCGTTGCGCATTCAAGCCTCCTTCAATGTGCACAAATTGATTCAATCCGTTGATCATTCCCCATACCATTGCACCTCCACCACCGTGCGGCGGAGCTTCATCAACGCAATTTTGGGCAAAACGTTCATTTCGCCTACGTTAGACCCTACGCCGTCTATCATGACGCTGCAACAAAAAAAAAGATTCGTCACTAAACCAGACACGTCTCCATTGATTGTCAGCTGTCCAGGGACGATGCTGGTTGGCCCAAAGAAGTTGATTTTGGCGATGGCGGCGCGTAAGGACAGGTCCTCGGTGAGGTCGTTGTGCCCAAAGTCCAGCGTCATGCAGACAATTCCGGACAGTTTGATCAGACACATGACGTCCTGCAGGCAATGACTGGGCAGTTGAGGAAGCTGTTGTAAACCTGCCTTTGAGGTGACGAAGCCGAATAAAGCGATCCTCCGCTGCTGTTGTCACTCCGGGTCGTCCACTGCGATGCCGGTCTTCAACTGAGTCAGTGGCTTGGAACTGGTGCCAAAGTCGACTGTTGGTACTTTGATGCACGTTTAGATGCCTGGCAACCTGACTTTGACTTTCGCCTGCATGCAGTCGGCCAATAGCAATGTTTCTTAAATGTATCGATAGAGACGCCATAAATGTCTGCCTGAAAATGAACTGAATTTTTTTTTTGTGTAGCGTTATCCTTCTATAGGGTTTCAGTTGCGTAGTCAGTGAATAGTGTTCACCCCAAATTGTGTTGCTTTCACGTGCGCGCAACATGAGCTGTGGTCATAAATTGCGTCATAAACACTATTGACCACTGCGTTGTAACGATTACAAAAACTAACGCAATTCAGGTCAACACGTGCATTTGACACTGTAAAGAACATTTGAGGCTGGTTTTTATATACCCTAGCACCAAATTTTACTTACAAACTCATAAAAACGCGCCCTCGGATAGCTATGCGTTTCTTTTTTTTAACAGTATATTATATTTTACGCGGGTTAAGGATAGAATTGAGAATACTATATTATGGTTAGGTATTTGTTTTCTCCTTTTCACAGTATTGGGTCAAACCCAAAATCTACCAGCGGCTTCCATATAAATCTGAGAATAACCTTACAAAAGAACATTTTTACTTAGTATCTGTGTCTTCAAGGTAAACCTGTCTGGCTTCGTGTTTACACCCAGAAAGAGACAGAGTACCAACTGTAGTGGATTTTGATGGTATTGTATGGTGGTGTTATCACCTAGTGTGATGCGTGAGGTCAGCTGTGAAGGCTCCTGAGATAATTGTAACTGTGAATATACAGAAGGCCCTTTCGTGCTACCACTTTATGACCTCACACATATCTTTTTTTACTAATGAATGTGGCTACGTTAAAATCTAGGGTACTGAATGCAATGTGTTGTATGGACATATACACACACCCACAGATATTAATTAAGTC
Organism: Oreohelix idahoensis; assembly: GCA_024509875.1. Taxonomy (NCBI): domain Eukaryota; kingdom Metazoa; phylum Mollusca; class Gastropoda; order Stylommatophora; family Oreohelicidae; genus Oreohelix; species Oreohelix idahoensis. The sequence goes on from JAMPIV010022560.1 coordinate 185,176, forward strand.
TAATACTATCAATAAAATTTATAACACAATGAACTAAATTCAGCTGGTTAAATTTAGAATAGAAAATCTTTTTTTAAATTTATTTGTTCTGAACCAAGGTTTTATTTTGGCCAGAACTTATGCAAAGATTTTGAAATTTATGAATGAATGGCATGAATAAATGGCATGTTAAATGAAAGATGTTTACATATGCAATCTTCAAGATTAATTATAGTATTACTGTTCGTAATGTTAATTTTCCTGGGAAAACTATGAATGGATGTGCTGTTGGGGTGGCTTCATCCCTCCCTGTTTATGCCTAACCAGCATTGTCCATTAATGATGGAAGGAAATGGGATGCTTCAGTAGTAAATTCTCTTGGGTGCTAGTTTTATGAAGTTGGTGTAAGTTCAGCAGGCCAGCTAGCCTACTTAACTTTGCCAGATTTGTTCTGGTGCTGGAATATGATGGCCCCACCTCTCCGTGCTTGAGCAATACAAAGATGTTCTGTCGAAATGTACCCTGCACGGGTCCTCACTTCAATTATTAATCAGCATTTGACACCACCTTAGTGTCAAGATCGAACTCACAGCTCTGAAATAAAGTATTGGTTTTTGCTCAGAACCTTACCTAATAAGCCACTTCTACACATAACAAATTACAATAACACCACATAAACAGGGTCAGTTCTCTCTGACCAGACAGCACATCTTACCTAGTTGGTTTCGCATAGGGTAAGTTTCCCCAGTCTACAGATTCTGAAATAGGTGCATTATCTCACTGCCATAGAATAGGATAGGTGATATGATTCACTGTTCTCAACACTTGATCACCCCTTCCTAAACCTTGCTGTAGTTTATATATTGTTTGTCCCTAGACCCTGAACTAGGGCGGGGGGTCCAGAGCGAATCCTTACTTGTTTGTAAGGCTAGATTTCGATATGGCAGTATCAAATCACTCGAACATTAAACAATATTCAAAATATACAAAGAAATAATTTCAATCTTACCAGATTATGAATAAAGAACACAGAAATGCTAGCAAAACTCAGCTGAGCTGCTGGCTATAGTATGGCGTCCCTGAACTTATTTCAATTTATTTCATTTGGAAATCACCACACTTGAAATTTACTGTGTCTATCACTGGACAACTATTGAGGAATGGCAAAAAAGCTCGTCTGAGCGCGGATAATATGATTGTCTGTGGCCAATCAATGCCTTGGTTTTTTTTTTAAATTCAAATTTCCTACACTAAAGTCATTTCAGTCATGCTTCAGTCAAGTATGGATTTTTATCTGTTAGTCTGTCCGTCTCTACTTGCGTTTTCACAAAACGTACTTGATTTTTGAACCAACCTTTCTCTCCCCTCCAAAATTTTGTCGTTAAAAGTTATTTTTAGACACAGCTTCCACCAATATCCCTTCTCTTCCATGCTAAGTAGATTTGAACACCTGCGTCTCGAGGTCGCGATTTTTTGTGCAAATAGCGACACTTTTGATTCAATGCAGTCTTTCGCTGTTGTGAACAACACTGTCTTTTGTCATTATTTTCATTATTATCTATCCGTCTGTAAAATTAAAAACATATTATTTCACTGCTCAGAATGGGCCATCCGGCCAGCTAATTTTTATATTCCTAACATTAATATTAAGAAAAAGTTACTTTTTAAATTTTGTAATATTTCAAGCATCTGCGTTTAGCCGCTGAATTCAAATCAAAGGCTTGGTATCGCAAAAGCGTCCAATAAATGACTGTGGCGTATCATATCCAAGGTCCCTTCTGTCGAATTTATTACTTTATGTCAACTTGGGGGGGGGGGGGGGAAACGTGACTTTTCCTCCTTGCCCCACCAATTTGCGTCCATTAACCTCGCTAGTTCAAGTACGCGTTCAGTCAGATTTTTGTCTTTTGATCCTCGTTCCGTTTTGCCTTCAAGTCTAACACCTGATGACCCGCGGCGCGGGCGATCATGTATTCCAGCAGCTTACGCATTGGTTTTTATCCTTACATTTTATCCTTTGGAGATATTTTTACGTTGTATCACTCGTTAATTTTATGACACCAACCAAAAGAACATTAAGAATATATTTTGTAACTGGGCCTATAGATCCAGATTTCTTTTTTCCATTTTTCATGTACATTCAGCCCGTGGTGGCAACAAAATCAAACATTTGACATAATCAAACTTGTGACATTTTCCGACTATCGACCATTTGCGGTGTGACAAGGCATTTACATACTGAGAGAAGTTACCGACCTGACATTCCTATGTACTAGAAATCTCAAGCTATTGACACTGTGAGCACTGTAAAATTTCTTACCTGGTCTAATTAATGTGACATAAACAGAAGTCCTAAATAAAAGTAACAAAGTGAACGTTCCCCGGAGAAGTGGATTTAATCTGTCTTTGAGGAGCTGGGGTTCTCTTTGCCAAAATAACCCTGGATTTGCTGTGTGCGTGTGTCCTAAAAATTGTGTCCTAAAGATTGTTCCAGAAGGTGCAAACCAAGTATTAGGTAAGAACGAATGCACGTGGCCACGGTTGTCTGAGAAGAGAGGAAGGATGAATGAATAATTCTCATATGTATATCTTGTAGAATCCAGGTACGCACGTTGATATTTTTCTTAGTAAGTTTTTGCTAATACTGTCCCTTTTCAGAATAGATTAACGTATAAACTCTGTTCTTTACTGTAGAGGGAAATCCTAGACCATAGCGTATAAATCTTTGACTCTTGGGGGTTAATAACTTTCTTCTAACGGGATCTTGTCTCAACAGAGGGAGGGAGGATTACACCTATGAGTCTATTTCTTTATTAATTTCATTCTTCTTCTTTGATCCACTGTCACTGAGCGTCAGCTCTTGGTGACCTTGATGCCATTATATGGTACTGCGCAGTTCGTATAAGCTGTTCTGAGCTACCATACAGTGTATTGTCTATCGATGGGTTGTGTGGTAGTAGTTGTTGTCTCAGTCCCTGAAGTGCAGGGCACTGTAGTAGGTGGTGTTCTACTGACTCCAACGGATTAGGGCAGTGTCTACATTTTGCTATATTTTCTGAACTTAGTCTGTTTCTGTGGCCATTTAGTGTAGAGTGGCCTGTTCTCAATCTGAAGATTTTGGTTTGGTACCTTCGTTCGATATCGTTCATAGCATCTTTCTTATTTGGGGCTGTTTGGTGAATGAAGAGTCTTCTTCCTGTTTTAGCCTGTGATTAATTTCATTAACCTATGTTTATTTGTATTTGATTGATATTCATAATATTGCTGCTGTAGAGTTTCTTTATAGTAAATAAAATTTACATAAAAACTTTATTTACATGTGTTGGTCAGCTCGTCCCAAAATATCCCTATTCCATAAATATAATTTGTCTCGTCTGTGCGTCTAACTATCGTCACTTATGTGTGTGTGTATGTGAGTGGTTGATATATATATATTAATATATATTTAGGTATACTGTCTGACTAACAAAGTTCTGTTATAGAGATAGGCTGAACAAGAGGATCTTCTCGAGTCCAGGGACAGACTCTTCCTATTTTTCCACCATTTCACCCGTGAAAATTTATTTCTTATCTTATCTCTCACTGAGTCACCACCTGTCTAGTTCTATTCAGAAGGGACCAAACTATGTCTTAATTCCCCTATCGAAAATCTACGACAGCGATGAAGAGATCAAGGACGAGTTATATCAACAGGTACAAAAGGAAATGGAAACTGTACCTAGGTACGATCTTATTATAGTAATGGGAGACTTAAATGCGAAAGTTGGAACACACAATAATTATAACGAAAGAGTAATGGGGAAATGCGGTAGTGGAACAGTAAATGAGAATGGGAACAAATTAATAAGCTTCTGCAGTATTAACAACCTGGTCATTGGAGGAACACTTTTTCAACACAAAGAAGTGCACAAGTTAACATGGGAATCACCAAACGGACGAGACAGAAACCAGATAGATCACATAATGATCAATGGCAGATGGAGACATGCACTACAAGACGTGAAAGTAAGACGAGGCGCAGATGTGGGAAGTGATCATCACCTAGTAGTAGCAACACTGAAGATGAAACTCAGAGCTGCTCGACCAGTTGCAGTCAAACAGAAAAGGTACAACATCACAAAACTTAAGGACCACCTCACCAGAAAAGCGTTCGTGGTCGACGTAAAGAGACGATATCAGATTACCAAAAGCCAGGAAAGAACAGAGACCGATGATGTCGACTAGAAATTCAACACCATCTCAACAATATACAAGGAAAGCAGCAAGTCATGCTTGAGATTCCAGGAAAGAAAGAGCCAAGACTGGATAACACCAGAAATGCTAAACACCATTGCGAAGAGGAAGGAAATGAAAAGAAAGAAAACAGAATCTAAGTCTCCCAGGTTATATAGTGAACAGTACAATCAGCTGGACAAGGAAGTAAAACGTCAAACCCGTGCTAACAAAAGGACATTTCTGGATGACCTTGCAGGACAGGTAGAAGAGGCAGCACTGAGAAATGAACAAAGCACGGTTTATAAAATAACTAAAACTATCAGTGGAAAACGAGGGGCAAACAACATAACGTTAGTAAGAGACAAGCAAGGAAATCTCATCACCACAGCACAGGGGCAGTAAACAAGATGGGCAGAGCACTTCAGAGAAACACTGAATAAGTAACCACCAGAGACTCAGCTGAATGTTCCTGAGGCTGAAAGTGACTTAGACGTAAATATAGACATTCCACGAAAAGAAGAAATCATCACAGCTATCAAAGAGTTAAAAAATGGAAAAGCGCCTGGTCACGACAATCTAAATGCGGAGTTATTCAAGGCAGACCCTCAACTAGCAGCAGAGCTATTAGAACCACTATTTGCACAAGTCTGGGAAACTGAGACAACACCAACAGAGTGGAGTAAAGGAATAATTGTCAAATTGCCCAAGAAGGGCGACCTTGCAGACTGCAACAGCTGGAGAGGAATTACTCTCCTCTCAGTTCCCAGCAAAATACTAGGCAGGATAATCATCCAGAGAATTTCAAAAGCAGTTGACTATAAATTGAGGAAAGAACAAGCGGGCTTTAGAAAGAACAGAAGATGTGCAGATCATATATTTACCTCAGGAACATTATAGAGCAGTGCTCAGAATGGCAGAGACAGCTGTACATTAACTTTGTTGATTTTGAAAAGGCTTTCGACAGCATACACAGGGACAGCGTATGGAAAATTCTGAGGGCTTATGGAATTCCCAGCCGCATTGTTTCCATTATAAAAAGCCTCTATTCTAACTTTACGTGCAGTGTTGGATTGAGTAATGTACGACAGGGATGCCCCTTATCAGCAACATTATTTTTGACAGCCATAGATTGGGTGATGCGCCAGACAACAGAGGGCAGTCCAAGAGGAATTAGATGGACAACGTTTTCCACACTGGAAGACCTGGAATATGCAGATGACATTGCACTACTCGCGCATTCACATCAACACATTCAAGACAAAACCGATATACTGAATAAGTATGGCCTGCAGGTTGGCCTGAACATCAATCTGAAGAAGACAGAGGTCATGACACTAAATGTGAACAATCCTGAACCAATAACAGTAAGGAACCAGAAGTTAGAACAGACAGACACATTTACTTACCTAGGATGCATAGTAACACCTGACGGCGGAACAAGTAAGGACATTAACAACAGAATGAATAAAGCGAGAACAGCCTTTGCTGTTCTCAACAACATTTGGAAGTCTGCCCAGTACAGCACAACCACCAAATTAAGACTGTATGAGAGCTATGTACTCTATGTGCTTATCTATGGTGCGGAATGTTGGAGAGTAACAGAGAAGGAAATGTCGAAACTGTCCTCCTTCCACACAATCTGCCTAAGAAAAATTCTCCGAATCTTTTGGCCAAACACCATCTGCAACCAAGAACTACTTATTCGGAGTAACCAGGAGGACATGCACACCACCATAGCTGGCAGACGCTGGAGTTGGGTTGGCCGCGTCCTCAGAAGGGACCCTGATACCATCACAAGGACAGCTATGCTATGGACCCCTGAAGTAAAACGAAAGAGGGGCCGACAAAAAACAACTTGGCGGAGAACTGTGGAAGCTGAGATGCAAAGAATGAACCAGAGTTGGGGCACTGTACGAAGTATGGCCGCCGACCGAGCAAAGTGGAATCAATTTGTTGCTGCCCTACAAGACGCCACCAGGCGTGATTGCCGCTGACTGCTTTGGCGGTTGGCGGTTATGGATCAAAGAAAGAAGAAGAAGAGACTCAATCTTTTACAAAGACTACCTTGGTGGTTAAATGTTACTAAATTTATTTTAAAATATTGCTCATTTCAGGCTAATTTGATCTAAAACAATAAAAAATAAATATAAAGTAAACACATAAATAACTTAATTCTTACTTTTTATATTTAAGTTTCCAACAACAACAACAACAACAACAACAACAACAAAAATGTTAAACTTGAGAGCAAATGCACAAAAACTCAAGGGTTTAAAGATTAAAGTCGTTATGAATTATTTCTTTTCATTATCGTTATCCCATGCCTAAGTAAACTGCTCCATTGAAAGAGCTAGAAATCCATTTGCTTCCAGACCAACATCTTTGATTGGAAAGGTGTGTATTACATTATATATATAAATAAATAAATATATATATATATACAGTAGAACTCCATTTATCCGAACCCCAATTATCCGAACATCCAATTATCCGAACACTTTTTCCAGAAAAAAAAATCAGGCGCCACCATTCACGTTAGACTACATTTCTGAATCTTTTGATGAGGGAAGCTTCAAATGTGTGCGAACAATTTGTAGAGGATGGGATGGGCTAATGGTCGGTCACTTACGTACAGGAAGTCAGCTGGATCATAAAGTCAGTTAATATCTGGTTTACCAATCCAGTGTACGTGTGCGTTCTAGGCAGAACACTAGCTAAACAGACAGTTCAACTTAAAATAATTATGTCTGCTACTACAGCAGAATAATTTTGGTGTACAAGTATTTCTCTGTGCGATATGGCATCTTCCAGTAAGCCTAAAGCATATAAAAGGAACCGCAATGTTTTGTCAATTGAAACGAAAACAGAAATTATCAAGAGACTAGGAAAAGGTGAAACTGTGCCTTCACTTGCGAGGATTTTCAATGTTTGGAAAGCTACCGTCTCTATCATCAAAAGTAACAAGGATAAAATTATGAGTTTTGCATCGAAATTGGATAGTGAAAATGGGTCGAAGAAACGTAAAACCATGAGAAATGCGAAAGATTTGAAATTGGAAGAGGCTTTGTATATATGGTTTGTGCAAAGAAGAAGCAAAGGGGAACCTATCACTGGTTCTCTATTGTGTGAAAAGGCACTTCAGTTCAACAATCGACTTAACGGTCCTCCTGACTTTAAGGCTAGCTAGGGATGGTTAAAAAACTTTAAATCTCGTCATGGCATACGAGAATTGAAGATTGAAGGGGAATCTTTATCTAGCGATGCAACTGCCGCTGAAAATTTTAAAGAAACATTCTTGGCTTTTTTGGAAGAAGAAGGTTATTTACTCGATGATGTGTATAATGCCGATGAGACTGGCTTATACTGGAAATCATTGCCTCAAAAATCACTTGCATCTCAGCGCGAAGCAGCTGCCCCTGGGTTTAAAAAGTGCAAAGAGAGAGCAACAATTTTGGTAGCCGCGAATGCCAGTGGAAGTCATCGTTTACCGGTGCTAATGATCGGCAAAGCCAAAACACCACTGTTATATGCTGATTTCTTTGTGGTTGATTGAGTGCGTGCGTGTTGGAACCATCACTCACAACACAGGTACGCACGTAGAAGTCATAGATGGTTATAACGGCAGGTGTACTGTTAACGAATGTTTAATACACCACAACACGCCACGTTAACACAGAATACACAGTTATAGTCAACTACAAGTTATAGCAATACAATAATAAAGTACTTCTCACATCTCAGAATCATGCAGATACTACAATATCCATGACCTCTTTAAAGATACTCCTCAACTCAGCGCTATCCACCTGTCCTCACATTAGCGCTATAATATTCTAATCATGGATCCGTAAATATGGCCTCCTCACAGATAGCAAACGGACCACATCATCGCCGTGCTACTGCATAAATATTGTATCCTCCAGATACTCCTCCTGCGCTATAAGATATAATAATGGATCCGTAAATATGGCCTCCTCACAGATAGCAAACGGACCACATCATCGCCGTGCTACTGCATAAATATGGTATCCTCCAGATACTCTTCCTGCGCTATAATATATAATAATGGATCCGTAAATATGGCCTCCTCACAGATAGCAAACGGCTCACATCATCGCCGTGCTACTGCATAAATAGCATCCTCAAGATACTCTCCTGTGCTATAAGATATAATACTGGATCCGTAAATATGGCCTCCTCACAGATAGCAAACGGCTCGCATCATCGCCGTGCTACTGCATAAATATGGTATCCTCCAGATACTCTTCGCATAAACGCTATCATAATCTAATGAGTCCTACCAGCAATTTCTCACACGACTCCATCCCCGGCAGTCTGCAATAATCTCGCCTTTACTCATTTTTAGCGCTATTATATGACATGTGTAAGTTAATGGATCCTTATCAAAATATTCACAATACTGCTCACCCAGCAGTTTGCAATAATATCACTTATCAACATGTCTTCACATAACACAATTATCCTCTATCAGGAAATAATGGCCTTACACAAATCATGGCCTCTTATATTCAGCACTGTACAGGCTTACCATCCAAAACACACACTATCGGGCGACCTCTCCAGATCGATGCCCAAAACTCACTGCCCACGGGAATACACATCCTCCCCCTAAAACAGCTACGAGACCCGGCTGTTAAAAAACACCGTTCAGTCTCACTACTTGCACGGGCTAGCCACAAATAGCTAAACACCCGTATCTCAAAACAGTTCGGAGTGAACAAACCTCCACAATTGAACTGACTAGCGTTCACACGCTTTGTAACCTTACTTCTACTATTACAATTTAACATAACATTAAAGACAATCACGTCTTCAAGCAATGACAACCCATAATCTAATCTGCTCACCTAATATTTTCCAGATCACGTCCCCTTCCATTAAAATTACTGGTAACAGTTTGCCACACCGTCCGGGAAAAAAATGATTTATCATTTTTTAGAAAATTTAAGATCCAAAAATTTAAAGGTTAATGAAATTATATGAAATACGTACAAAAATAAACTCCCAAAAATTTAACTGTCAATGAAGTTATGTCAAATATCTCTTTAATTAATTCCCAAAAATTTTAAAAATTTAATGAAGTTCTATCAATTACCTACAAAAATATACCTATGACAAAAGAACATAGCACATCTACAAAAATATCATCAATAAATGTAAGATAACGACTAAATCATCCAACATGCTCATTCAAGCATACCAAAAAATTAATCTAATACAAACGCAAATTAAGTATACATAGTACAAACTAAACAGAAAATAAACTATCGTAAGCGAAAAGACAAAATATGAAATGGGAATATGATAAGAATCAAATAGAATCATAATTACACAATGAAGACAACAATTCCATACATGTAACACAAATAGAACTATAAGAACCAATTACATTATCTAAAGTCATATAATTAATTTAACAATACAAAGAATGAAAGTATAAATAGCGTAACACGAAAAAAGTATACTAGAAGTATGAATTACATCAAAGATGAAACACGGAAGCATAAACAAAATATCAGACAATATTGAAAAGACAACAGAAAAGATGTAAAGAAATGACGAATAGTCAACAAAGAGAGATGACAGTAAAGATGCAAATGTAAAGAAAGTTGGTAGCAATACCTAACAATAACTATCTAAATGTAACAACGTATTGTAAAATACAAAAATGCTAAAGTATATTTATATACTAACACAAAAAAGAAAGCTTATGACAAGCACAGCATAATAAGTAATTTAACTAAATTAAAAGCTTATACATAACTAAAAATAAATTACATCAAATATCACTCAAACAAAAAATTATTAACGATAACACAAGTTCCGCATTGACGCATAGTCAAGCGCTAACAACCAAAAAATACATCCAAACATCACGACATTTTCAAAGAATTAATGTCACTACATAATAGTAAGCTTAACATACAATCTAGCGCTGGCGCAGAAAAAATAAATATCACAATGTCCAAAACACATTTTCCAAAAATTTACAATACAAAAAATGTTTCTTAACGTTAGGTTAAATAAAAATAGTATTTTTATTTCTAAGTAATATGTAGCTATAATTAACGACTAACAATTAAATTAGTTGAGTAACATAAAAATAATCTTATCTTTAAACAGACATACATGAAAAACGTGTAAGTTTTTTTTTTCTTCTTTTTAAAAAAAAATACATCACAGAAACGTTACATGGGCTAACACACTGTTGAACTGCTTACGAAGTTATAAATATATAAGTGTAATATTATTTATCTTAACTATGTATTATAATCAGATATCTAAATTCTTTAAATGAACAAGAGTATCAGCCGTCGCTGTTAATTCTACCCACTTAATTTAATAGGAAATTTAAGTTAATTCTAGCTGACAAAAAATCGAATCGTTTAAATTATCAAATGTCATAATTGAGAAAAAATGGAAACCAAGTTTCAGAATACGTCCTTAACTTCAACGAAAAATCATTAATAATACATACAAGTTATGTTTAAAATTACCTTTCACTAAAAAATTAATTCAAATAATCTGTATATAAATATGTTAATTAAACATGGTATCAGACCCATGATGAAAAACAAAACCAAAATTTTAAGTAGTGCATAAAAACACTCAGGACTATCTACAGAAATGACTATTACATTGTCTCAGTAAATAAGTTTGAGCATAGAAATTATTTAATGCATAATTAAAATACAGTCATATAAGTAACAACCAACAAATAATTATGGCAATCAAATGTTACAAAGATTACATAATATTTCATTAACAACATATAAAGTTCTATACTAAAGAATACAATAACATTCAGTGTTTGTAAACAGAACAAAAAATAAACAGGACCTTTGAAAAAAACAAAAAAAAATTCCTTCGAGGTCTTGCGAACATCTCATCAACACGCCAAGATATGAGGATGGATATGCGCAGTCAGCTGATACCTGTGTACAGTTGAATTAAGCCACGCCCACACAGAGCAAAACATAACAACTTTCAGTGTTCCCACTTGTAATGACTGGTCCAGAATCTGACCTAATTTACTCTCTTATCACGCGAATGTAATGTGGGTGTTACGACCCGTTGATTTGGTCCACCAAATGTTATATATAATGATAATTATGGTGGATGTCTTTATGGTGAAGAAGGTGAGTGTGTTTTGGGACAGTCACTCACAGTAGCGTACACACCAAGTCATGGAATGGTGTAACGTCTGATGATTTTTTTAATCATGGTTTATTACAATTATAACATCACGTAGATCTAGACGAATACAGTTACATCGAAACAGGAATCTTCATCATGTAGTTAACACACCATACGGCCCTTACACATCCTGGCCTACAAAATCTCTACTCCACATCAGTGCACAAATACTGCATCTACGGCAGTTATATAATAGTCATGGCCTACAAAATCTCTACTCCACATCAGTGCACAAAGACTGCATCTACGGCAGTTATATAATCTCGCCTTTACTCATTTTTAGCGCTATTATATGACATGTGTAAGTTAATGGATCCTTATCAAAATATTCACAATACTGCTCACCCAGCAGTTTGCAATAATATCACTTATCAACATGTCTTCACATAACACAATTATCCTCTATCAGGAAATAATGGCCTTACACAAATCATGGCCTCTTATATTCAGCACTGTACAGGCTTACCATCCAAAACACACACTATCGGGCGACCTCTCCAGATCGATGCCCAAAACTCACTGCCCACGGGAATACACATCCTCCCCCTAAAACAGCTACGAGACCCGGCTGTTAAAAAACACCGTTCAGTCTCACTACTTGCACGGGCTAGCCACAAATAGCTAAACACCCGTATCTCAAAACAGTTCGGAGTGAACAAACCTCCACAATTGAACTGACTAGCGTTCACACGCTTTGTAACCTTACTTCTACTATTACAATTTAACATAACATTAAAGACAATCACGTCTTCAAGCAATGACAACCCATAATCTAATCTGCTCACCTAATATTTTCCAGATCACGTCCCCTTCCATTAAAATTACTGGTAACAACCACGTTGTTTAAAGAATGTGACATGTCTCCCATTGTGCTACAAAGCACAGAAGAGTGCTTGGATGAATAGTGAAATATTTCTTGATTGGTGAAGAGGTCGAGAGAACAAGAAAAGAAAACTGGAAAAGTAATTCTTCTACTGGACAATGCACCATCTCATCCAGAGACGGATACATTGAATGCAGTTGATGCAAATTTTAAAGTAATTTTTCTGCCTCCCAATGTAACAGCACTGATTTAACCAATGGATCAGGGTGTTATAGCAAAGCTTAAAAAGATGTACAAGAAGGAAGTCCTGCGTCGTTTATTGTTGGCTGAAGATGAAGAAAGTGTGGTGGCGTTTTCCAAAAAGCTTAATCTCAAAGACTGCTGCTATATGTTAGCTGATGCTTGGACCACCCTGTCACAAGATAATCTCAACAAGGCTTGGAATAGATTGCTTGGGAAAAAAGGAGGCAATGAAACTACTGCAGTGGATACAAATGATGATTGTATAAATGAAGTTGTGGAACTGTTTCAAGCAATGCCCGGATTTTCGGACTGTGACAAAGATGATGCACACTTGTGGCTAGAAGATGATAATGATTCTGGTTTTCAGTTTTTTAATGACGAAGAAATGTTGTCTTTTGTGCAAGAAGAAAACCAAATACATGTAGTGACCGATGATGAAGACTCCTCAGAAGTACATGATGTTCTTGTAAATTATGAAGATAACCCAAAACGTCGACCAAGTCCTGAAGAAGCCTTTATAGCACTAGAAACAACGATGGCTTGGTACGAGCAAGAAGATGACAGCTGTCCTACACAGCTTCTGCTGTTGAAGAGAATGCGGGACTTAGCAACCAAAAGGAGACTATCCAGTTTGGTGCAAAAGAGGATTCCTCATTATTTTAAATAGTGGGCTACATCTGTGCAAGTACATGTATACGTAAGTTGTGCCTGGTTGTGAATCGATTGTAATGTTATTTTGAAAATATTTCTCTTTTAAAAAAAAAAAAATAATAATACTGTACAAGTAGTACATGCACTGCAGTGTAATGAAAGATTTTGGTGATACGGTGATCTAATACAGTGTGGGTATTATTATTACAGTACAAGTAAATATGTTTTATAGTGTATTTTCCTTGTGATGGTTAATTATTTTTAGAAATATGTATACATGTACTCGATACAATATGTAATCCAATTATCCGAACTTTTGATTATCCGAACGATGCTCGGTCCTATGGGGTTCGGATAAATGGAGTTCTACTGTATATATATTATATATATATATATATATATATATATATATATATATATATATATATATATATATATATATATATATATATACCATATATATATATATATATATATATATATATATATATATATATAGAGAGAGAGAGAGAGAGAGAGAGAGAGAGAGAGAGAGAGACAGACAGAGAGAGAGAGAGAGAGAGAGAGAGAGAGAGAGAGAGAGAGAGAGAGAGAGAGAGAGAGAGAGAGAGAGAGAGAGAGAGAGAGAGAGAGAGAGAGAGAGAGGGGAATGTATAATTTTGTTTCAAAACATTTTAAACCAGTTAAAGGTTGTAACAGTTATCAGATATTTCAGCTGAGATTATAATATTAATAAAAGTCCTCCACGAGGGAGTTGTTAACTTATTGCGGGAAAACGTCGACTATGAGGATAACGGTTACAAAATCTATTTCGTTCAGACATTATTTATGAAAGAAGCTATCCTCACTCGTAAATTAATATGAAACAAATATAAAGGTATGTTATCAGGCACTCGTAGGAAATAAAGAAGTAGAACACTAGACAACAGAAAAACAACAGACATGAGTGGCTTACCCAGGATTTGAACCATGGACCTTCCGTGCGAAAACCCTGCCTAGCCATGCAAGCGAATCACACTATCCTCCCTGCCATCTACGCATCACCAAAAAATGATGTTTCAATGACAGGTCATTAGTGCTAACCACAATACACGACACCGGAAGTCCACCATGGGCAGTTTAGCCTACTAATGACGCAATCACTTCTGTTGTTTCCCTATCATGCAGTATAGGCCAGTCCAACAAGACAAGGACCTAAATACTGTGTCCAGTAAATGATAGTAGACTTAGAACAGTAAGAACAGGACAGAGAGGGTACCTGTCATTGAAACATCATTTTTTGGGTTAAAAAGTAAGCTTATGCTGTCATTACTTTTGGGGGAATGTCAGGGGTCTAACTTATTCACATAAACCTGACTAGTGACGGTTATTCGCTATTACGACTGGATTATAAGAGGTAGTCATTCATTACTTTGTGAGAGAATCTTCTGATGGTGGGATGTGGAATTATGATATGCCTATTGTGTAGCTCACAGTAAAGAACCAACGTCTCCAAGTGATGGACAGCTTCACTTATCTTGGCAGTACCCTTACCAAAGACGCGAATATCGACTCCGAGGTCAACAACAGAATTGCCAAGGCAAGTGCGGCTTTGGGAAGACTAAATGTCTGGGATCGACAAGGAATTAGTGCCGCCACCAAGATAAAAATATATCATGCAATAGTGCTCACTACCCTCCTGTATGCCTGTGAAACATGGACAGTTTAGAGCAGACATGCCAAGAAGCTTAATGATGCCTCCTTTATTGTATTCTTAACACTCACGGGTAGTCATCAGTTTCTAGTGAGTACGCACCAACTTATGTTGATGTTAGTTTTTATAAATGTCATCTGTCACGCACGTATTTGCACAATTGGGTGTAGATGAATTCGTGCGCGTTTGTGTCCAAGCAAGAGAGATGACGTCAGAGGTTAAAAAAGGGAAGCCAGCATCTCATGCCAGACATTGAGTCTGTTGCCTATATTTCTATATATACCCAGTGTGTTGGGTTAAGTATTCTTCTGGTACAATGACTTCTTGGTAGAAGCCATTGTCAGCTTACACTACACGTAAGTCCGAACCAGTTTTGGTAAGAAGTGAATTGTTTACTTGAACTTTCGTGTCACCATCCTTCGTTGGCATCTAGCTAGCACCTTTCTGCAAAGGGGTGTTATAATGGATCAACGGGGACTTTCACTGAAAGCATTTTATTATTATAAAGGATTCAAGGCATTTTTTTCTAATTCTCCTATGTTACGACTGCCTAATGCAAAACTCCCTTTCATCTTGCGCAGTGACGCCTCTGCTTACGGGATTGGAAGCGTTTTACTACAGGATTATGCGGGCACCTTGCACCCAGTACTGTTCGTTTCAAGGAAACTTACGTCGGCTGAACAAAAGTACTCCGTTCTAGATAAGGAACTTTTATCTCTCGTGTGGTCTATAACAAAACTCCAGCGTTATCTTCTGGGATCACACTTCTTTGTAGAGACTGATCAGAAAGCACTTACTGCTTTAAACACCAAGGATGTCAGGTCTGCAAAGTCCACGAGATATGCGATTTCATTGCAACCCTACTGTTTAGTATATTGGGAAATATTTAACTATGGAATTTATGGTATTTCAACATACTAAAACTTTTACAGGAACTTCGTATTTATGTACTGTTTTGAGGTTAACTTAGAATCTTCGGGAACTTATTGAACTTGTAGCAGTGTAATGAACTGAAACATTATTCAGTACATTTTGATTAATAAACATATTTAATTAGTTTAATTAGTTAATATAATTAACTATAAATATTGTAATCCTAATGATTACATCGGGTAACTATCACTCATATTAGATAGTGATATGTCATTGGTAGTTATTTAATGATACTACTCATCTTTGGACACCGTTAAGTGTGTTGATGACTTCAAGTGTTGTATTCATATTCTTTGATTTTGTGAAGATTTTGTCACTTCTCATTTTTTTTTTAAATGCATTTTCATCTTTTCATTTAAATTCATGTATTACCATGTCTTTTTATTTTTTATTGCATTTGGGTTCAATTAATCATCCTTTATGCTTTTGATTTTATTTCATTTCTTCCACATTGTTCCAAAGTTGGTCAATTGTGATGATATGCTTTTATGCATATTTGTTGTTGAGTTGAGTTGAATTTGATTTTGTTCGTTCACTCTCCTCTTATTATTTCATATGCTTCTCATGCATTATTAGTATTATTATTATATAATACATATTTGTAAGCTTGTTTCACCTCTCCGCGGTAATTAAAAGAAAAAAATTTAATAGAATTAAATTTTTTGCGGACGGTGTGAAGGAAGCTGATGCCTCCTTTATTGTATTCTTAACACTCACGGGTAGTTATCAGTTTCTAGTGAGTACGCACCAACTTATGTTGATGTTAGTTTTTATAAATGTCATCTGTCACGCACGTATTTGCACAATTGGGTGTAGATGAATTCGTGCGCGTTTGTGTCCAAGCAAGAGAGATGACGTCAGAGGTTAAAAAAGGGAAGCCAGCATCTCATGCCAGACATTGAGTCTGTTTCCTATATTTCTATATATACCCAGTGTGTTGGGTTAAGTATTCTTCTGGTACAATGACTTCTTGGTAGAAGCCATTGTCGGCTTACACTACACGTAAGTCCGAACCAGTTTTGGTAAGAAGTGAATTGTTTACTTGAACTTTCGTGTCACCATCCTTCGTTGGCATCTAGCTAGCACCTTTCTGCAAAGGGGTGTTATAATGGATCAACGGGGACTTTCACTGAAAGCATTTTAATATTATAAAGGATTCAAGGCTTCATCCTTTACGGTTTATCGACTTGTAATATTATGTGGATTGCCGTCGCACGAGTCACGGCGACGAAGAGAGGTTAGCCAAGCACTAGGACATAACCTTCGTTGTTTATATTATATGCAAGTATGTATGGATCTGCCATGTCAGGGGTACCAAGCTACTAAAGTACCCGACCAGAATTGTAGGACAGAATCAATATATTCATTCCAAGATTTATAGTTGAATAGTCCTAACGGTCATGACATTGACGCAAGGTCAAACCCTGATCTTATGTGAGGAAGTTATTATGATGCCTGTACCATGCCTATATATATGCTACATGTACGTTTGCTGTGGAATCCATGTTGAAGTACTGTAACCTGTTGTCGTCAACGTATTTCGTCCTAAATAAATTATGATGTCAGTAAACATAACGAGTTCGTCCCTATACACATTGGCACTCGTTGACGTGCCTGTTTGTTACAGCTTATCCTAGCTTCACCTATCAGGAGAGAAACATTCGCGTTCTTATTCTCAAGTACAAAGAGCATCGCCCGTGTTGGACCGTCGTCACTACGACACCATCAACATCTTCTGGTCAGCGGTTCACACCCCAGTAAAAGCGAGGCTACACTTAATCACGTCCACATGAGCTGTCTTTGCAGGATTCTCAGGATCAAGTGGCATGAAAGAGTATCTAATTCTGAGGTCCTCAACAGAGCACATATCTCAAGCCTCTAAACATTGCTGCAGAGGGCCCAAATTAGATGGGCCGGACATGTTGTTCGCATGCCCAAAAAACGCCTCCCAAAGCAGTTGATGTACAGCGAACTCTCCATGGGTAAGCGAACAGTAGGGGGGCAAAAGAAACGCTTCAAAGACACACTGAAAGCATCGTTGAGCACCTTCAAAATTGATGTCTCCTCCTGGGAGACTATCGCACAGGATTACTCAAGGAGCTCGCATTGCAGAGCAGAATTTAGCTGATAAGGCAGAAGGCAAACGTGCTGCAAGAAAGGTCAGAATGCACAGCAACACTACTATCGACTCTAACCATGTTTGCCCTGTATGTGGCAGGGCCTTTTGGGCCAAATAGGACTAATTAGCCACATGAGATCACGGCACAGAAGTGTCAAAACTTAAGTCTGAAGCTGTCGCCATCTTTGCTTGCGATGGGCAACTATTATTATTGTATAGTTAGACACAGTTAAAACTTAAACGGCAGTCTAGAAAGTTAACCACCAGCCAGTAATAGAATTCTGTCCAAAGTAATGTCACCATGTACTATAGCAGCGTAAACATTGACTATGTGTTTATTCCATTTTGGAGATTATTATTGTATGCCTTTTCTGTCAACCCCACGGGGCGCATACACATTGGTTGAGTAATGTAATTAATGCTAATATTTTCTGTAATGTCAAGTAATGATATATTAATAATAGTTCCCCCTCTTAACGGGAACCACTTGGTTGGACAACCCATACGTTGAGTTGGAAGAGGACTTTGAGCAGATTGTTTCTGTCAGCGCACATGCTGAGATATTAATGCACAAGATATATTAGCCTATGCGACTGCAGGCTGATAATTGAGAGAGTGGAATTAACAGGAGGACAACGCATGTGGATAAAGACAGCACCGAGATTTATCTAGCATAATAATAATACACATACTAGAATCGGGCATAACAGTTTATTCTACCTTTTGTTATGATTGTATTTATTTGCTTTATGTAAAGGTTGTTTGTTTGGTCTCAGTTCCAGGGTATCCCACTGTTACAGCTGGATCTCAGTCAAGGAAAGTAACATTCTCCTCGACCTCACGGTTCCATAAAGCAACGAACTCCACGAGTTGTCATAACGTACCTGAAATTGCAACCCTCTTCACACAAGCCCTCTAACGGGAATTTAGCTCATGCAGTGTATAACCTGCAACAGAAAATCTGAAATCGTATTGCTCAGTAGTGGTTTACTACTCGCCGATTTAATACAAGTCAGAGCTTTAGTGGCATCTAATACCTCATCTTACTCATCGTCACCAGCTGAATTGAAATTATCATACTGCGTCCTTACACTAAGGCGCAGTCCCCAACCTCCAGGTCTCAACTTAGACCCAACTAGATCTACTCGCCGAGTTTCGTATACGAGGCACGTCTAGTGTATTTTACCGCGCCGGATAAGAGCGCAAGAAACGGGCCGCCGTCCTCAGTTGACCCCCTTGGTTTGTTAGGTCTACTGGTCAGTACGAACTCTGCATGTAGTTGTATTCAGAATATAGACAGAGTTAATATACAGCCTAGCTTGGTTGTTTGTGTGTGTGTGTGTGTGTGAACACGGCGCATGGATAGCGTACCTAGTGGTGAAGTCTCCAGTGGATTTAACATAAAAAGACACTGACTGTGGTTTTTGGTAATTCTCACAAGCGGCCGAAGGATTAACTCTCTGTTTATTTATTTTGTCATGTTATTCAGGAGGATTTGGTGGTTTGGTTTTCATTGATTTATAAAATGATATATATTGAACTTTGTTATTTTGATCAATTATTTTGCTGAGATTTGTATGCTTCTTCTTTTTTACAAGGAAACGAGAACTTTAATAAATTGTAACCTTTTATTAACGCGCTGTTCAAGATCTTCATCCATACGTATTTAGCTCTTACTATATTCTCTATCTGCCGGTGAGAAAGAAGAGAGAGCGGGTGATTCGTAAGACTATATAAGAGAGTGTGGGCTTGGCAAGAGAGATAGCTGAAATACATCTCCGTCCAGGTAGTCATACTTCTTCTTCTTCTTCTTTGATAGTTAGCCGCCGACCGTCGAAGCAGTCAGTGACCATCACGCCTCGTGGCGTCTTGTAGGGCAACAACAAATTCATTCCACTTTGCTCGGTCGGTGGCCATCCTTCGTACAGTGCCCCAACTCTGGTTCATTCTGTGCATCTCAGCCTCCACAGTCCTCCGCCAAGTTGTTTTTGGTCGGCCTCTCTTTCGTTTTCCTTCAGGGATCCATAGCATAGCTGTTCTTGTGATGGCATCGGGGTCTCTTTTGTGGACATGGCCAACCCAGCTCCAGCGTCTGCCAGCTATGATGGTGTGCATGTCCTCTTGCTTGCTACGAGTAAGCAGATCTTGGTTGGTGATGGTATTCGGCCAAAAGATTCGGAGAATTTTTCTTAGGTATGTTGTGTGAAAAGAGGACAATTTCGACATTTCCTTCTCTGTAACTCTCCAGCATTCCGCACCATAGAGAAGCACAGAAAGCACTCAGCTCTCATATAATCTTAATTTTGTGTTTGTGCTCTACGGAGAGGACTTCCAGATGTTGTTTAGACTATAAAAGGCTGTTCTTGCTGTGTTCATTCTGTTGTTGATTTCTTTGCTTGCTCCGCCGTCTGGTGTTACTATGCATCCTAGGTACGTGAAGGCATCTGTCTGTTCCAGTTGCTGATTCCTTACTGATATGGGCTCCTGGCTGCTCACATTGAGCGTCATGACCTCTGAACATCAATCTAAAGAAGACAGAGGTCAGGTTGTCATACAATCACCCTATTTTCACACAATATCTGTGTTTTCTCTATAAATCTGACAGTTCACTCACTTTGTTGATTTCACTAAAATTGTCAAAATCGACAAATATTTCTAAAACCTCCCCCACTCGTGTAGTATGCCCTATCAGTGTAAGAGGACAGTGTGATTAAAGTTGTTGACGAGAGCGGCTGATTGACTAGTTATTTTGAAAATGGCGACGCAACCTGAAACCTGGTCCTGTGTAGAAGTGTGCAGGGTTATTCGTTTTAATGTGCGAAACATGTTGCTCCAATGGAAATTCATAGACAGTTGATAGAGGTGTTTGGTGACACTGCAATAAGTGTTCAACACATGAGAGAATGATGCAGAAAATTCTCCGGACAAAGTGAAGGCATCATTGATTAGCATCACATTGGCTGTCCCAGGATAGTCTGGCGCTCTTTTTTCCAAACCTCTACATCTCACGGTACAAGGGGAAGGACTAAGTAAGTAAGTAAGTGTGCTCCGTGGGTGTCAAAATGTTTGATCGATGAACACAAATGTTTGCAGGGAGGATAGGGCAATTCTCTTCCGTAGCTAGGCGGTGGTGCCGTTTGGAAGGTCTTGGGTTCGATTCTCCGGTAAGCCTCTCACTTCTGTTTGTTTTTCTGTTGTCTGGTTTTCTACTTCTTTATTTCTTACTGTGGTGAAGTGGGATGTTATAAATATTTATAGGGGACTTAGTGTACTGACTGAGATCAGCTGTGAAGGTATATATATCTAATAAGAGTAGTGTATTATATATAACCTTACTTGCTACCACATATCTATATATCTCAGTCAGAATTATTCTGGAATAGTGTGATGACTACGTTATGTGTCTAGGGTATGAGTATGGTGAAGTGTAAGTCACAACAACAGACAGATAAACAATTTAATTTAATCCACTACTCTTGACAACACTGTGACACTCACATACATATAACACTCTATGAGAATATCTTACAGGAGACACTCGTAACTTTTCAAATAACAATATGTATTCATTGCAGTTATGAATGAATATGTGTGTCAAGTGTGTAGTAGTAAAATGAGGTAATACTGGTTTTGTTTTGTTCAAGCTCTGTTGGTATTTGTCATCATGACTTCAATAGTTTGTCTTTTGGGACTATTATTGGAGATGTTCTCAGTTCCTGATATTAAGACAAGTAAATTCCCCTCTTAATGTTAATTTTACAAAGTCATTTCAAGATGAGGGGACATAATGTTGAGCTCAGCTGGCCAAGTTAGCTTATCTGGCGTGATGGCGGCAGGAGAAGACTCCTCTGCTCGAATTCTCCTCTGGGCTCTGGAGACACCTCACTGATAGCTAAAAGGACCAAGGAGTATGCTGTCCTACACTGGATTCAGCACAGCTCTGACCAGGTGCTGCTCAGTACCATCAAGACCACTGTCCCTGAAATCAAGAAGGATGTACCTTCTACTTCATAACTAACTTATACTCTCTTTTACACTGATCACAATACAGCACAAACATTGAGTTCAGAGCGTTAGGCCAACTATCAGCTTCATTCTGAAGTACTTTATACCAGCATTAACCTCCTTAATGGTTACTACGCCTCTGCAATTCCAGCATTATTTCTTTCTAGTCAATCATCTAGGTGTCAGTGTACTGTCTGGTCATTCCATGCCGTTTGACTTTCCTCCGACACCCTCTATTCAGGCTGGAGCATTATAGGCTTTACCTCACGTTTGCCACTGAACTACACATATATATACAGGCATAATTAACAATTCACATTCAATTTTTCATTAAAAGATACTGAATGGTTCAAGCTTACCACAATTTCATGGAAATAAACACAGATACGTTGATTAGCAATGAATTCTGGCACAATTACTGGCACAAATTCCCATCTGCTTATGTTCCAGGCTTTTATTTCAGCAAAATATGAGCTGGCTTCAACGCACTGATGCTTTATCAAGCTTATTTAAACAAGTGGTTTCGAACTAACGCTCCTAAGTGATTATATCAGCGAGTCTGGCCAATGAGGCACGTTTCGACAAGTGTTTGAAAAAATGTTACCCTTCCCCGTCTCCCTTGACAACGAAAGATAGTATTTATAGTCCGACCAATCGTGGTTAGGCTTTCATTTGTTGCGCTCCAATCAATTTGGAGTTTACATGGTAGACTATTTCTGTAACGTAAATTTTTTTCAAACACGTTATAAAAAAAAATCTTATGAGCAGAAATGATTTTATGCTGTCAGGCATCCCCAATATTTTATTTTGGGTATAATTTATTAATTCCTGGACTATTTGCGTAACGTTTTACATATTCTTTGTCAGCAAGCCCTAAGGAACCCAAAAATACAAATTTAAAGGAGCTACGTGGCTGCGTTCAAAATATGCAATTTCTTCTACCTCCTGTTTCGAAGATGTGCTGTCTGGGTACTGTTATGTTTTCAAACGTAAACCCATCTATTGTTATCTTTCCTAATAAGAGTTTTTTTTATGATTTTAAAACCTAACTCTGGGATGGTTAATGTATTTTATCACTGTCCGTCTGAAAAAAAAATTAGTGCATGTAGTCTTACACGCGTGATGGCAGCATTTGTGTATCGCGCGAAGCGTGTTGCATGCGTTCCTGATTTTCAGCCCTCCCTTCTCTCTTTATCCTTTAGTCCATCTGTTCGTTCGTTTTGGTAACGCAGTATAATTAATGTTAGGATTAATTTAGGTCATTACGCAGTCTGCCTCTCAATGTTTTTCCAAGAAATACAGCACACGTTTCATTGAAGAAAGCGGGTATAATACAGTAAGCTTTTACTATCAACGTGAAAGCGTTACAATTTGCAGACGAAGCAGAAAACAAGGGGAATTTCGAGTACCTTCTTTGTGACAGCACTGTTATTTACCATTGCTCTTTTCTTTATTAATTTTATTTGTTAGGCTTCATATTTACCTAATAATTTATATATGTGGATTAGAATATTCCACGACACCTCCCCTCTTAAAACAGACATTATATGTCAGTCCTTTATTCTATATACACATAGAGAAATTTATTATTATTTCTGGGGTTTACGGTGATTCTCATCACACGGATGGCGGCTTAAAAAATCCGCTCCCAAATTGGTTTTTCCAGATATATACTCAATGCTAAAATTATATGGAGCCAGAAGCAAAGACCATCGGAGTAACCTAGAGTTCTCATGCTTAGCCTGTGCTAGAAACGATAAAGGTTTGTGATCTGTTTGCAACTTAAATGCCTTCCCATATAGATAAATATTGAATTTCTTTATTGCCCATATTACTGCAAGACATTCTTTTTCGCTAGTTGAGTAGTTGATTTCAGCTTTATTCAACTTTCTGCTAGCATATGCCACTGGGCTTAATTCCCCATCCAATGCATCTGATTTCTGTAGTAGAGTTGCACCTAACCCAATATTACTTGCATCCGTCCTTACTATGAATTCTTGACATAAGTCAGGTAATTTCAAAATGGGTTTACTTGTGAGCTTTTCCTTCAATTCTTGGTAAGTCATTTCACATTGTGGTGTCCATGTAATGCGATCTGGATGTCCTTTACGTGTCAATTCCGTTAAAGGTGCACATATGGAATTAAAGTTTTTGATATACTTCTGGTAGAAACCACATAATGAGACAAAGGATCTCACGTCCTTCTTGGTTTGTGGTCTCGGGGCTTTCTGTAGTTTTTCTAAATTCTTTGGGTCAGGGGTCATATTTCCCTGATAAACTGTGTGTCCCAAAAATTCCAATTCTTTACATCCAACGCAACATTTGGTTGGTCGGGCTGTTAAATTTGCCTCCCTAAGTCGATCACACAGCATGTTCAGAGAGTCAATGTGTTCCTCAAATGTTTCTGTTGCTATAAGGATATCATCCATAAAATTTGTTATACAGGGATTATTCAGAGGATCCAATAATTTTCTCATCATTCTAGAGAAGACACTAGGCGCATTCTTCAATCCAAATGGCAATCTATTAAACTCATAGTGTCCTTCTGAGGTACTAAAAGCTAGGTATGGTCTAACCTCAGGCTTTACTGGAATCTGATAGTATCCTTTACTCAGATCCACTTTTGAGAAATATTTAGCTTTATTTAGTCTGGCAAACAGCTGATTTGTATCCGGCAATGGATCCACCTGTCCTTCTGTAATAGCATTCAGTCTCCTGTAATCTATACAGAGTCTATGTTCTCCAGAGGGCTTCCTTAAGAGTACAACACCGGAACTATACGAAGACTCACTGTGCGAAATAATTCCTTCCTTCAATAGATAGTCTATCTCTTCCTTCAAAGCTTTCTCCTTAGCAAAAGGAATCGAATATGGTTTCATACAGACAGGTGTGGAGTCTATTAGTTTCATATCATATTCCAATAGGTTTGTATGCCCTGGTCGGTCTGTTAACACCTCTGCATGATTATTTAGAACCTGTTGCACTCTCTCTTTCTGAGTTTTCGTTAAATGTGTACTGATTTTCACCTGTGCTGCTGTCTCACAGGGGTGTAATGGATATTCAAATGATGAAAGTGGTTCCTTTTTCATCTCCATGGCGATGGACAAGGTCAACAAGTGTGTCTCTTCCTGATGTTCTCTTTCCAAATATTTCTTCAGGAGATTCACATGATAGATTTTTTCTTTCCCCCTTCTTATCTATCTTATAATTTGTTCTAGACACCTTCTCTAGAACTGTATATGGACCCTGCCATCCAATTTGTAACTTATTCTGACTCCCAGGCAAAAGAAGCAATACTTTCTCTCCCACAGCCAAATTTCTGTCTTTCGCCTTCCTGTTATAATAGGCAGCATGTTTCTTCCTGGCTTGTTTCAAATTTTCATTGGCAAGTTTCCAGCCAGTTTTTAACCGAGTGGTCAGCTCATTCACATATTGGTATGAAGATGTAATGTTTTCCTCTGCCTTTTCATCAGTCCACGTTCTTAACATAGCTACATATGGACCTTTAATTGTGTGGACCTATTTGTCCATGCACCGGTACGGTCTCTTCCACTCGAAGCTTTATAGTGATGATTTTTCCTCCCAGAATTATCATTCACAAAACGACCGCTACCAATTTTTCTTTTGGGGCTTTCTCCCCACTTAAAATTCTTGATGAGAGATTTCCTCTCTACATCCTCTTCCTCCAGTTGGTTTAAGTCCGATTGAGGGATTGTCGGCTTATCCTGGGGTAAGACATCTTTTTGCACTCTCCGCATAGTGGCCATTGTAAAACAGTTAAGTGAAGCTTGTCCGTGAAAAGGGGCTTCCCATTCCATTTGGTCCACTTTATCAAATCTATTTTTCTTTTTATTACCAGGCCTAATTTTGCCCCGGGGCGTGTCCAGGTCCTGATCCATGTTCCCACTTGTGGGTGTTCCCTCATGTGCTATGCTACACCTTTCTACAAAATTCTCAATGTCCCATCTTGCTTTGGGCCAATAATAATTGTGAGCCACCTTTTGAATGATGGTACCTATCTTCTCATGGTCCCCATCTGGTTTCACATGTAGGCTCCTTATTAAGTCTGCCCTATATCTTTTTGGAAGAACCAGCTGTCCGTGACCATTGGATCTAGCTCCAGTCTTCCTATACATCAACTTGTTTTTTCATGTAAAAATCTCCCTTGCCTGGAGTTGTATGACAAGTTGACAATTTTCTGAAACAAGGCTTGAGTGTTTTATCCCCAGCCTGTGCCTTCCTCATCTCTTCTGGAGTGGTATCTAACATAATATCCTCCTCCTGTCTTGAGGTCGACCTGACCTGAAGGGTTGCCATATACACAGGTTTCCTTCTACAATGGTCAGTGTCATGATTGTCCATCTGACAATTCTTACACCACCTTTTTCCTCGGTTGAAAGATTTTCTTTCATCATATTTCCTTTCATCGAATTGTGGGAATTTATTTTTATTTTCATACCGTGGCCTATCAAATTGGTGCTTACCTTTATTTTGATCCTTAGGATCAAATTTATTAAAGTTCTGTGGTGCCCTAAAGTTGTCCACCTGTTTCTTTTTATTACCTGTTACCTCTGCTTGAGCTGCTTGATACCTTTCAGCAACATTTAGCAACTCATCCAGCCTCTCTGCACCTTGTTCCATGAGAAACTTTCTCAGGTCTGGAGCCATGGACTCTCTTAATTGCTCTATAAGGACCATTTCCTTAAGATCTTGGGTTTTCCCCAGAGAAGTCCATTTCTCCAAGTATGTCTCTATTCGTGCAGAGAACTGGTGATAGGTTTCACCTGACAGTAGTTTAGCATTCCTAAATTTTTTTCTATAGAATTCTGCATTCTTTTCATACCTTAACAAAAGAGCCTGCTTTAGCATGTCATAATTTTCCTGATCACCTCTGCTCATTTTTGCAAAAAACTTCATAAGCTGCCCCACGAAGTCCCTGAGATAACTTTAAGCTCCACCTTTCTCTCTCTAACCCATATG
The DNA here is from genome assembly GCA_024509875.1 of Oreohelix idahoensis. Taxonomy (NCBI): domain Eukaryota; kingdom Metazoa; phylum Mollusca; class Gastropoda; order Stylommatophora; family Oreohelicidae; genus Oreohelix; species Oreohelix idahoensis. The sequence continues at coordinate 212,035 of JAMPIV010022560.1, forward strand.
TGGTAGCTAATAGTTCATACCTATTTATATAGCTCTCAATATCATCGTCTTTCTCAACAAAATGATCTAAATGAAAATTCATAGCTGAGGTTGAGGCTCCCTGAGTAACCGTAGCATCAGAGGCAAAGGGACTGGCACCATTTTCAGGAGCATGGCCTTGAAACTCAAACTCCCTTAGTCGTAACTCATGTTCCCTTTGTAATCTTTTATCTTCTGCTTCCCTTTCTGCAGCTAATTTTCTTTCTTCTCTTTCTGCAGCTAATTTCTTCTCTTCTCTTTCTGCAGCTAATTTCTTCTCTTCTCTTTCTGCAGCTAATTTCTTCTCTTCCCTTTCTGCAGCCTGTCTTCTTTCCTCGGCTTCTCTTTCTGCAGCTAATCTTTTGTCTTCTCTTTCTGCTTCCAATTTCTTAGCCTCAGCCTCAATCTGCAACCTCTTAATTTCCTTGTCAGCCTCTAACTTTCTTTCGGCTTCAAACCTTCTTTCTTCACGTTCAATAAATTTGTCACATTCCGTCGTGACATAGGCAACCATAACTTGCCCATCTAATCCTAACTCTTTTGCAGTCTGAACCGCAGCAGATCGAAATTTGGCCAGGTCCGCCATTGTCTATCATGTAAATTTATACAATGTCTAACCAACAATTCAATCTCTAATGGACAACACAGGCACCGTGAGCTCAACCTTATTTAATTCCACCCAAGGATACCTTTTAATTCTTATATTCCCTGAAGTGAATTACCCCCAATATTTTTAATAGGGAAAGATTCAAAATCCCAAGAGCGAGACCCCAATATATGTGGTGAAGTGGGATGTTATAAATATTTATAGGGGACTTAGTGTACTGACTGAGATCAGCTGTGAAGGTATATATATCTAATAAGAGTAGTGTATTATATATAACCTTACTTGCTACCACATATCTATATATCTCAGTCAGAATTATTCTGGAATAGTGTGATGACTACGTTATGTGTCTAGGGTATGAGTATGGTGAAGTGTAAGTCACAACAACAGACAGATAAACAATTTAATTTAATCCACTACTCTTGACAACACTGTGACACTCACATACATATAACACTCTATGAGAATATCTTACAGGAGACACTCGTAACTTTTCAAATAACAATATGTATTCATTGCAGTTATGAATGAATATGTGTGTCAAGTGTGTAGTAGTAAAATGAGGTAATACTGGTTTTGTTTTGTTCAAGCTCTGTTGGTATTTGTCATCATGACTTCAATAGTTTGTCTTTTGGGACTATTATTGGAGATGTTCTCAGTTCCTGATATTAAGACAAGTAAATTCCCCTCTTAATGTTAATTTTACAAAGTCATTTCAAGATGAGGGGACATAATGTTGAGCTCAGCTGGCCAAGTTAGCTTATCTGGCGTGATGGCGGCAGGAGAAGACTCCTCTGCTCGAATTCTCCTCTGGGCTCTGGAGACACCTCACTGATAGCTAAAAGGACCAAGGAGTATGCTGTCCTACACTGGATTCAGCACAGCTCTGACCAGGTGCTGCTCAGTACCATCAAGACCACTGTCCCTGAAATCAAGAAGGATGTACCTTCTACTTCATAACTAACTTATACTCTCTTTTACACTGATCACAATACAGCACAAACATTGAGTTCAGAGCGTTAGGCCAACTATCAGCTTCATTCTTAAGTACTTTATACCAGCATTAACCTCCTTAATGGTTACTACGCCTCTGCAATTCCAGCATTATTTCTTTCTAGTCAATCATCTAGGTGTCAGTGTACTGTCTGGTCATTCCATGCCGTTTGACTTTCCTCCGACACCCTCTATTCAGGCTGGAGCATTATAGGCTTTACCTCACGTTTGCCACTGAACTACACATATATATACAGGCATAATTAACAATTCACATTCAATTTTTCATTAAAAGATACTGAATGGTTCAAGCTTACCACAATTTCATGGAAATAAACACAGATACGTTGATTAGCAATGAATTCTGGCACATTTACTGGCACAAATTCCCATCTGCTTATGTTCCAGGCTTTTATTTTAGCAAAATATGAGCTGGCTTCAACGCACTGATGCTTTATCAAGCTTATTTAAACAAGTGGTTTCGAACTAACGCTCCTAAGTGATTATATCAGCGAGTCTGGCCAATGAGGCACGTTTCGACAAGTGTTTGAAAAAATGTTACCCTTCCCCGTCTCCCTTGACAACGAAAGATAGTATTTATAGTCCGACCAATCGTGGTTAGGCTTTCATTTGTTGCGCTCCAATCAATTTGGAGTTTACATGGTAGACTATTTCTGTAACGTAAATTTTTTTCAAACACGTTATAAAAAAAATCTTATGAGCAGAAATGATTTTATGCTGTCAGGCATCCCCAATATTTTATTTTGGGTATAATTTATTAATTCCTGGACTATTTGCGTAACGTTTTACATATTCTTTGTCAGCAAGCCCTAAGGAACCCAAAAATACAAATTTAAAGGAGCTACGTGGCTGCGTTCAAAATATGCAATTTCTTCTACCTCCTGTTTCGAAGATGTGCTGTCTGGGTACTGTTATGTTTTCAACCGTAAACCCATCTAATGTTGTCTTTCCTAATAAGAGTTTTTTATGATTTTAAAACCTAACTCTGGGATGGTTAATATATTTTATCACTGTCCGTCTGAAAAAAATTAGTGCATGTAGTCTTACACGCGTGATGGCAGCATTTGTGTATCGCGCGAAGCGTGTTGCATGCGTTCCTGATTTTCAGCCCTCCCTTCTCTCTTTATCCTTTAGTCCATCTGTTCGTTCGTTTTGGTAACGCAGTATAATTAATGTTAGGATTAATTTAGGTCATTACGCAGTCTGCCTCTCAATGTTTTTCCAAGAAATACAGCACACGTTTCATTGAAGAAAGCGGGTATAATACAGTAAGCTTTTACTATCAACGTGAAAGCGTTACAATTTGCAGACGAAGCAGAAAACAAGGGGAATTTCGAGTACCTTCTTTGTGACAGCACTGTTATTTACCATTGCTCTTTTCTTTATTAATTTTATTTGTTAGGCTTCATATTTACCTAATAATTTATATATGTGGATTAGAATATTCCACGACACTTACGAGTGCCTGAAACATATCTTTATGTGTGTATTATTTATTAACACAAAGGTGGACCTTTGCACAGTTTTCCAGTCACATTTTCAACAGTTTAATTAAGAAGGTAATAACGTTTTAGGAAGCCATCGTTACCGGCGATGAGACATGGGTGCACCACTTCCCGCCGGACACAAGACAACCACCAATGAAGTTGAAACACAAAGTCGCCGCCATCCAAAAAATTCATAGCATTCCGATCGGCAGACCAAATTATTGCCACTGTTTTCTGGAATGCAAAAGGCATTATTCTACTCGAATGCATGCCGCGAGGAACAACTAGAAAAGCAAACAGTTATTGCGCTACATTACAACGACTATGAGAGGCGATTCGAGGAAAGATGCTAGGACCTCTGCCGAGGTGAGGTCTTTCAACATGACAAAGCCACACCACATATTGCACTTCCGACTCAAAACCTCCTGCAGTTGATTGAATGGGGAAATCTGGAACACTCCACCCCTTTTTTTTTTCTTTTCTTTACAGCCCTGAGCTAGTGCCATCTCTGATTTCGTTTGTTTGTTCCTCTAAAGAAGTACCTGAGAGGTCGACGGTATCCAGATCAGATGACTCAGCAATGCAGCGTGCTGTTCATGAATGGTTGACAAATCAAGAGCCAGATTTTTACTATGAAAGGATTTTCAAACTTTTATCAAGATGGGACGAAGGCTTTGCTCTCGTAGACTATGTTGAAAAGTAGCCAAAATAATGTATTTCAAAACTGTGATTTAGTTTTTTGTTTTTTCTAATCTTGTAAAAAAAAAAAGTAAGTATAAAATTGAGAACCTTACTTTTTTATCACCACTCGTATTTCTAGAATTTTTAAAGAAACGTCCTTACATTTGGTCGCCTGTGGGCATTTCATACAACATACTGTCAAGGAAGATATTGCAAGCGTCTTTTAAGGAAATCTGTGTAATTTATCACAAGTTTGAAGTCTTGTGAAAGTACCGTCTCTTTAATGTTCTCTATTCTCTTCCACTTGCCTGGGGGGAAATTGAGGAACGAGTAAGCTGATCATTTTTTATGGTCGAATTAGGTCGGCGTCAACGAAGGCAGTCTGTTAGGATGAAAGTCGTTTTTGAGTTGTTTGTTATTGATTCAATGTTTCGATTCGTGAAACTCAAAAAAAAAAAAAAGAAGAAAATTATATCCTTTCTGAAGAGACTAACTGGCACAAGTTGGGCTGTTTTCCCTTCGATTGTAACATCGCAATCTTGACAACGCACCTAAAAGTGTTGTTAGAGTTTTGATTTAGACAGTTAATACACGAAAGGACAATGTTAATAAAAAATGTGTTAGACTACGGCCGTCTGTATACTGTGTATTCCCAATCTGACTCTACTTGTAAATGTACATAAATTAGCGATGTCGTCATATATAAGAAATATCGAATTTACGTCCCACAAAGGCAGGCCCGGCCTATAACGTTGTAGGGCCCGATTTGAACCCTTTTGGTGGGGCCCCTGGACTTTTCATTTAGTTTTCAAATTAGGTATCCAGAATATATGAATTAAAATAAAACAGTATCTATATTTATTAGCTATATTTTGACAAAAAACGTGTTTGATATACAGGTGAACTCCGCTTTACGGCGCTGCGCTAATTCGGCGCTTCTCAATTGTAACCTTTCTCCGCATTTTCGGCGTATTCTTCGCTCTTCGCCATATATATATATATATATATATATTTATAGATCTATATATATATATATATATATATATATATATATATATATATATATATATATATATATATATATATAGGGGATAAACTCTTGCGACTACTACTCTCCAGTGTCCATCGGTGTTGGGACTCCAGCGACGTGCCCCCAGTCCACCAGGTTGGTAGTTACACGATTAGTACTTTAGTGGTTATACAGCTTTGTCCAGTACTTATCGTCAATACGGATTTCGTGAGCGCGTTTTCTTTGGCGCTAACGTTAACGAGCCCTGCAGCTCGGCTTTTAACAAGTAGTGTCTCAATCCAAACACCAATTAAATAAAAAATGTCACATGATTAATACAGTAGTAAATGTACATACATTAAAAAGGTTACGGTTGTTTCAAGCAGATACAACCGTAGTAGAGCGAAGTGTCAGCTACTTTACGGTATTAGATCCATCTTCATAAGATGGGAGGAACAATAACGATATATATATATATATATATATATATATATATATATATATATATATATATATATATATATATATATATATATATATATATATATATATATATATATATATATATATATATATATATATATATATATATATATATATATATATATATATATATATATATATATATATATATATATATATATATATATATATATATATATATATATATATATATATATATATATATATATATATATATATATATATATATATATATACTGAAGCACATTAAAAACGCACCCGAGAAGCTGGAAAAAAAAGTGTGGGAATGGATTTTCCCCGTGTTTGTCATGAGGTAGAGAGCGAATGGCTGCTGGAATGGAAAGTGCATAATTCAACCCACGGGTTTGTTTACAGACTACACGAAAACAATGAAAGTTACACGTGCAACACGATTCCCAACAGCTATGACCCTGAAAATGTGTACGCGTTGTGGCAGTATAAAAAGGCCGTTGAGATAAAACACCCAGTACATGTGTTTGAAATGCCACGACTATCTGAAAACGACCGCCAACGAGCCATTGGTATGTTGGAGACCGGAATGAGCTCGCGGGCCATTGCCAGAAGGATGATATGCCACCACAGCACTATTGTACGTCTCAATGAACGTTACGGAACCACTGGCAGTGCCCGGGATAGACTTCGGAGTGGCCAACCACGAGTTACTACCCCTGCGCAAGATCGTCATATTGTGCTGAGTCACCTAAGGAATCGTTCTCTCCCGGCAAGTCAAACAGCAAGAGCAATAGTGGGTAGACGTGGGCAAGTCTCTCGAATGACAGTCATACGACGACTCAGAGATACAGGCCTTACAGCAAGACGACCTTATGGTGGGCCAAACTTGACTCGCAGACATCGTCAGCAGCGCCTGCAATGGGCAGAGCAACATGTCAGATGGACTCGACTGCAGTGGAATGCTGTCCTATTCACAGACGAGTGCAGATTCAACATATCCTTTGCTGATGGACGTATGCGGATTTGGCGACGGTGTGGACAGCGCTTTGCAGATTGCTGTGTTCGTCAGCACAACCGATTTGGAGGTGGCAGTATTCACATTTGGGGAGGATTCAGTTTTCACCATCGCTTGCCTCTTCACGTCTTCCGTGGAAATGTTAATGCTGTGACATATCGAGATGAGGTTCTGGGTGCATTGGTTGCTCCTGCGTTCACAAATTATCCAGACTTGCAGCTTCTCCAGCAGGATAACGCACGTGCGCACACCGCATGCATTACGCAGCAATATCTACAGCAGCAGAACATTGTGACGATTGATTGGCCTGCCCTATCACCAGACATGTCCACTATTGAACATCTGTGGGACGAGCTTGGACACAGAGTCTACAGGCAAGGTTCTCCAGCTAATCTGCAACAGCTCAAAGCTGCTCTTACACGTGAATGGGACTTGATTCCCTGGAATTTCCTTCAGAGACTTGTGCGTTCCATGCGGAGCCGCTGCCAAGCTTGTTTGCAAGCACACGGTGGACATACCAGATACTGAGGATAGTGTGAATGAATTTTTTTATTGGTTGCATTTTTGGTTTTCTCCCTGGCCTGCACAGAATGCAACGAATTTCATAACAATCAAGTGTACAAATTAATGACCAGCATGGATTCATAGGAAAATGAATAAAGATTCCAAATATGTAAACTTGTAAACACTTATATTTACATTTCACACTCTGTTCCTGGATAATACAGGTGGTGCGTTTTTAATGTGCTTCAGTATATATATATATATATATATATATATATATATATATATATATATATATATATATATATATATATATATATATATATATATATATATATATATATATATATATATATATATATATATATATATATATATATATATATATATACGAGGCGTGTTCAAATGAAACCTGACCGTGCTGCGCCAAGTGGACATTCGTAGGAGGAGCATGATGACGCCACATCTGACGTAATAAGCACATACGAATGTACAAGTGTGTAAGTGTTCATTCTCCTAGTATTCATTGGTTGTGCTGCAGACCGTTAAACTAATGGCCGGTGTGATAAGGAATCCGTCCAAGGTCGATCAGCGAGCGGTGATTCAGTTCCTAACAGCCGAAGGATGTCGACCAGTCGACATTCATCGCCGAATGAAAGCAGTGTATGGTGACAAAAGTGTGTCTAAGACTACAGTGAAATACTGGGCACGAATGTTTCGACGTCATGAAGGACGTCAGTTAACGAAAGATCTTCCGCGGCCAGGTCAGGTGCATATTGTGGCAACAGAAGAAGCCATCGCCAAGACTGATGCAGCAATACGGGTGGACCGTCGTCGGAGCTTACGTTCGCTAGCAGAGGACTTCGCTGTGTCTCTTGGGACAAGTTCAAATGGTGGTTAGGAAGAAACTGAAGTATCGAAAGGTGTGTTCACAATGGGTCCCACGGATGCTGACCGATCACCATAAGGAAGAACGCATGGGGTGGAGTTTGAACCACCTGCTGCGTTATGAAGAGGAGGGTGATGCATTTCTGTTGCGCATAGTGGCAGGCGATGAATCGTGGTGCCACCACTTTGAGCCGTGCAGCAAATCCGCGAGCATGCAATGGAAACATCCCGGATCACCAAAACCCAAAAAATTCAAGTCACAGATTTCTGCCGGTAAGGTTATGCTGACCGCATTTTTTGACCATGAAGGGCTTCTATTGGTAGACTTTAAAGAGCCTGGCGTGAACATCAATGCCATCCGCTACAATGACACACTAGACAACCTGCATACAGCCATCAAGAATAAACGACCCGGCATGCTTTCGCGTTGTGTGATTCTGTTGCACGACAATGCTTGTCCACATGTTGCGAACATTGTGCAGGAAGCGTTAGGAAGGAAAAGGTGGGAAGTTCTGCCACATCCAGCCTACAGCCCCGATCTGTCACCATGTGACTTTCATTTGTTCGGACGCTTAAAAAAATCTCTAAAGGGACAACGATTCGACTCCGATGCAGACGTCAGGGCCTCGGTGACCAAATGGTTCAATAAGCAACCAAAGTCATTTTTCTCGGACGGCATCCGCCGTCTACCCAAGCAGTGGGATGCGTGTCTGAATGCCTATGGTGACTATTTCTAAAGAACCCCAGTGGGTACTTGCTTCATAACAATTGCTGTATTTAATTCTACTACTCCTGCTGATGTACCTTACATATATTTGTTATAAAGCCACTGGGACGGGTTTCATTTGAACACACCTCGTATATATATATATATATATATATATATATATATACTGTTCAAAAAAAAAGAAACGCATAGCTACTGAAGGCACACACATAGCCATAATTTTGGAATTTAATAACTTTTTTAATTTAATGAGTTAATTGTTCAAATTGCACACAAGAATACCTTAGGGTTCAACAAATCAATTGACAGTTGTTTTGCATCTGGGTCAAGAGAGTTTGTTGGCGTACGGGCTTTCCCGTTAGTATGGTGTGTGGCCTCCTCTTGCATCGATCAGCGACTGGCATCTCCTGGCATGGATGCGATCAGACGTCTGATGTGGGCCTGTGGGATGGCTGCCCACTCTTCCTGGAGTGCCTGGAACAGATCACGACGATTGGCTTTAGCAACGTCTTGGCGACAAACACGTCTATGCAGCACATCCCACACGTGCTCAATCGGACTCATGTCTGGAGACAGGGATGGCCAGAGAAGGGTGAGAATGTTGTTGGCAGTCAGGAACTGCGTGGTTAACCGTGCACAATGGGGTCTGGCGTTGTCCTGTTGAAACACAGACCTTTGGGCAGCTAAAAGTGGAAGGACATGGGGTCGAAGAATTTCATTGGCGTATCGTTGCGCATTCAAGCCTCCTTCAATGTGCACCAATTGACTCCTTCCGTTGTAACTGATCATTACCCACACCATTGCACCTCCACCACCGTGCGGCGGAGCTTCATCAACGCAATTTTTGGCAAAATGTTCATTTCGCCTGCGGTAGACCCTACGCCGTCTATCATGACGCTGCAACAAAAAGAAAGATTCGTCACTAAACCAGACACGTCTCCATTGATTGTCAGCTGCCCAGGGACGATGCTAGTTGGCCAAAAGAAGTCGATTTTGGCGATGGCGGCGTGTAAGGACAGGTCCTCGGTGAGGTCGTTGTGCCTAAAGTCCAGCGTCATGCAGTCAATTCCGGAAAGTTTGATCAGACACATGACGTCCTGCAAGCAATGACTGGGCAGTTGAGGAAGCTGTTGTAAACCTGTCTCTGAGGTGACGAAGCCGAATAAAGCGATCCTCCGCTGCTGTTGTCACCCTGGGTCGTCCACTGCGATGCCGGTCTTCAACTGAGCCTGTGGCTTGGAACCGGTGCCAAAGTCGACTGATGGTACTCTGATGCACGTTTAGATGCCTGGCAACCTGACTTTGACTTTCGCCTGCATGCAGTCGGCCAGTAGCAATGTTTCTTAAATTCATCGATAGAGACGCCATAAATGTCTGCTTGAAAATGAACTGAATTTTTTGTGTGTAGCGTTATCCTTTTATATGGTTTCAGTTGCGTAGTCAGTGAATAGTGTTCACCCCAAATTTTGTTGCTTTTACGTGCGCGCAATATGAGCTGTGGTCAAAAATTGCGTCATAAACACTATTGACCACTGCGTTGTAACGATTGCAAAAACGAACGCAATATATATATATTCTTCTTTGACCCTTAGCCGCTAGCTGTCAAAGCAGTCAGTGGCCATCACACCTTGTGGCGTCTTTTAGGACAACAACAAACGGCTTCCACTTTGCTCGGTGGGCAGTCATCCTTCGTGCAGTTCATTATTTGCATCTCGCCTCTACAGTCCTTCGCCTATTTTTGGGGGGTTTTTTGTTCGGCCTCTCTTTCGCTTTCCTTCAGGTATATATATATATATATAAAGGGCTGGGACCTTTAACGATTAATTAATTTATAAATTTTATGCCATTGTGCCTATTGGCGTTGTATGGCAGCAATCTGTCCCCATTTTGCCCGATTGGTGGCTATACTTCGTGCCGTTCACCAACTTGGGTTCATGCTTTGCATCTCAGCCACTACTGTCCTTCTCCAGGTTGTCTTTGGTCTGCCTCTATTTCGCCGTCCTTCTGGGGCTCATAGCATAGTAGTTCTTGTGATGATGTCAGTGTTCCTTCTGAGGACATAGCTTGAGCTTGCTTTGTTCATGTGTTAAAAGTCATAGCATGTACTAGTTTCTCCTCATACTCCTTATACTACAAAATGATTTCCTCGGTGCGTTCCGAGGTTAAGTTCTGACCTGCGTAACTTTCTAGATAACCCTGTAAACCGGTCATGTGCCCGGGGGCTGCTTACATTGTAATTACGCCATTGTGAAGCACCCACCAAATCTTAATACCTTAAATATTATTAAAATCGGTGTATCTGCATTCGCTAACGTGCAAGTTTAAAACTACACTTATGTGACAAAATGGGTTATAAATAGTGGGCACTAGGATGAAGCTACCATCCCTCCTTATTTCTTTCTGATTTTTGGCACGCCCACTTCACTTCTTTTCGTTCTTCTGTAGATGTAAAGTGGGGTAAATGGCCTGTCACTGTAATCTGATAGGTTAACTTCACTGTTCTGCAATGTTGGTAAGAGATAATTGACGCAACCAGGATTCTCTGTCAAGGAAAAGCGTCATTTTTCTTTTCTTGCTTAGAAGTTCTTTGACCTCGAGTCAGAAACCCAGCACTCGGTTTCTGCAGAGTGGAGCGGCAAACGTCCCGGATCTTTTACACCAGTGAAACTAGTCGCATGGTTCTGTAACTATTGCATCATATTATGCGGCAACCGGGCCGAAAGGGTGACTTTTGTGACGCGCCCGAGACACCTGCGTTGTTGGATGGCGGTCACAAAATCTTCCCTGTGTTTTGATTCCAGGGAACTCTGGGACTCCCTCAGCGTAATACCCAGTCACTCTGTTGCGCACATTCTTTTTGTAGCGTGTCGCCAGGAGAATTCTCTGGGTAATTATTACGATTGTTTTCGGCATTCTCTACGCAGATGTTAAGCCACGCGTGAACATCTGTGGCTCTAGTTGCACTATATATTCAGTCTGCCTCTGTCTCTAAATGTTTCAGTCCTAAAAATTCCTGTCGTGAGAAGGTAGAGACCTATTGCAAGCTTGCCAGCTTATTGGAGTGGGATATTCTTCACAAGTCTCGGTAAGAATTCTTAATTAACGTGTTAATAGTATTTTTTTTCTTGGGTTTTATATCAGAGTAAGTCATTATAGCGGGTTCTATTAACTGTTAGTTCGGCTAGTACCCAACAAACACCAGGAGCTAAAATAGTATTTCCTTTTTTGGGTGGACATTATGATATGCCACTTACTAGTTCTTTTTCTAAGCCAAATAGTTGTGTACCTTAAACTGCTACATGGAAGCTCGGCTAGAGAACACTAAGGGACTGATTGTTAACACAGAGTCGAACAATAAGCTATTTTCTTTGTTTTACGGCCTTTGCGGCGGATCAGTGTATAATTTTTCACTACCTGTAATTTTGTTTTACTTGATTTTTTGTATACTGTATGGTTACTTTTAACTCAGTTATATATTCCCCAACAGCAGCCTTATAGTTGTGTCATACAGATGCATGTAAATATAATGAGATTGAAGGTACTGTACTACAGCCAGCCTGGCGATTGTGTTTTAAACGCTTGTGCGTTAGGCCAGACTGACATATGTTATAAGGTCAGTTCGATGCCGAGCTAACGGCTAGGAATTTTTAAATTCCTAACCCCCCCCCCCTTCCCCTTTTTGCAATCGGGGTAACCCCCCCCCCCCCTTCCCCAATTACACATGTGCTAGCTATCGTGTAGGCCTGCATACCGGCTCGCTTGTCGAGTAACGGTCAGTGAGAGAAGGGTGAGTGGAAAAAATGCAGAAGCAGGTTAACACTGGCCCAGCGGTGGGGTGGGGAAAGGAGTGTCAATGTGTATAATATTGCTTTGCTGTAAATGATGTTTGATTTTGATGCTGACTAGATGTTAAGTCTTTTTTTACTATGCTTTTTGACTAGCAACACCCGGTAGACTCCGACAGCGTTCTGAACCATCGGCCTGACTTTGCCTTCTTGGTAAGGCCGGAAACAGCAGCAACCGATTTACAGTGAGGCATTCACACCCGCCACAGTCATTCGTTTTATCAGCCTCCTACTACATAGTCATTCGGGGATTCCCCTGGCTGGGAATATTTGTTAACGCCACCTCGCCCAATAAGCGGGGCGCCCATGCTCCACTGGTGTCAACGGCATACATCGCCCATAATATCACACACCTTCACAAGAGTGGGCCTTCGCCACTAGTGGTGTGATTACTGCCAACGTATAAATATTTACCTATTGAGTGCATTCATTGTCAGCCCTTTTAGATCCTGGATTTACAGCGCGCTAGTTTATCTATAGGACTGAATAATTGTCCTGAAGAAATCTTTCCAGTGGGGAAATTACTGTGGGGTTGTTTGTTTCCACGGATCTGCAGCAGCTCTGGGAAAGGATAGGGCGAAAATCTTTCCTGTCTGCGGTCAGCCAACACACTGTAATTTCAAGCGGAATATACCACAAGTGTGCCTACGGACTATCGGGGGATTGCGCTCAGATAAATGATCAAGAAGAGGAGGGCTATAATAAATGTGGGGCAGGGACATTAAGTTGCATTTGCTGTGTTGCTGACTAGAAGAAGTTAGCGGGGTATTTGAGTGTGTGGGGACTCTTATTATTTCAGAACTCCCTGCAGAAGGATGGTCATCAACATCTCCCGAACTACAGCGGGAGTATAACTCTGAGTGGATTATTATCATTAGTATCATGTGTACTACTGTTGTGGTCATTTGCATTTTCTTTGGTTTTTTGTTGTTGTGAAAACGCATTTGTGTGATTTTATGGTTGGGATTTGATCTACCATGCTTTACCTGAATCTTTTTTGTTGTTAATAAACTAGAAAATTAATTAGCGGATCAGACTCTACTTTCTATCTGTACTTACACTAAATTGTTTGTGGAGTGAATTATATGTACCAAACCTTATCTCCAAGGAGAGAGAGAGGCAGTGTGACAGTAGTTGAAACAAAGTCATTGAGTGGTGGGAGGGAAAGTCAGTATCTGTTTTCTACTCCTGATAACTATAAGTCACTCTATCCACATACAACCCCATAACTCATCTATCTTCTCAGTCTTCACTCAGACTTTTGTCTTGTCTCAGACTTCACACAGACTTTTGTCTTGTCTAGACACACTCTAGAAACCCACTCGTGACAACTTAGTTGTTTAACGTAATCGGAGAAGGGCGGAATAACATTCAATGATCTCCATTTGTCTCTGCTTATCAACAGTTACTGCAGAAAATCTACCATCAAGTTTTTCCTGAAGTGTTAATTCTGTTTCAAGATGTCCTGTTGTTTTTTTTTAACCGGTGGGGGCCTTTTGTAATAAAAGAGAAAAGTAGTCCCTTTGCAAATACTGCCGTAGATGATTAAAGTATGAGATTTCACTATATTAGGTCCAGCATCGAGAGATGGGGTGGCCAGTTCCCTGCCTTGCTGCCTTTTCCTTCCCTAAGTCAAGAGCAGAGTCAGGTTCATTGCTGGCAAAATGTTTTGCTGGTCTCTGCTAGTTTTAATTATTCATCCAATGTTAAAAGTTTCTACCGAATTTAAAAAAAAAAAAAACAAGAACAAAAAAAAAACAAAAAACACAAGGACCGAGGCGGAAACCTTTGGAAAGACAGTAACTTAATTAAACTGGGCAACGCGTTTCTCTGAACTAGAAAATCAAATTCCACATTTGGAAATGAATTATAATGCACTTCCGCGTAACGTGTCACAGTTTTATTGGTTTAAAAATGGCACTCCTTTCTTTTTTTTTTTTTTTTTTGTCTTTTGAATTGCATGACCAGGTTTGTTTTCGTGATTTACTGTTAGTGTTTGAGTTAATTCTATATTTTATTTCTTTTTGCTATGCATTTTTGTGTTATGAATTATTTTGTCCTCTTGATTTAATTTCCATGCCGAAATGTATTTATTAATTTTGTTTTAATGGCTGAGCTCATCTATATAATCTTAAAAAGCGCATCATCATTTGTCATGCCTGGATAAGTGCCGATCAGTTTCCTCAAAGAATGCCTGACCTTTGGATATACCGGTACACGAAGGTCGTGCAGGACAGTGGTTCCCAACCTTTTTACATCTAAGTACCATTTTTCCAACTACATAAAAGTTGCAGACCGCCAGCTTATATGTAATATCGCTATGCCATAAACACTTGACTGTTTATATTCAATAGCTGAATAGGCCTATATTCAGTAACAAAAGTTGTTGATTATATGCCAGATGACAAGTAAATTGTGAGGTAATAGTAATGAAAAATAAATTATACATACAATTTATTGGTTACATACATACTGGTTACATACATATAGGTTAAATACTATATATTAATACAATTCAATGGTTAAAATTACAAAATATTCAATGGGAGCCTTGTGTTTGCATTTCGCTCACTAGATTTTCAATATTAGGCTTCATAGAAGTTAAAGACAATCTCAAAGCTGGTTCTACTTGCAAACGGTTTCTGTGTTTTGTTTTTATAGCACTAAAAACGTAGGAAGGGTCATAGCAAAATCAAAGCACTTAATAACAAATCGTTAACGCAGTCGCGGACCACCTAATAATGCGCCTCGGACCACAGGTTGTGAACCACTGGTGTAGGAGTATTTGCCAGATCTTTTGTCGCTATAAATTGTTGTTGCTTGTTTATTGTTGGCCAAAATGAAAAAAAGAAAAGGTGGAAGTGTTGTTATCTGGCCACATGTAGTTCCTGCGGGTCTGTGAAGAGACACAGACAGAATAAGCATGTCGTACAAGTCGAGTAGTAGAAGGTTGTACATAGGGTTGCCAACCTCATCAAGTAACAAATTTGTTACAGAAACCACCGCTGCAAAAACAGGTGAATGCCTGACGTAGCTTCCTGCAAGGGGCCCAGCTACAGTGGCGTCTCCATACTCCGTAAAGGGCACAAATGATAACTATGGTCTTAATGTGTTCGTGTCTGTGTCCAGTACTGACATGGATGACGAAGGCTTAGATGAGGTAGTTACTAGAACACCCACATCTTCTGACCACACTACAGTTTGCAGGGTGGGGTGGGGGGGTGGGGGGGGGAATAGTGTGCGGCACCAACACACAGACATTATATACATGTCTTTAAAAAATCCAGTTTTACTGTTCATAGAAAATAAAAGTCATTATAGGTTTTATTTAATTAATTTTGTTTTAATTGTCTACTGTTTGTTTTTGTTTTTTCGTTATTCTATTTGTTATTTACACCTGTTTCCTTTTTAAATTTTAATTTCGCTTTTTATTTATTTACAATTCGTTTTTAAGCAACAGTCTCGTCATTGCTTTTCTCTCTTTCTCCATATCTTTCATTGGTCGGCTCTAATAGATCCTCAATACTTGGTCCAATCTTCGTTAATGAAATCCTATACTCCTTTGGTCCTTGCTAGTCTGAGGGTGTCGTCTTGACCCAATGGAACACAGTGATCTGTAAGCTTTCTACGCTGCGAGAGTCGTCAATCAAACAAAGTCAATGTTAATATATCTTGGCTAGACCAAGCAAATTTAAACGTTTGACTTAAGTTTACATCTTCCCCCCCCCCCCCCCCCCCCCCTTAATCGCGAAATTCTGCAGGACACAGGTAATTTCAAACACCTTCCATATACGATTTTGACACTTCCCCTTTAAGCTGACCCATGTCTGTACTTGATAACAAACCCTTCAGTTTAATTTGTTATTATGAAAGTTGACAAACGCGAGTGTCCATCCCCCGGTAGGTTATGTAACTTTCCTGCCGGCAAATTCATGTTTATTTTCCGATTGTCAATACAAGCATTATGTGCGTTAGATTGGCACGCGAAAGAAGTCAGCCTGGTTTTCTTTTCTTTAAACAAAGTAGGGCAGTGTTTATCTTACTGCTCCCAGTTGGGTCGTTTACGTTCTCTCTACGCAGGATAGAGCATGCGAAATAACAACATGAAGCCTGAGTCATGCGTTCAAATATGAGAGAAAATACGGGGAAGGAAGAATTAACAGAAAGGTACAATATGGAGAAGGAAACAGGTAGAACACAATAAGATTAATAGCACGGTCATTTTGTGACAGTGTACTGTTATCTGTATCGGTAAAAATGTCATAAAACATAACATTGTGCACTTTTATCTGTATCTGTAAAACAAACATAATATTGAGTACTTTCATCAGTATCTGTAAAACTGACGTAAAACATAACACTGTGTACTTCTATCTGTATCTGTAAAACTGACATAAAAAATAACAAAGTTTACTTTTATCTGTACTTGTAAAACTGGCATAAAACATAACCTTGTGTTCTTTTATCTGTATTAGTAAAATTGACAGAAAATACAACATTGTGCACTTTTATCTGTATCTGTAAAACTGACATAAAACATAACATAGTCTACTTTTATCTGTGTCTGTAAAACTGACATAAAACGTAACATTGTGTACTTTTATCTGTATCTGTAAAACAAACATTACATTGTGTACTTTTATCAGTATCTGTAATACTGGTATAAAACATAACATTTTGTACTTTTATATGTACCATATCTGTAAAACTGACATAAACATAACATTGTGTACTTTTATCTGTATCTGTAAAACAAACATAACATTATGCACTTTTATCAGTATCTGTACAACTGACATAAAACATAACATTGTGTACTTTTATATGTATCTGTACAACAAACATAACATTGTGTACTTTTATCTGCATTTGTAAAACTGACATGAAACATAACATCAGTAAAATTGTCATCTGTAAAATAGACATACATGACATACTGTTGACTGATGTATACTCTTATGTGGCTTGCAAAAATCTCCCGAGGGAAACAAAATGGAAATGTAATAAAACATATAAGAGATCAAGAAAATACGAGAAACACGGATGAATGAAATGGAGGAAAGGTAGAAAGAGAGAGAAGAAAATAAAAGACAGACAACGAGATGTTAACAACATTGGAAAGCAGACGAGAAAGATTACGGGAAAGGTAAGAGAACTGGATACATACATTAATGGAATCTAATTGACAGACCACTTTTGGCGCCAATCATGAATCAGTCTTGAATATAGGAAATGGAAAGGGAAAGAACACACACACACGCAAAAGCCGAAATTGGTAAAGAAAAAGAAGAACTGGTGAAATATTAGAAGAAAAGGGTGAGAAATAAGAAAGAGAATCGTTAGAAAATGGGTAGACGACAAATGTTGTTGTGAAGAAGGAAAGAGAAGAAGATATCGAAACACAAATAGCTGTTCTTCAGCGTTATCACGCATATATTCCAGACTGTTATTTATTAGCAATCAGAAGTTATTTCCCCTGAAGCAACACGTAAAGGATGTCTTATTAAAATTGAGTTACAATGACAAGATGGATTTCACCAAGGTACACGAGAATCTCATCAGGCAACCGTCTCCCACCGATGTCTATGCCGAACAATCTATTAGCGGAAATGACGTATTAGTTTGCACGGTGCGGATAGAGGAAGAGTATATCGACTTGCTTGAAATATAAGCTGTGTTCATTAATTCGTTTTTAAAATGAGTAGACGACATAGTGATCCTTCTATCTATTCTATTTTTCCATCGAATCTGTTTAGAGATTTAGCCGTTGCAACCAGCTGTATTCTGCTTTTCCTCCGCATTCCCTTTCTATTTATTTTGTTTTCTCAGAAAATGTGAGTTGTTGGTTTGCGAATAAAATGGAGAACATGAACGCGTTGACTGATATGGGAAGCAATATAAAGAGGAAAATCTGAAAGATCAAATATCCATGTAATCTGATGGGTTAATGTTTATGGATCGGTCCCACACCAGATGCTAAATACGGCCTTTGAATTGTGCCAAAGTATCACACTAAACTGCAGTAATATTTAAGCTATATTTCTTGTGGTTCTCCGTAAGATTTAGAACTAAAGAATACACGACAAAATGGATTGAACAACAAGTTGGAATCGCAGTGTTATGTACCATTTCACCGATTCTGTTAGTTGTGATAGGTTCAAATGTCAATGTAGGGTATCTGTCGTATTTTGGTCTGTCTCACAACATGGTCATATATACCGCGCTCACTATAGGATAAACGGACCGATAAAATAGCCAATCAGGACGCACCTTTTTCTAATATGTATACAGAAACCTATTTATGCTTGACAGAAAGGCCTATTTTGTGTAAACGATAGGAAGGAGTTATTTTATTTCTTAAAGAATAAAGATATATAAAAGGAAAGACATATCTATTATAACAACGGGGATATTACTTAATAAGTAGGTGCAAAGACGGCCTCATAATAGTAATTCATTTAAAGTAAGATAAACACTGCCCTACTTTGTTTAAAGAAAAGAAAACCAGGCTGACTTCTTTCGCGTGCCAATCTAACGCACATAATGCTTGTATTGACAATCGGAAAATAAACATGAATTTGCCGGCAGGAAAGTTACATAACCTACCGGGGGATGGACACTCGCGTTTGTCAACTTTCATAATAACAAATTAAACTGAAGGGTTTGTTATCAAGTACAGACATGGGTCAGCTTAAAGGGGAAGTGTCAAAATCGTATATGGAAGGTGTTTGAAATTACCTGTGCCCTGCAGAATTTCGCGATTAGGGGGAGGGGGGGGGGGGGGGGGGAGGGGGGGGGGAGGGGGGGGGGGGGGGGGGGGGGGAGAGGGGGGGGGGGGGGGGGGGGGGGGGGGGAGGGTGGGGGGGGGGGGGGGGGGGGACGGGGTGAGGAGGGGGGGGGTGGGGGGGGGGAGGGGGGGGGGGGGGGGGGGGGGGGGGGGGGAGCGGGGGGGGGGGGGGGTGGGGGGGGTTGGGGGGGGGGGTGGGGGGGGGGGGGAGGGGGGGGGGGGGGGGGGGGGGGGGGGGGGTCAAACGTTTAAATTTGCTTGGTCTAGCCAAGATATATTAACATTGACTTTGTTTGATTGACGACTCTCGCAGCGTAGAAGGCTTACAGATCACTGTGTTCCATTGGGTCAAGACGACACCTTCAGACTAGCAAGGACCGAAGGAGTATAGGATTTCATTAACGAAGATTGGACCAAGTATTGAGGATCTTATGACTTTAACCAGGAAGAAAACTCGACTTTATAATACTGGAAAGTCACAAAGTCCTTGGAACCTATAAACAGGATAATAGTGGGATTATCATTAAAGTAATACTCAACTACTTGTAAGACTGTGGCCCGACATTTATCGGAACTCCTTCCGACAGACGTCTGTAAAAAGCCCGATTATACGGGGTAAGTTGTAATATATACAATTTTAACATTTTATATTTTACATTTAACATGTTTAACCAGCTGGTGGTTGCACAAGTGTATACGATGCTGGCAACCTCGGCATATGAAAATGATAGAGTAATGAACCACTACAGCAAGTGCTGGTAACTGCTTCATGCCAGTTCTCACACAGAGGACCAAAAGCAGAGGTAGCCCCAGTCTCCAAGTGGAGCAGGGAGTGGATGATGATGACATAAGATATTTATTAAATTAACATTTTAATATATTTATGTGCATGTTTAAACATGTGTAAACCAGGTAAAAGTCGTTTCCACTGTACAGTCACATTTGTTCATCAAATTAACTGAGAATAACGATGATTTTTTATTCAATCCGTTGGGTTTATGATTGATGCTCAGGAAGGGTAAATTACTGAAAGAAAAAGGGGCGATGGAAGTGACGGCGGGAAAGTGCCTGACAAAGTATCAGGAACCCAATACTTAGCAGAGACATTTGGTTTCTTCTAAAGTTTGTGGTACAAGATGGAAATACCAGTTTGTGGTACAAGTTAGTGATACCAGTTTGTGGTACCAGTTGGACATACCAGTGTATGATACCAGCTTGATACTAGTCTATGGATCAAGAGCTTGTGGTCTAAGCTAGATGCCTGCCTTTAAAGGGTTGTGAAGATCCTTGCCTTGACGTTAGGAGTGGTTACTCCTGCAACTACGCCTGGAACGAGCCCTCACTACAGAAGACAATTGACGGAGAAGTCAGCAAACCAGTCCTATACCTGGCTAGTTAAGTGATTTTAACATGGCAAAAAACACTCTCCTCAAAATTTCCAAAACCCACCCGCACTTCAATTTTCAGTAAGGACAATCCCTGTTTCAGTTTCTAAATTCATTTATTTATTTACTCCTGTTAAACAATAATTGATTATTGAATGTGTTATATTTATTTACAAATTAATAGTTGATTTAATTATTACAGAGAGAAGTGCACTCGTATGAATCAGCTATCTTAAATATAAATATAACAGAGCTACTTAAGTAATAATTTACTGAATAATTCAGTTGGGGGCTAAGAAACAAAAAGCTAAGATATCTTTCTCTTCATAAAAGGGGCGGGCAGATGCATAGTTCACAATAGCCTTGAAAAATTCAGTGGTGTGCTTCATTTTTGAAATACCCTATGAATGTTATACTGAGAGAAGTTTCCGACCTGACATTTCCTAAAGTACTGGAAACCTCGAGATTCTGACACTGTGAGCCCTGTGGCATCTCTTACCTGAACTGATTTCCAGTGACATAAACAGTAATCCTATAATATAAACAGTGAAGTTAACGCTCACCGGAGAATTGGAATTAACCGATCTCTGTAGTGCTGGGGTTAACCTTTGCCAAAAGAATACTGGATTTGCGTTGTGTGGGTATGTCCTAAAGAGTGTTCCAGAAGGTGAAAATCAAGTTTGTAGGTGAGAAAGAATGTCAGTGGCCACTGTTGTATGGATAGAAAGAAAGCAGGAATGAGTGGTTCTTTGATCGTATAAATTCATGCACCCACACTGTGTATTTTTTTTGGCAAGTTTTTGCTAATGCTGTTTCCTCTTAGAATAGATTAACGTATAACTCTGTTCTTTACTCTAGAGGGAAATTCTAGACCATAGCGTAAACACCTTTTGACTTTTTTGGGGGTTAATAACTTCTCTGCTAACGGGATCTTGTCTCAACAGAGGGAGGGAGGATTACACACATGAGTCTAACTCTTTAATTAATTCATTAACCTATGTTTACTTGTATTTGATTTGATAGTCATATTATTGCTGTTGTAAAGATTCTTTATGATAAATAAAACTTACATAAACTTTATTTACGTGTGTCGGTCAGCTTGTCCCAAAAGATCCATATTCCATTGATGTAGTTTTTCACGTCTGTGCGTCTAACTGTCGTCACTTATGTGTGTGCGTATGTGATTGGTGCTATTATCTGATCTCATTACAACGAGTTTCGATCGCTGGTGTTAGGAATAAATTTCAGATCAACGTAGCTAATCAGTCTCTGGTAAATTCTCATCAAAGAAAAATAGCGAGCAGCAATAAAATATCGGCTAAATTAGGAAAAGGGACAGATCTCAGAGGGTATAGAATGGTTTGATTATAACCAACAGGCGTAGGTGAAAGAAAAATGTAGATGAAGAAATAGATATATGAAATCTATAACATAATCCGCCACAAGTAACAGTGTCTTATTATCTATGAAATACTCCTTCTTAACTGACATTATAGCGTACCTGGAGTTCTCAACCTTTATCTGGCTGTCTGCTTATTTACACAGCAGTGGTTTTCCCCATATGGGCAATGAGTTTCACAATTGTGAGGTTTGGGGCTGGGGTCATAAAATGGTTGAGAACCACTGGTTCAGTGAAAAAACTAACTGTAAATGAACATGTTGCTAACTTCACGGAAAAACCTATAATTTTCTGCCTTATGTGCAGGAAACACGAGTTGTTAAAATTAATGCATCTGAAAAAATTATATTAATGTTATAAACAGCAAAGTTGACTACATCTAATCAATAAGCAGCCCTGATCAGGTCCTAAAATATCAGGAAAACAAGTGGTGTCACCAATGTCTTTGAGGACAAAGAGTTAAGACTATGTTCTTTCATAATGAGAATAAAAAAGAAAGCTTTTAAAGTGCAACATTTCTGGCTACATCTTCTACAATGGAACATATTTAAGACAATACGCAAGACGCCAACTTTATTTTTAAGTCAGTCAAATTATACAGTGCCTAACTCATTGTGTCTTTGTAATTACCGTGTACCATTTTCAGGAAATGAAAAATGTTTTAAACTACTTTTAAAATACTCTTCAAGAGTCAAACACTGGCTCCCTCATAGGAGCGAATGGTGCTAATTCTGTGCTATTTGTTCCAGAATGACCCCCCCCCCCCCCCCCACCCAAAAAAGAGGCAATTTCATATAAATACTCCTCTATATGTAGCTAACAATAAGCGCTTTCCCAGATACAGGAGAAAAGGAAGACACAAGAAGAAGAAACGAGGAGGGCAAAAACTCCCAAAACCTAACAAGCCAGATAGGAAAACAACAAATGTACACCACGAACACGCCACGACACCCCGAATGGACAAGAGCAAAGAGGTATCCTGACAGGCAGCTAGTGGTCCTTTTTAGGACCAGTCCTTTTCAGGACTAACAACAGGCTAGCACCGAAGAAAGTAAACACCCTATATACCCCAATTATAACCAACTTTCAGGTTGAACAGGGTATTACAGCAACATAGTAGACGAAATCAACAACAACAACAACAACATAGCAAACAATATCTCACTGCCAATGGTGACATGAAACAAGCATGCATACAATCTTTCTTGACACATAACCTAAGCTGATCTTCCTTCACATAGCAGAAACATTTTAACAAATCTTACATAACAGCAGGAAGACAACTTCAGACAAAAAACATAATTCTTTCACCAATAAATATTATTTTAAACCAAACACCAACACTTTCATGAAAGTGAAACTCCAATGAATTGTTTATATAGCCACTGAAATTACTTTGGGATAATAATAACCAAGATAATAATCTGTGAAATTATGCCTCTACCTCGGCAACGTTACTGTATACGTCATACCTTGGGGGGTATGGGATGTCAGGTATTGGTAGTACCTCGAACGAACGAACGAACTTTATTTTCAAAGGGTTAAGAATTGGGCGCGCAGGCCCGTCTGACATTCTGCCGTTCCTCTCTCTCTCATCATGTATACTAATATCCTTTCATCCTCACATATTCATAGGTATGTTATGAGAACTTGTAAAATGTTCATACGGTGTTCAACTGAATGACTCAGGGACTTTGTTTTTTGTTTGTTTTTTTAGGTTCATCAAGATGAGGTGGGTAGACAGTTACTTTCCATTTTCCTTTTCATTTCCTTTGCGTCCCAAACTCAAGACCAGAATCAGACTAGGTAGATAGTTAGATAGACATATACGAAATCAATTAATTTGCCAAGGGTTGAAAATCGGACACAGTCCCCTCTTGCATTCTTCCATCCTCTTGCTCATCTTTTATTACTGTTACTCAACATTCTCCAGCGTACTGAAAGTATTAATTTAAGGACAGTGCAACATTACAAGGAAGTATAACAGCATACATTAACAGTACCTGATCATAAAATTAAGAATATAAGTTATTAAGAATATAATATTAAGAATAAGTATATTGTAATGAAAACTAGATCATCAGAGCCTCCATACAGTATATTAGATAAAAGTACAACACAATCAGTTAGGGTGGCATATAATCAGCACTCATAAAGTATTTGAATAGTATACGATTGTATGAGTAAGGACTGTGCGTGTTTTTCAGGTCATTGGGAAGATTGTTCCAAAGATGAGCAGCTGAGTAAGCCAAACTAGTTTTAAATAGGTCAAGCCTGGGCTTGGGTACCTGTAATTTATTTAAGCGCTGACTACGTCTGTCATTGTATTTTAAAAGCGGCCAAAGATACTTTGGAGCATTCTGTGACAGGATTTTGTGAATAAATTTCCCTTTGTTAAAGAGGAAGCGCTTCCTGGGGGGTAATATTTGAAGATAATTATATAAATCTATACAATGTGATTGGTGTTTATCAGCAACAAGGCGCATTGCGCGTTTTTGAAGCGAGTGGAGCCTTCTTGTGTTGGAGACAGAACAACCATCCCAGATTGTGGAACAATAGTCTAGATGCGTTTGTATATGAGATATGTAGAACATTTTCCTTGCCTCTTCATCCAGGAAATGTTTAATTTTGGCTAATTGGTAAACTTTTTTGTGCTGTTTGTTTTGTGAGTGCATGTACATGTGAGTTCCAACTTAGGTGTTGGTCAACAGTGATACCTAGAGTTCTGTGTTCATTTACGTTTTCAATTAGTGATGTTCCAATGAAGAGCTGAAGTGTTGTTTTCTGCAAGTTTTGTAGTTTTTGTCTGGTTGATATTAACATACATTTTGTTTTACTAATATTTATTTGCATGCGATTCTCGTTGCTCCACGTAATAAGATTATGTGTATCGTTTTGTAAAGATTGTTCTAGTGTGGTGCAACATTTATCACTAGTATAGACAGTACAGTCATCGGCAAAAAGGTCACATGATGAGTGTTTGAAATATAGAGGAAGATCATTAATGTATACGGTAAATAGAAGAGGGCCGAGAATAGAGCCCTGAGGAACACCTGTATGGACAACGGTTGGGTTCGACAAGGAATTATTGTAAGAGACTATTTGTTGTCTGTCTGACAGGAACGATTTAATTAACTTTACCAGCTTAACATTTACTTTCATTGTTTCTAATTTTCTGATTAAAATAAAGTGATCTATCATATCAAATGCTTTTTTGAAGTCTACAAATATTGCTCCACATATATTATCGTTATTGATGTTTAGGTGCCAATTGTCTATCATCTTTGTTAAGGCTGTGTGGCATGAATGCTTTGGTCTAAACCCCGACTGACTGTCGATTAGCAGGTCGTTATCTACTAGGTGTTGTAGCGTTGTTTTGTGGATGTGTTTTTCCAGTGGTTTGGACAGCGACGATATAAGAGAAATGGGCCTATAGTTACTAAGATTACTACTATCAGATGAACCTGGTTTTAGAAGTGGGTATACTTTAGCGCTTTTAAAAGCGGATGGAAAGTAACTCCTTGCGATACATTGATTATATATGTATGTCAGTGAATCACTAATAACACTGACAAACAACATTTTTCTTTCTTATATAAGAATAACTGTTCTTAGGTCAATTTCTTGCGCTGATTTCAAATTTGAAATCGGTTTATCTCTATCACATCGGGTTCTTAAGATATTTGTGAATAAATATATTTTTGGGAAACCGTTATTTGCTCCGTTTCATTTTTACTATATAACTTATTAAAAATTAATAAAATGCAAAATAATTCTACTTTTTATACTGCTAAAAGATGCATGACATATGTTACCCTATTTTTCAAATAGTTACTGTATTTTGAAATAGTTCTGAGCGAAATATGGCTTCTAGAAGTTGTAGAAATTCGGCTGATCTGTTCTGTTACGTGTGCGGATATTTTACCGATCGTGTCCACCAGAAAAGCTTTACACCATTACTAAAGAAAGCATATGAACTTTATTTCGATTCGAAAGTTGATGATGCAAATAAATCTAGGAAGCCAAATGCAGTTTGTTCAACTTGTGCAAATACATTGGCAGGTTGGTTACGAAAATCGCCGAAGCATAAGTCGATGCCTTTTGGAGTGCCAGTAATATGGCGTGAACCGACAAATCACGCTACTGATTGTTACTTCTGCTTGACAAATATCCATGGTTTCACTTTTAAAACTAGAAAGTCTGTGGTTTATCCAAATATTGAATCGGTTTCGAAACCAGTGTCTCATGATCCAATAACGTGTCCGATCCCAGTTCAACCAGAACAATATCCGTTGGACGTGAATGAACCATCAGAAAGTGATAGTTTACCTGCTTTAGAAACTAATTCTGACTCGGATTATATACCGGTGAATGATAGTGTTCACTTAATTAACCATTCAGAACTTTCAGATCTAATACGTGATCTCGCTCTTACCAAAGGACAAGCGGAATTACTCGGTTCGCGACTCAAAGAATGGAATCTTTTAGCGCCCAATACTCCGATATCTAAATTTCGTCATAGACACAGAGAACCTGTTCAATACTTTGAGATGGATGATGACATTTGCTATTGCAAAGATGTAAACGGTCTAATGGTGCACCTCGGTCATGAGCACATAGTCAACGAATGGCGACTTTTCATCGACTCTTCCAAGACTAGTCTAAAAGCCGTGTTATTGCATAACGGAAATTTATTTTCATCAATTCCAGTCGCCTACTCTGTTCATATGAAAGAAACTTATGACAATATGGCTATACTTTTGGCACAAATAAAGTGCAATGACTACCAATGGCGGATTTGTGGAGACCTAAAGGCCATTGCAATTCTCACGGGCATGCAGACTGGGTATACTAAATGTTGTTGCTTCCTATGTGAATGGGACAGCCGCAACAGACAGGAACATTATGCAAGAAAAGTGTGGCCTATCAGGGATCGTATGCAGCTCGGGCATGAAAATGTAATGCACGAGCCATTAGTTAACAAAGACAGCATCATTTTACCACCTTTACATATAAAGTTGGGGCTCATGAAGAATTTTGTAAAAGCGTTAGATAAAACGAGCAAAGCTTTCACTTATCTTCGAGAAAAGTTTCCGCAAATTAGCGATGCAAAGATAAAGGAAGGTATCTTTGTAGGACCTCAGATTAGGAAAGTTATTGCAGACAAACAATTCGAGAACTTGTTACATGGTAGTGAACTTCGCGCATGGATGGCATTCAAATCGATCGTCGATAACGTTCTGGGAAATCACAAATCTGTCGACTATGTGCATATTGTTAAGCAGTGCATAGATGCATACATAATTATGGGCTGTAACATGTCCCTCAAAATCCATTTGCTCGATTCGCATCTTGACTTTTTCCCTGACAACCTTGGCGAAGTCAGCGATGAACATGGAGAACGATTCCATCAAGATATCGCCGTAATGGAGTCACGTTATCAAGAACGGTGGAGTGTGACCATGTGATGCCTCCTTTATTGTATTCTAAACACTCACGGGTGTTCATCAGGTTATACTTCGGTTGAGTGAGTACGCACCAACTTATGTTGATGCTAGTTTTTATAAATGTCTTCTGTCACGCACGAATATGCACAATTTGGTGTAGGGGAATTCGTGCGCGCTTGTGTCCAAGCAAGGCAGATGACGTCAGAGGTTACAAAATGAAAGCCAGCATTTCAAGCCAGACATTGAGTCTGTTGCCTATATTCCTATATATATACCCAGTGTGTTGGGTTAGTTATTCTTCTGGTACAATGACTTCTTGGTAGAAGTCATTGTCGGATTACACTACACGTAAGTCCGAACCAGTTTTTGGTAAGAAGTGAATTGTTTACTTGAACTTTCGTGTCACCATCCTTTGTTGGCATCTAGCTAGCACCTTTCTGCAAAGGGGTGTTATAATGGATCAACGGGGAATTTCACTGAAAGTATTTTAATATTACAAAGGATTCAAGGCTTCATCCTTTACGGTTTATTGGATTGTAATGATATATGGATTGCCGTCGTACGAGTCACGGCGACGAAGAGAGGTTAGCCAAGCACTAGGACATAACCTTCGTTGTTTATATTAGATGCAAGTATGTATGGATCTGCCATGTCAGGGGTACCAAGCTACTAAAGTACCCGACCAGAATTGTAGGATAGAATCAATATATTTATTCCAAGACCTTTATGGTTGAATAGTCCTAACGGTCATGACATTGACGCAAGGTCAAACCCTGATCTTATGTGAGGAAGTTACTATGCCTGTACCATGCCCATATATATGCTACATGTACGTTTACTGTGAAATCCATGTTGGAGTACTGTAACCTGTTGTCGTCAACGTATTTTCGTCCTAAATAAATTATGATGTCAGTAAATCTAACGAGTTCGTCCCTATACATATTGGCACTCGTTGACGTGCCGGCTTGTTATTGAAGTCCTTCTTTCACGTTCCAAGAAAGAAACATTCGCGTTATTATTGTCAAATCCAAATAGCATCGCCCGTGTTGGACCGTTGTCACTACGACACCATCAACATCCTTTAGTCAGCGGTTCACACCCCAGGAAAAGCGAGGCTACAACTATGGCGGCGCAGTGTGGTCTGAAAATGTCCATTTTTTCAGTTATGCAATCGAACTCAATCCAACTCGGTTGAAAAGAAAAATGCAGTCTTTCAAGGCGACAACATCCTGGACTGGTTATAAAATCTAACGGCTACTCAAGGTCAAGATGGACTCAACTGTTTCTATCATTTGCGGACTCTACCAGGTGCTACGTAAGCTTCCTCGGTGATACAGCGCCGGAGTGCAAGACTCTGCAATCCTAGAAATTGCATTTTATCACGAAATGATAAGTATTACTCTGTTCGTTGTCACCGTCTTATGTTAGCTGAGCCGCTTTTTAATATGTCCATTGTAGTATTTCTTGTGATGCATGTTTTATGTTCCATGTTTGTTCTGGGCGGTAGGGAGGTCGATCTGTCGAACGAGATCCATCTCGAAGCCAATTCGGGCTCTTCGTCAGACGTTCTGTAGGGCTCATTTTGTAAGTTTCAATTGAGCGATAATTCCGGTACAAGGCTAGAAACCTTGCCGAAGTTCTGATCGCTAGTTGTCCCTTATGATAGTATCTGTTTAGCTGTTGCGTCACGTTTACTTGTTGTTTTTGGCAGTTATTTTTACTCGTATTTTGTTTTATGATGAATTTTGTTTGTATTATGCGTCCGTCTAATCTTCCTGTCGTTCAGTTTTTTTACAAAACCTATGTTTTTACACTGTGTTGTCAATTGTCTTGTGTAAGTTTTTATCGCAGTTATCATCGTAAATTTTTACGACATTCTATTTCAGTTTCACATTTTAATTTTGTTGACCTCTGCGATCGTCTTCTTCGTCTTTGATTATCTCGTCTTGTCATTGTTGTTGCTATTGTCTTTGGCTCTTGTCTGTTCTTAATATTTCATTGTATAAATTATTTTAATTGATTAATAATATTTAGTATATTTAAGTGATAATTAGGTACCGTTCTTAGACAAGAACGTATTGCACACACTTAAAGTAAATTAATTGATAATTATTTGAGTAAATCAAAATGTCGTCGCTTGAATATTTTATGAAACAGGCAAAATCCGTTGGGATGGCTCCTGACGAGGCGAAAGCATTCGCACTATCGGAATACAAAAAGGCTCAAGAGATAGAAGCTGAACAGAGGAAATTAGAACTTCTGAAACAAGTGAGATCACTATTGGGTCTTGTTCAGTTCTACGCTAAGTTCATACCTCATCTGTCCACTATTACTGCACCTTTCTCTTCGTTATTAAAAAAGGGCGCGGCTAACGTGATTCGGTGGTCGGAGGAACACCAAATCGCGTTGGACACCATTAAGGCATTCTTTTCTAAACCTCCTATGTTACAATTGCCTAATGCGAACCTTCCTTTCATCTTGCGCAGTGACGCCTCTGCCTACGGTATTGGAAGCGTGTTACTACAGGAGTACGCGGGCACCTTGCACCCAGTACTGTTCGTTTCAAGGAAACTTACGTCGGCTGAACAAAAGTACTCCGTTCTCGATAAGGAACTTTTGTCTCTCGTGTGGTCTATAACTAAACTCCAACGTTATCTTCTTGGATCACATTTCTTTGTAGAGACGGATCAGAAAGCACTTACTGCATTAAACACCAAAGACGTCAGATCTGCAAAGTCCACCAGATATGCAATTTCATTGCAACCCTACTGTTTCACAATCCGGGCAATACCTGGATCACAGAACGTTTTCGCTGATATTTTGTCCCGCTGCCCGAGTGAATCATGCGACTTGGTACGCCCTACAAATGTGGATGCCTCTACACATACTACATCACATTTGTAAACATGACGTTCTTTGAACTTTACTTTGTGAATCAGTGACAATTTTTTTTTTTGGTACATACTTAGTCAAGTGAATAAAGTTGTAACATTCCGTTGAATTACTTGAAGCGGAAAGAAGAAAAAAAATCAAAAAAAACAGTGAATTATATATATAACAGTGAGGATCACATAACTTTTAGTATTTATGACATTATCTGCGTAAAGATACATTGTGAATTTAGATAAACAATAGTATATCGTGAACTATTTAACAATATTTTGTGGAATCTTTGGTATTTCAACATACTAAAACTTTTAAGGATCTTCGTGTTTATGAACTGGTTTTGAAGTTAACTTAGAATCTTCAAGAACTAATTGAACTTGTAGCAGTGTAATGAACTGAAACATTATTCAGTACATTGTGATTAATGAACATATTTAATTAGTTTAATTAGTTTAATATAATTAACTATAAATATTTTAATCCTAATGATTACATCGAGTAACTATCACTCATTTTAGATAGTGATACGTCATTGGTAGTTATTCTATGATACTACTCATCCTTAGACACGGTTAGGTGTGTTGATGACTTCAAGTGTTGTATTCATATTCTTTGATTTTTGCCACTTCTCATTTTTTAATTTTTATGCATTTTCATCTTTTCCTTTAAATTCATGTATTACCATATCTCTTTATTTCTTATTGCATTTGGTTTCAATTAATCATCCTTTATGCTTTGATTTTCTTTCATCTCTTCCACAATGTTCCAAAGGTGGTCAATTGTGATGATATGCTTTTATGCATATTTGTTGTTCAGTTGAGTTGAATTTGATTTTGTTCGTTCACTCTCCTCTTATTGATTAATATGCCTTTCTTGCATTATTAGTATTATTAGTATATAATACATATTTGTAAGCTTGTTTCACCTCTCCGCGTTAATTAAAGAAAAAAAATTTAATAGAATTAAATTTTTTTGCGGACGGTGTGAAGGAAGCTGATGCCTCCTTTATTGTATTCTAAACACTCACGGGTGGTCATCAGGTTATACTTCGGTTGAGTGAGTACGCACCAACTTATGTTGATGCTAGTTTTTATAAATGTCTTCTGTCACGCACGAATATGCACAATTTGGTGTAGGGGAATTCGTGCGCGCTTGTGTCCAAGCAAGGCAGATGACGTCAGAGGTTACAAAATGAAAGCCAGCATCTCAAGCCAGACATTGAGTCTGTTGCCTATATTCCTATATATATACCCAGTGTGTTGGGTTAGTTATTCTTCTGGTACAATGACTTCTTGGTAGAAGTCATTGTCGGATTACACTACACGTAAGTCCGAACCAGTTTTTGGTAAGAAGTGAATTGTTTACTTGAACTTTCGTGTCACCATCCTTTGTTGGCATCTAGCTAGCACCTTTCTGCAAAGGGGTGTTATAATGGATCAACGGGGAATTTCAATGAAAGTATTTTAATATTACAAAGGATTCAAGGCTTCATCCTTTACGGTTTATTGGATTGTAATGATATATGGATTGCCGTCGTACGAGTTTATGGTTGAATAGTCCTAACGGTCATGACATTGACGCAAGGTCAAACCCTGATCTTATGTGAGGAAGTTACTATGCCTGTACCATGCCCATATATATGCTACATGTACGTTTACTGTGAAATCCATGTTGGAGTACTGTAACCTGTTGTCGTCAACGTATTTTCGTCCTAAATAAATTATGATGTCAGTAAATCTAACGAGTTCGTCCCTATACATATTGGCACTCGTTGACGTGCCGGCTTGTTATTGAAGTCCTTCTTTCACGTTCCAAGAAAGAAACATTCGCGTTATTATTGTCAAATCCAAATAGCATCGCCCGTGTTGGACCGTTGTCACTACGACACCATCAACATCCTTTAGTCAGCGGTTCACACCCCAGGAAAAGCGAGGCTACACCATGCTTGCCGATTATTGTTGGATGCTTCATCGCGATGTACCACATGCCATTCACAGACGAAAGTCGACTGCAAAGAAATTCAAGCCTACATAACTGTTATACTTCTTGTACGAGTACGAATGATGTTGTAATACTGTATGCGTTGTTAAAAAACTTCAATTGCGTATTTCTAGAGATCCCGACCTGATAGAGAAAAACGGTTTGCAGATTTAAAAACAGCGCATTAAAATTGACCAGAAAAACATAGAAATGTTAGAGAAAGAAAAAAAAATTTTTTTGTTAGCCAGTGTAACAGGTGCGGCAAAACGCAGTATTCGATTACTGATTCCATCAAGTCCCGATGAGTTATTATCTTTAAGGCCAGTAATATAGTTGTAAACTTCGTTAACTGTTATAAAAGGGATGTCGGGTGGAATTGTGTTAGTACATTTGTTCTCGCAGAACGTTGATAATTTGCTTAAGTCACAAGGGGGAGACGGAATGGTGGATTTTATATTGTTGATGTCTGCCTGAAAATGATTGCTGAAGTCAGTACAAGTAAGTGGCGTATTGGGAGTATGTGGGTCTGGAAAATTTCGTTTGTTCACTAAAGTGTTGATTGCCTTCCATATCTCTTTACTGTTTGTTTTACTCTGAACTAAATTTCTAAAATAGTTTTTCTTTTCTCTGCGAATTAAGTATTGTACTTTATTTCTTATTGTCCGATATGTAGTGATATCCTTATTTTTATGCGCTCTATCTCTAAAAATGTGCAAGAACTACAGAACCATTAGCCTTATTAGTCATCCAAGTAAGGTGATGTTAAGGATACTTTTGAACAGAATAAAACAGAAATCAGAAGAAATCTTGTCAGAGGAACAGGCTGGCTTTAGACCAAAAAGAAGTACCTCAGAACAAATCTTCAATATTAGATTACTGATCGAAAAACATCTCCAGCATCAACATGATTTATACCATAACTTCATCAATTTCACAAAAGCCTTCGATCGAGTCTGGCATGAAGGTTTATGGCAAATAATGAGAAAATTCAATTTTGATACCAACATCATAGATATCATTGAAGCACTATACACGGACGCAAGCAGTGCTGTTTTTGCAAGCAATGACATTGGAGAATTTTTCAAAACAACTGTAGGAGTTCGCCAGGGATGTATCCTGTCACCAGTGCTCTTTAACATTTATCTAGAACATATTATGCAGGAGGCTCTCTACGATTATAAGTCAACCATATAGATTGGAGGCCGACCTCTGTGTAATCTACGTTTTGCTGATGATATTGATCTGATAGCTGGAACAGAATCAGAACTTCAAGACCTTACCTCTAGACTGGAGAAAGTAACAAGAACATATGGGATGGAAATTAATATAGAAAAAAGCAAGATATTGGTGAATAGCCATAAGAAACATGTTCCGACCAACATTACGTTAAATGGGCAAACGTTAGAAGAAGTTAACACCTTTAAATATCTCGGGTCCACTATATGTAGTGATGGAAGATCAAATAAAGAAATCAAGACAAGACTTGAGATGGCCTCAGCTGCCATGACAAGGTTGAATGTGATCTGGAAAAGTAACATCAGTTTTCCTGTGAAGATCAAATTATACAAATCACTTGTATTATCTATTCTCTTGTATGGGTGTAAGGGCTGGACACTCACTGCAGATACGGAGCGAAGGATTCAGGCTTTCGAGCATAAATGTTATAGAAGAATTTTGCGCATTTGCTATAAAGAGCACAAAACAAATGTCTATGTTAGAGAGAAGATAAACACCTATGCAGGCCATCAAGAACCACTTTTGTCAATAGTGAAACGTCGAAAGCTTGCCTGGTTTGGGCATGTAACTCGTCATGACTCCCTTTCGAAAACGATCCTCCAGGGAACAGTCGAAGGTAAACGGAGAAGAGGAAGGCAAAGAAAATCCTGGGCTGATAACATCAAAGAATGGGCAGGACACGGTTTCTCCACACTTGTACGCATTGCTGAGAATAGAGAGCAGTGGAGGACCCTGTCTGCTGATGCTTCCACCATGGCACCCCTACGACCCATGACGGGTTATGGGTTGAGATGAGATGATGATCTCTTTGCCTCATAGCGTCAAGAACTTCTTGTGTGATCCATGGAGATTTAATTTGCCTTTTCACGCGAATTTCTTTAGTAGGCGCATGCTTATTAAAAATACTATAAAATATCATTGTCCAATATGCGATGGCGTCATCAGGATCAGGAATTTGAAAAACGTTGGCGAGAGGTGCAGTTCGCAAATCATTCAAAAATAATTCACGGTTGAAATTTTTAAGACTTCTATATTGAAAACTAATGTGTTTATTTTTTTTTTGAGATTTGTACCCATTTTTTGCCCAAGTGCAACATATGGGATAATGGTCACTCATAGCAATAGTAGGGATGGAGCATTCTATAATATTTTCTGGACAGGTTACATAGATATGATCGATCAGTGTGGATGACGTTGTTGTTACTCTGGTAGGTTTGTTGACTATTTGTTTCATGTTATACGATGCTATGATGTTGGTCCATATATTGTTTGGCTTGTGCATGTCGATATTAAAATCACCAAGAAGAATAATTTCGTTAACTGTAGTAATAACTTTATCCATCATTTTGGTAAAATCTTCAAACCATGTTGTTCCTACACTGGGATTACGATAAAGATATCCGATTAAAATAGATCTTTGCTTTTGGGGCTTTATCTCTAACCATATGCATTCTATATCTATAGTCTCAAGATCGTTTCTGCGGCGATAACTGAGAGAAGTAGAAATATAAACTGCTAGACCCGTCTCTAATTGTCTACTAGAATCTCGCCGAATAGTTTTAAAACCTCTGAGCGCAATGTCATCGTCGGTTATTTTCTCATTCAGACGACTTTCGGAAAAACCAAAAACCTGGAAATTTACCTCTGGTGAAGGAGCTGTCATGCCCTTTTCATGGCAGCCCGGCCACCTTTGGTCCAAACCTGGCATCCAGCTCTCACCTGTGGCTCCTCGTAGCTGTCAGCATGCGACAGCGGCCACCATCGGGGAAACGGCTTTGACAGGCCGGCTAAACTAGGTGAGGGTAGCCGACTACTTATAAACCTTCGGGGAGTTAGGGTCTGCCTACCCATGCTTGCGAAGACTGGATTCGATAGACTGCGCGGAAAAAAACCAATTGTTGATTCAACGGACATGACGGCGATTACCAGCAACGCGCTGTGGAGCGTAAGGTCATCCACTGCACCTGACTTCATCTCCAGTCGTCTTTCTTGCCACTGGATTCAGATGGACTCAGGCGAGAGAATGAGGTCGACGAATTGCGCAACTCTTCCTCACTTTAAACCAAATCACTCCGCAAGTCACTCTTTTATCCACTCATCCATCCATTCACAACAAGTCCTGTGGCGATGGGCGAGAGGCGAAGCAGCAGACGTGGGTACGCTGGCAGTCGTAGTCGCAGACCTACACACAGGCGGCTCAGGCCATATGGTCGTCTTCCACCTGATCGGAGCAGCAGCGGGATTCGGCAGCCCCCTGAGTGATTGAGCAGCCCTCTTTAGGAAAGCACTGCTCACCTCCATGGCATGAGGAAGGGGCTAGAAAAGGTGCCCTAAACACTGCCTGCTCCACCATTACCTAACCAGCTTGCCGCGGTTGGTGGTACCCTACTGTGGCGGGTGACACATAAGAAAAATAAAGGAAAGATTTTTCCCCTTAATTCTAGGCGCATGGAATGTGCGCACTCTCCTTGACAAAGACTTTAACGCAAACAGACCTGAGAGGCGAACTGCCCTGAATGGGAGAGAACTGGCTAGATACAACATTGATATAGCAGCACTGAGTGAAACTCGACTTGCAGGCGAGGGCCAACTTTGCGAAAAGAGTGCAGGTTATACATTCTATTGGAGCGGAAGAGGAACTGAAGAAAGACGAGAAGCAGGGGTTGGATTTGCTATCAAAACAGCAATTGTCAGCAAGTTAGCGGGGCCCCAAAGGGAATAAATGACCGACTCATGACGGTCAAGATTCCCCTGCTTTATGGAAGGAAACATGCCACCATCATTAGCACGTATGCACCAACTATGACAAACCAGGATGACGTCAAGGATACGTTTTACGAAGAACTGCATGCAGTCATTGCATCAGTTCCTAAAGCAGATAAGCTCATCATTCTTGGTGACTTTAATGCAAGAGTATGCTCAGGTAACATCTGGAATGGCACTATCGGAAAGTACCGCGTGGTCTGTAACAGCAATGGACTTCTTCTCCTCCAGACTTGCGCAGAACATGACTTCCTTGTCACCAACACCATTTTTCGACTTCTTACCCTCAACAGGACCTCCTGGATGCACCATCGCTCAAAGAATTGGCACCTAATTGACTATGTAATTGTTAGGAAGAAGGACAGGCAAGATGTCCGGGTGACCAAGTCCATGTGTGGTGCCGAATGCTGGACTGATCATCGCCTTATTGTGTCTAAACTTAAAATTCGTATCCAACCAGCCAGACGCCCTCAGGGGAAGAAAACTTTTTAAAAAAGGCTGGATGTCACCAAACTAAAGAAGATAAAAATCAAACAGTAATTTACTGACACCCTAGAAGAAATGATCCAAAGTCTACATCTAAGAAAGACGCTTTCAACAACATGCGTAGAATCGTCCAACATAAACTACGCCAGCTGCAGGATTCATGGCTGAGTAATAAAGCAGATGAGCTCCAAGGCTTTGCTGACAGCCATGACTTGAAAAATGTTTACCATGCACTCAAAGCGTTCTATGGTCCAACATCAGGATTATTCCCCCTTCTTAGTGCAGATGGAAAAACACTAATTACAGACAACGAAAAAATTCTCCAACGCTGGGTAGAACATTTTAATAATATTCTGAACCAGCCATCATCTATTAACGACGAAGCCATCAACCGCCTGCCCCAAATTCCTATAAATGAAGCACTAGATGCTATATATCAACTCTGGGGGAAACTCGAAAAGCGATTCGTCAACTTTCTAGTGGAAAGGAACCGGCTCTGATTCAATTCCTGTTGAGGTCAATAAAGCTGGCAGTACAGTTCTGATAGAGAAACTTCACATGATCTTCCAACAAATGTGGCAGCGTGAAACCATCCCACACAATCGCAAAGATGCGTCAATTATACATCTGTATAAACGTAAAGGTAATCGCCAAGACTGTAACAACCATCGAGGCATCTCTCTATTATCAATCGCAGGAAAGATATTCGCCAGAATCCTTCTGAATCGCCATACGGCTCATCTTGACAAAGGTCTTCTACCTGAAAGTCAGTGTGGATTCCGGAAAGAACGTGGAACCACCGATGGCGTTTGACACAGTCAGTAGAGAGGGTCTATGGAAGATCATGGCAAAATACGGTTGCCCACAGAAATGTATCACAATAGTGCAGCAACTGCATGATGGAATGCGGGCTAGAGTTCAGGAAAACGGTTAGTTATCGGAGCCTTTCCCGGTCTCAAATGGAGTTAAACAAGGGTGTGTACTTGCATCGACTCTGTTCAGTATCATGTTTTCTGCTATGCTGACTGATGCTTTCAGAGACGGGGACACAGGAATCGACATAAGATATCTTATTGATGGAAAATTGTTTAACCTTAGGAGGTTCAAGCAAAAACCAAGGTCAAATCATACATCATCAGAGATCTTATGTTTGCTAACGATTGTGCCCTCAATGCTGGCTCAGAGGCTGATCTGCAGAATAGCGTGGATAGATTCTCCGAAGTCTGTTCCAAGTTTGGGCTTACCATCAACACGGAGAAAACAGAAATCATGTACCAACCAGCTCCTGGCACAATTTATACTGAGCCAGTCATCAAGGTAAATGGTGAGAAACTGAAAGTTGTGAACAGATTCACATACCTTGGTAGCACACTATCACAGAACATCGTCATTGATGATGAGGTGAACACCAGGATCTCCAACGCCAGCAGCACATTTGGCAGACTATACACCAACGTTTGGCATCGAAGTGGCATTAGTCTACAGGCAAAGCTGAAGACGTACAGAGCTGCGGTGCTTCCAGTGCTGCTTTATGCATGTGAAACATGGACTGTATACAGGCGCCACGTAAAGAAGCTAAACCACTTCCATACAGTCTGTCTCAGAGAGGTAATGAACATCAAATGGCAAGACAAGACCCCAAGGAGGTCGGGTCGGCTCAGAGGTATGGCGTCCGCCTTGTATTCAAGAGGCACCGGATTCGAATCCCAGTTGAGGATTATAATTTATTGAAATATTTTTTTTTCAGAACCAGTGGCCCTAATTACCTCATACTCCCCCCTGGTCTCATGGGTAGTGAGATCGAATGTCTAGCCTTCTCGGATAGGGGCGAAAAAATAGGAGGTCCCGTGTGCAAGTTGCGCACGTTAAAAATCCCACGGCAGTTGGAAATCATAAAGTGTAGGCTTATCAGTCGCTGCCCTGGCAAAATTTAAAAATTAAGAAACTGTTGGATAATTTTTTTTTTTTTTAAAGTGTCTGTCAGCTTTTAATAAACATTTAAACAATTGACAAATAAATATTGTATCGCAGTAGCGTCTCCCACTTAAAGATTTTATGATAATTTTACACGACTTTTAAATGCGTACGGACAGCATCCTGACGTGTAAACAGGAAATTTCGTAGAACACCGGCGCCGATAACTGAGAGATAACTCAAGACACCTGTTACGTTTCTTATGGAAATAACTTTTTATGTCTGCTAAGTCAGCAGAATTGAGCTCTTTTGTTCTCCCGTGTCTTATCACATGTAATTTCTTATTGATATTATTTTTATATTTTGTTTTTGATCGAGTGTTTTGATGGCCGATCTTTTTAAGGAAATGGCATGTAAGATTTCCTAGCACTTTTTGTACACCATGAAGATGCTTCAAAACCTCTTTTTGTACTCATAGCCCATTATAAAATAAACAGAGTTCATTTACACTGCATTCATGCATGAAAAAGTCATTCCAAACCAAGAACCAGAGAAACCGACTTTCAACTATAAAAAAGCAAACTGGGAAGCCTTCCAATCAGACCTGGAGGTGATGGAATATAAAGACATGGAAACAGATGATACTGACTTGTGGGCAGAAACACTGACCAATGAAATTCTTAAAATAGCAATAAAATATATACCAAATAAAAATATGCCACAGCACCTAAAACCAATAAATAACATTAACAAGAAAAGAAAAACTCAGTGGAATAAAGAACCAGTTGCCTGGTGGAATAAAAGCTGTGCAGAAATTCATGAGAGAAGAAAAAGGGCCTTACAAAAATATAGAAATAACAGAACAGAAGAAAACTATGATGAGTATAAACATATTAGGAATGAATCTAACAGAATAATATTTAAAGCCAAAGAAACTAACTGGAAGGAGTTTTGTCAGTCACTTAAACCTAGCACCCAAATTAAAGAAGTATGGAAAAAGCTTAAGGCAATCAAAGGGAACAATAAGAAAACAATAATGTCAACAATCAAACTACCAAAGAGAGCAGAAACAGATAAAGAAAAAGCTAATGCCCTAGCTGAATATTTCTATAAAGTCAGTGCAAAAAGTAGTCTTGGTCAGGAAGAAAATGACAGAAGAAAAAGACTTAGGATACAGTTTTCAAAAGAACTACCAGATCAGAAACAAACTATTTAGATGCTGATATAACAGAGGAAGAAGTAACTAGTGCAATAAATGAGAAATCTAACACTGCCTCAGGGCATGATATACTTAGTTATGAAATCCTTAAGAAAGTACCCAAAAAAACTATAAACAAAATAACTTCCCTCTATAACAAAATCTGGAGCTTAGGAAAGATACCAAAAGCATGGAAAGTAGCTATGATAGTACCCATCCTAAAACCCAATAAGGAAGCCCATGATGTAAGTTCATATAGGCCTATCTCCTTAACATCACAACTAGGTAAAATACTGGAAACTGTTGTGAATAAAAGAGTTAAATTCTACCTAGAAAAAAACCAGTTATATAGCCCAAACCAGTCAGGGTTTAGAGCAGACAGAAGTACAGTAGACCAGCTTGTAAGATTAGAACATGATGTAAAGCTAGGGTTCAAGAGGAAAGAGAAAACAGTGGCAGTCTTTCTAGATGTAGCTAGAGCATATGATGAATGCTGGCGAGATGGAGTTCTTTACAAAATGAAAAAGATTGGCATTACTGGTAAAACCTATAGGTATCTAGAAAACTTTTTACAGGACAGGTATTTTGCTGTACAAGTGAATAATGATAGGTCAGAAATATATGAACAACAGAATGGGATTCCTCAGGGATCAGTGATTTCTCCTTCAATTTTCACTATAGCTGTAAATGATTTAGCAGATGAATTTAATGACATAAAGAACGCAGTATCACAATTTGCAGATGACTGTGCCATTTGGCGATCTGGGAAAAACTTGGACCATGTTTACCAAAAACTTCAAAATCAAATAGACAAAGTTTCAGAGTGGATGAATAGTTGGGGCTTCCAAATTAATGTAAACAAAACAGTAGGTATGATTTTCAGCAAAGGAAATTTTAAAAAAAATAACAAAATCAATATAACCATTAAAGGACAGAAAATATGTACCTCCTCAACAACAAGATTTCTGGGCATAACTTTAGATAAACAACTAAATTATAATAAACATATAGACAATTTGGTAGAAAGCTGTAGGGGACCCCTAAATATACTAAGGATTGTTAAACTAATGGATGGGGGGCCAGCAATAAAATAATGCTTATGTTCTACAAGTCTTTCATCAGGGGGAAACTGGATTATGCCAGCATAGACTATGACTCAGCTGCAGCTTCTAACAAAGCAAAACTGGACAGGATTCAAAATGCAGCCATGAGAACCATTACAGGTGCATTTATATCGACACCAGTAGAAGCTCTAGAAGTAGCTCTTGGCATACTTCCCCTTGGTCTAAGCCGGAAAGAACTAAGATTAAATTATTGGAGTAAAGTAGCACAAGAAGTGACCCACCCAGCACATAAAGCATTTGTCAAAAACCAACCAAGTGTATGGGACGTCCCCTTAAATAAAGATAGATATCCAACAGGGTGGAGAACTATAGAAGACTTAACGCAGTTCAAAGAACTATCAAACACAATTGAAAATAGTAATAAATACAGAAGCAAAATACCACCCTGGGAACTAAAAACACCAATCATAGACTACTCACTTACTGAAAAGATCAAACAAAACATAGAAGATAAGGAAGCCAAAATGATAAGTAGAAAGTTTATAGATCAACTAACTAAACAAAGTCTGGCCGTCTACACTGATGGATCCAAGGGTGATAGTGGGCAACTAGGTGTCGAGTTGTAATACCACAATGGGGAATAAAAAAAAGCTACAGTGTAACTGAAGGGGCTTCGATTTTTACCGCAGAGATGGTAGCAATTCTAAAAAGCCTAAAATAATCGAAGATAACCCATCAGAAGCTGTTACGATATTTAAAGACTCACTACCATCACTACAAGCACTAAAACACCCAGGTAAATGTAGCCGGCCAGACATAAAGGAAGAAATTCTAGCAATTAATACATCACTAGGGAACAGAGGATGTAGTGTGAGGCTAGTGTGGGTTCCAGCACACATAGGTATTGCTGGTAACGAGTTGGCAGATCAGAACGCCAAGAATAGAAAAACAAGTAAAAACAATATAAGAGCAGGACTGGGAAGGTCGGAGATCAAGAGCCAAGTGAAGATAACTATAAACGAGGAATGGAAGACAACATGGAAGAAAAGTAGAAAAGGCAGACACGCGTTCAAACTGCTGAAAGAACCAACTAGGACATGCCAGGTCAGAGAAGAATTAAAGATACCATCAAACAAACAACTGTGGCGTCTCCGTCTCGGTGCAGCATACTTTATGATAGGAGAACCACACTGCCAAGAATGTCAGGAAGAGAATGACATAGAACACTACCTGATCCACTGTAAAAAGTATGAACAACAAAGGCTTGAATTAAAAACTTACTATAGAAATCACAATATAGACTTAACCGGTGAAAAGGTTTTAAGTATAGATGCCCCAAGAGATGCCCAATCAATACTTAAAAGATATATACATAAAACAAAGGAAAACATA
This sequence comes from Oreohelix idahoensis, assembly GCA_024509875.1. Taxonomy (NCBI): domain Eukaryota; kingdom Metazoa; phylum Mollusca; class Gastropoda; order Stylommatophora; family Oreohelicidae; genus Oreohelix; species Oreohelix idahoensis. Next base: position 254,223 of record JAMPIV010022560.1, read on the forward strand.
TAAGGTTAGCACTTCAGGAAAACATACAACTAAATAGAAATTAAGCAGCAAGAACTAACAAAGCATTAACAAAAAACTAACTACTCATAGGACAAGGAAAGACAACGAGGTATTAAAAAAGGGCAACAACTCAAAAAGAACTAATACAAATTAAAACCAAGAGTAAAGGAGTAAAGGTGGTTGGGGTGGCAGGAGGGGACATGGTGCGCGGCCGGACGATGCGTCGGGGCCTTGGGTCCCACCCACTGCAGACCCAAGTGGAACAGTCCCAACTAAGATGGTTTGGCCATGTCTGCAGAATGGGAGAAGACCGGCTACCACGACAAGCATGGGAAACAAAGAGCCAAGGATCCAGACCCCGAGGACGACCCAGAGTCCGCTGGGAGGACAACATTAGGCAATCTTTGAAGGACCGAGAACTAGAATGGAACCAGGCCAGGAGGAAGACAGCCGAAGGGATAGTCTGGCGCTCTCTCTTCCAAACCTCTACACCTCACGGTAGAAGGGGAACGACTAAGTAGTAGTAGTAAAGGACAATAGTTATCTATAAACAATACAAAAGAGAAAATAAAATGGACAAATACTAATATAAATAAAAATCAGCAACTGCAAAAGACAATAGTTATTTAAATTGAATACAAAATTAGTTAATAAAATGACACTAAATACCCCAATTATAACCAACTTTCAGGTTGAACAGGGTAGACCAAGATGGAACGAGAAGAGGCAATAATGGTCAGCTGTTAAGTGCCCGCTCTCCACCCATCAACTCATCAAAACAACAACAACTACACTGCATTGAAGCATACCTTGTTGTCATGTCAGACCTAAGAGTCTTTTATATTCGGACATGCGCCCTAATATAACCATGTGTCCGGCACAAAAGATCAGTACAGTGACACTTATGTGTCATTAGATCTTTTGTGTGAAAACACAGAGGATCATTACAGTGACACTTGTTTGTGATTGGGTCTATTTGTGTTGGGACATGCGTTTATGTTGGGCGTGTTCCAATGCGACTCATGCGAGTTAAATGCGACCTCATGCGAGAAAAAAAATGCGACCTCATGCGAGGAAAAAAAAAAGTACAGTGACACTTATGTGTCATTAGATCTTTTGTGTGAAAGAAAACACAGAAGATCACTAAAATGACACTTGTGTGTCATTGGGTCTTTTTGTGTTTGGACTTGCGCCTACTATCCGGCTTTGGCTAGGATCATGTGTCTTGGCCAGGGCCGGGGGTGGGCGTGCGATCAATGCGACGTTATGCGAGGAAAATAAATGCGACCTCATGCGAGGAAAAAAAAAAGAAAGCACAGAAGATCATTACAGTGACACTTGTGTGTCATTGGGTCTTTTTGTGTTGGGACATGCGTTTATGTTGGGCGTGTGCCAATGCGACTCATGCGAGTTAAAAAAATGCGACCTCATGGGAGGAAAAAAAAAAGTCTTTTATATTTGGACATGCGCACTAATATCCGGCCTTTGGCTAAGATCAATGTGTCTTGGCCGGGGTCGGGCGTGCTCAACTGCGACTCATGCGAGTTTTAAAAAAATGCGACCTCATGCGAGGAAAAAGAAAAATGCGACCTCAAGCGAGGGGGGAAAAAAATTATATTTGGACATGCGCCCTAATATCCGGCCTTTGGCTAAGATCAATGTGTCTTAGCCAGGGCCGGGGTCAGGCGTGCTCCACAGCGACTCATGCGAGTTTTTTTTTAAATGCGACTCATGCAAGAGGAAAAATTTTTTTTTTATATTTGGACATGCGCCCTAATATCCGGCCTTGGCTAAGATCAATGTGTCTTAGCCAGGGCTGGGGTCAGGCGTGCTCCACTGTGACTCATGCGAGTTAAAAAAAATGCGACTCATGCGAGCTTTAAAAAAAATTTATTCTGTATATATATAACCGACTAGGTTGAACGGGACGCGCATAGTCAAAACGAGGCAAAAGTTTATTTTTAAAAAAAAACACTGCATTATGGATCTTTCACAGAGTACTATACGCGAGAGAACACAAATACTGGCAACCAAGATTCACAGAGACAAAACACGGCAGGAAAATATAATAGAACAAGCCATCAAACTCGCAACTCTAATTGATAAAACAGCAACTAACGTCATTACATTGCAGGAAGAACTAGAACAATATCAACACCATAGACTAAGAGGTGCCCTGTTACGGACAAAACTGAACACAATCACACAAGAGATACCCAGCAAACAACACATGGCAATAGAATAAAACACACAGCGAAACAAGCAAATAGGCCAAATAGTTGACTTTTATCTGTATTTCAATTTGGCCTTGTATTTTAATAATGCACATGATGTTTGTAATATTGTATACAAATGTGTCTTTGTTCTTTCTCTCTTTTTTTTCTTTCTTTTTTTCCTACCTTCCCCACCCCCTTTAACACACATCCTCATCCTCCTCCCCACACACACAACGTTAAAGATGAGGTACTCCATCACCCAATATTTTTATCTTAAGTACACGTGTGAGAGTGTGTGCATGTTTAAAATGTTTCATCCTCCTTTTTGTCATGTCTGCAGAGAGAAGCCTGCCTTTAAATTATTATTATTTTATTTTCTATGTATCTATTATTATTATTTTTAAATTTTTAACGCATATGTACATGTGTAGCTTATTTATTTTATTATTATTTTAAAACGGATGATGCAGAAGTAAGCGTTTTTATAGGATAATTTTGCTCAAGTCAACAGCAGACCATGTGGTCTTCGGTCAGAATACGTGGGTGTCCACAATAAAACAAAAGGAAAAAAAAATTTTCTAAAGAAACGTTAATGCTGACCCTGGCCGTTCTTGCCAGTCTCTAAATCTATGGAGCGCTGTGACACGTTGAAGATTTACGACCAACGGTGTCCAGCACCTGTAATTATGGGGACTCGGACAGTCACGACCGCCAGCATTGGAAGTCCTTTTTTTTTGCCTTCTCCTGGCGAGGCGCGTTCCTTTCAACCTATTTGGTTATATCAGAGCGAATTTACCATTTAAAAAAAAATGTCAGCTCTGTTGACTGCGATCAGCATTGATAGATACTAAGTCCTGAAAAGGACCAACATTATCTATCTGATAGCATAAAGTCCTAAAAAGGACTCGCCAGCTACGCCAATGCCCGAGCTAGTAGTTAATCGTTGCTTGGTGTGCATTGGTAGTCGGCAAATAGCGGTCGTTGAAATAGTGGCAGTGGAAAATCGTTTTAAGTGTGCATAATTGTATATGTGAGTGTGGGTGTGTGAGAGCGATGGCTACTTTATTTTCCACTGGGAATATTTTACAAACCGGTAAAATCCTGTTCTTTAACATTATTGAGGTCATATTTATTTTTGCTCTTTTCATTTTGTGAAATTGAATAAGTAAGCCTAATAACATATGGGTGCAAGTATAAATGTGTATGTGAACGAATATATACAGTAGTATTTGCATGTATGTGTGCCAATGAAAGCGTAAGTTTGAGTATTTATATGTATTATGCAATATACTCTCCTTGTATTTCATTTTACTAAATGCACATGGTTTTGTATAACTGGAAAAAAAAAACACATCGTACGTAATCAACAACAACAACAACAAATTTCCACTAAGATGTGTCTCCCGTTTTTCCCACTGTTATCACTACAAGAAAAAGAGTGTGCACTATAATTCCAAAAAAGAAGGTGTAGGGTTTTATATTTTCTTTATTCAACACTATCATTACAAAAATTTGCAATATGTAACTTTTAGAGTCCTTTTTATTTTAAACAGCTGCTCATTGTATTTTCATTTTTACACTTATATGCATGCTATTATCAATGTTTAAATGCATATGTCTTTGTAAATTTCCACGGAATGTGAATAAAGATGTGAAAAAAAAACACACACACAAAACTGTTGGATAAACTTTTAAAAAAAATAAATAAATTTAATACCCCTTTTGGGGCGTAAAGTGAGGTCTATGACTCTTATTGTGTCAAATTTGTGTGATCTCGGCCCTGGCTTAGACACTTTGATCTTAGTCAATTTTTTTTTAAAACCCCTTCAGGGGATCAAAGTGAGGTCTATTGATTTTATTGAGTAAAATGTGTAAAATATGTGTGATCTTGGCCCTGGCTAAGACACTTTGATCTTAGCCAAAAGGCCGAGAAGCGACTGAATTCTGTTGTCACGACAGATAGCAATGACTGTTGGATTGTAATAGGAAGCTTGTGAGTCAGAAATCCGGTTGCAACAATTTGCATAAGGTGAATTTAACGGACTTATATTTGAAATCAAAGGGCGAAATCTATTGACTTATAAAATTATATGAAAAGGGCGATAATCCAAAGTAGGCATTAACAGTAGTGTTTTTACGCCCCTTGAGTAACAGTAGTGTTTTTAATTTTTCTAGTTTGGAGTTTGGTTTTTGAGTGAGTTCGATTAATCTACTGCAAATTCACGGGTTTAGGTGAGCTGTTTTGAGACAAACTTGTTCTAGAATGTTCGGGAAATAGTTATCTTTGGAAATCGTTTTACAAAATATAGTCAGTCAGATTTTAAACGCGCTAGCGTTGGGAAGCAAGTTTGAACTTCGGATAGGTGGGAAATAACGCATCAAAACAGGGACAGGGAAGGTAGATACGCAATAGTACGTCAGAAACCAAGACGACCACGCTCGAACACCCCCACTTTAATTAATGTATATGCCCCAGCAGCAAAGACACAGCAATCGACCTTCTTTGAAAAGCTATCAAGCATTTTTATACAACAATACACGGGAAAACACATTTTAATATGGGGGGGAAGAGAGAGATTTTAACTGTGTTTTACACGAACTAGATGCGCAAGGACAAAGCAACCGAGGAAGACATGAACGTACATAAAGGGAGATACTACAGAACATCTTGGACGAACATGACTTGGTAGACGGGTACAGGAAAAAACATCCGGAAGGAAAGGAAACAACATTTACAGACAAATCACACATTTCGGGAAATTCTGCAAGACTAGACAAATTTTATGTGTACAGCAACCACACTATCAAATAAATTAAACACATAAATGACACTACAAAATTTACAGATCACAAAGCAGTTCTATTAGAAATAAACGGAACATCAGCTGAGGAAACCACTAAAAGATTCCCCCCTTTGGCATTCTGTTGTCAGGACAGATAACAGTGACGGAATGTTGTGCGATAACTGTGCAATTATCACTTTTTCCGTCACGAAAATGTCCTGTCCACCCAGTGCTAATATGCAGTATGCTGATCTTTGTCATAGCAGAGAATTGGTGTGTTTATTTAATAATAACAGCTAAATATAATATTACCATTTCATAGGTTGCCCCGTGTGCTTCTCGGTGGGAGGGAGAGCGGTGGGGGCGGGGGGGATCTGTGATGGCACAAAGAAAGAATAGGCTACTGTTACCTCAGGCATGTCGTAAAATGCGACTAATATAAGGTTGTGCATGAGGCTGACAACCTCATTATGTAATATAAATTGCTACAGAAACCACTGCTACAAGGTTTGGTGCAGGGCAGTGGCGTCACTAGAGTTGGTGTCACCCAGTGCGGTAACTCATGGTTTCACCCCCATGGACCTCCTCCCGTACCAGACCATACAGAATCCTTAGTAGTGTTTGTCGTGGTTGAGTTAAGGTTTTAGAGTATTTGTCGAGTCAGACAATTGTAGTGAAATCGACAATGAGAGTGAACTGACTGGATTATAGACAACACACAGATAGTGTGTAAAATAGGGGGAACTTGAGACAAACCTGGCAGAGGATTCATTAAAGCTATCTCTCTTTCCAAGCCTCAACACACTTATATAATCTTAAGAACCACCCGCTCTCTCTCCTTTCTCTGGTCAGAGACAATAGTAAGAGCTTGCAATATTAAATATGGATGAAAGGTCGTGAACAGCGCGTTAATAAATTAGTAAAATTTATTAAAGGTTCTTGAAAGAAGAAAACATATGAAAATCAGTATATCAGCACAACAACATAAGAATGGCATCAATATTCACATCAGTTAACAAATATTCAATTAAACACCAACGAACAAACACCACACCAACACCAAAACCCGCCTGTAGAACACCGAGAAATAAATAAACAGAGTTCCCCAATACTTCCGCTTTTGTGGAACCGAGTTCAATAACTCCAGTTAGTGTCTTTATATGTATATCTTCCTATAGGTGATGAATTACACTATAAATCCACTGTAGGCGCTATCCATGCACCGTTGGTCACACACTAATCACGAGATAGGCTGTAGATTACTCTGTCTATATTCGGCTGACCGCTAATACGTGCGGAGGTTTTGAATGACCAGAAACACACACAAGACGAGGTCAATTTAGGACAAACGGTCCACTGCGCTATTATCCAGCGCGTGAAATTTGGCCTGCGTACTTGATGTTTAAATCCGGTTTGGCTGGTTTGGACTTTATTTGTGACTAAGCACTCAGTTTAAGCACAAAGTCTGGTGCTTTCGATTCTGCTGAAGACGCTGGGCTGATAGATATGCTGGAAGCCACTATGCTCTGACTGGTGATCATGAGGCGAGTAGGAAACCACTACTGCCAAATACGATTTCAGACTTGCTATGGCTGGTTGTACACTTCATGAGCTCATTTCCCGTTAGAGGGATGGGCGTTGGAAAAGGGTTGTACTTCAGGTATAGGTGACAACTCGTGGTGCTAATTGCTTTCAGGAACCGTGAGATCGATGAGAATGTTACGTTCTTCGCCTGACTGGAATCCTGCTGTAGCAATGGGGTGTCCTGAAACTGAGACCCAAAAAGAGCCAACCTTTAGATCAAGCAAACAATAAAATTACAATAACTTTATAATAAACAGTTATGCTCTATTATGGGATTTTTAATTATTGTTATCGTTGCTGTGAAAGTCTCGGGCTGTCTTTATCCATATGAGTCGCTCTCCTGTTACTTCCACTCTATCAATTATCAGCGTGTGCCCGCATAGGATAATATATCTTGTACATACATGTACCTGTCAGCAAATGCCCTGACAGCAAAATCTACTCCGTCCTCTTCCAACTCAATATACGGGATATCTAACCCTGTAGTTCCAGCTGAGTGGATATGTGATTCATCTTACAACATTAAGTGAATTTACATAAAATACAGCATTTGATATTACATAATAAATGGTATGCGCCCCTTGGGGTCGATACACAAAAGGGGAAAAGTAATAACCTCCCAAACCAAAAATTGAATACATTGAAAATGTAATGTTATAGCTATAATAATAGGTTGTGACTTAAACATAAGATATAATTATATCTCCAGCTGGTGGCTGCTTTCTGAATTGCCGTGAAAGTTCTAACCTGGTGTCTAACTACACAAGTAGACATATAATAATTCCACACCAACACTAGAAGTTTCTGTCAGAAAGTAATAAGGTACTACCTCTTTTAATTCAGTGTAATAGCGCACGCACACCATTATCCAGTTTTAAGTGAATAACTTACACCACTGACATTTCCTTAAAGTAATGACAGCTTTTAGCTTACTCTTAACCCATGGTAAGCCCTGAACGGACTATGAGGTTCTTCGCCTAGTAAGTATCTGTTAGCTTAAGTTTACCATTAACCCATTGTAAACAATAACACCTAGGAGACACCTAACTGCTTATGCACCAGTTAACTAAGGCGGTAGACGGCGCTACATTATCACTGAATTAACTACCGGGGAGAAATCACCTAAAATATATCAAGTCACACTACTATTAGTTATAAATGAAAAGCTAACATGAATATATATATATATATATATATATATATATATATATATATATATATATATATATATATATATATATATATATATATATATATATATATATATATATATATATATATATATATATATATCTATAAGTTATCAACTTACCCCGAGATGGCAACACAATCTAGTTTTTGTGCCCACATCTAACTCCGCCTATGCCGGTCCCAAGCCCAGAGGAAAAAGGAGGAGGGCGGCCTGCATGGAGGCCGTAAGGCGGCAGCCCCTCCACCATGCAAAGGCACAACAGGCCAATCACCTCTTTGCTTTAAATCACGATTACGAGCAATACAAGAGAGAAAACTGGACTGATTCTAAAGGCTACGAACTGGAACGGACTATGGACTACGACTTATGGAACTTGGAACACAAGAAGTATAAATGGGAAGGAAGAGGAGCTGGTGGAAGAGATGAGGAAAGCAAAACTAGAAATCCTGGCTATAACGGAAACAAAGAAAAAAGGACAAGGAGTCATGGATCTCGATGGCAACACGCTGCTCTACAGTGGTGTACCCATATCTAATATAGAGCTAAAAAGGGCGTGGGTTGCATTGTGGCCCAAAATCAAAAAGATAGTATCAAGGGATGGAACTTTGTCTCGGAGCGCATTATGGTTGTTAAACTAAAAGAAGGAGAAACCATAGTCAAACTGGTCATAGTGTATGGGTCAAATGAGGATGAGAGAGCAGATGTCAAGGGGGAATTCTTCGAGCTGCTTCAAAGGACAGTCGATGACTGCCTAGATGAAGTTATCATGCTCGGAGATTTTAATGCCAGAGTTGGAAATGACCATGCTAGATGGGGTGGAGTTATCGGAAGATATGGAGAAGATACTCTCAATGACAATGGAAAGCGACTCCTTAGATTCTGCAGTGAGCAGAATCTGATCATTACAAACTCAAAGCAATGTTCATGCAACAATAAAAGGGCAATCCACATAGGACGTCAGTAAACTCACGACGTATAAAGTCAATGAGTCTTGAAACAGCCGTTGACGTTTTTCTTCATTATTTATTGTGGACGCCACAGTGACAAAATGGTTACGCAAATGTGTAGGCACATCAAACAGTCATTATCACAGCAACATTCAATACAGCAATAAACGGTAGACAGCATTACAATGATGAGTCAGATGCATGTTATATTTCAAAGTGCTGTAAATGTAGTCAGGTGAAAACTCCATCCTTTTCTATAACAGCCAGGAGATAACCAGATGTATGAGATCAGTTCACTCTCCTTAGTTTGACTTCAGCAAGACAGACACGTCTGCCGAAGTATAAATAATGTCCTCAAAAATATCCTCTAGATAATAAAGGTTTTCCAAACCTAGTTCATTTAACAAAGTAGCAAGTAATGGTCCTTGGTACCTGCATCAACCGATGCAGTACAATGCAGCGACATGTGAGCTAGGAAAACATCTCGTGACGACGACTTTCGCAGACAGGCTATGAATCGAAATCGCTCACGACCCAAAATCAATAGAGTTAATGAAAGAGTCAATTTACCTTGCTTTCATGAAATACACAGAAATATCACGCCTCCCGACATGTGGGAAACACTAGAGGTATTATCTCGAATAAACGAAATATCCATTAAGAGGACTACACATCCCTGACAGAACAAAAATAGCGGAGATCCCCTCTTCAACGAGGCATCTCTTTCGCCATTCCAAATCGCTCACTCCCACTAGTGGTGGGCGGAAACCGATCGACAAAGAAGCAAGACAAGTCATGCGCAGTCCAGCGCAAAACGACCACAGCTCAAACTTAACTGCATTCGATACCAACGCGAGAAGACAAATGCTTACCGAGAAAAGTGACTATAAATTCCAAGCAGTTGTTGCCCTTGCGTTATAAAACAGATATTGAAATAAAACGATGTTGCGAGAATTTATCACGCAACATATCACCACCTCCTCCCGATAAAAAAAAAATGTGGAACATTTTTTTTTTTCAATATCAAAGAGCAAGCGATAAGCGGCTCAAAACGCACGAATTATGCGCTGATAATTAACTAAATTGCCAAACAATAGGCTAATTATAGAGTGTCTGGTGAGGATATACCTCAACAGAAAAAATAAATATGTCTCAAAAAATATTCACATCGGGGAGGTGTCACCAACACACATCACGTTAGCATGTAAACACAATATACGTATGCAAGTTACTATAATCATCATTAAACAGCATACTCTAATATTGTCTTTAAAAATGGATGTACAAATCTGATAGGAAAATTTAGATAGTACATTCTTTGACATGTAATGACATAAGTACATAGTAAAGTTAAACTACATGACGATCCAGGACATATGCTCTGGTATTCCGAGGGTAAGTACACAATCTAGAACTCGTAAGGTAAGTCCTCAGCTCAACAATGACATTCTGAGAAAGTACAAGCAATATAATGCTAATTAATAACTAATATGCTTCATAAGGTACAATACATTATTAATAATTGTGGCTGTTTAGTAAACTAACGGCCCTTATATTAACTACTCAGTCCTCCTCTATCATCTTAAAAAACGAACAGAAGAAGATGACAACAAAGCACGATAGTGTGTACATATAAAGTAAGTACAGATGTGCTAATCTATTGTAGAAATATAGGTGTGTTATGACTCTGTAATATATGGAAATATAGGACAGAAGTATTAGTTGGAGTCATGTGGGCATCTAGACAAAATGTCAGCCATCACATTATCCGCACCACGGATAGCTCGTACCGTGAAGTGAAAAGGTTGAAGAGCTATAGCATATCGAGTGGATCTCGAACTCTTCAAATTCTTAGTCTGAATAGCTGTAAGAGCTTTCTGATCAGTCTCTAGAATGAAATGTGCGCCCAGGAGGAATCTTTGTAGCTTTAGAATTGACCAAACCATCGCTAACAACTCACGGTCTAAAACCGAGTAGTTCCTCTCTGCCGCATTTAGTTTTCTAGAAATGTACATAACAGGATGCAGAGTATTTGCATATTCTTGCATCAGTGCTGCTCCAATCCCAGTGGATGAAGCATCACTCCGAAGAACAAAAGTCCTATCAAGAGTAGGTAATCTTAAGATGGGAGGAGAAGAAAATATATTCTTGATTTGGTCTAGTGAAGATTGGCATTCTTCAGACCAACGGACCAGATTAGGCGAACCTTTCTTCAACAATGTTGATAGAGGTGCCATGATCGAAGATAAATTTGGAATAAATCTCCCATAAAATTGAATTAAACCTAAGAGACTCCTAACTTGTTTCTTCGTTTTAGGAACAGAGATGTTCAGTATTTTGGAAGTATTGTGGTCTTCTGTCTTCAAGAGACCATGACCAACACGATGACCCAGGAAAGAGATTTCACCAAAACCAACAAAAGCTTTAGAAGGTTTTGCTGTCAAATTATTCTCACGTAGAGTGGACAGTAAGTCATATAACCCTAAATAGTGATCTTCCCAGGTATCACTGAAGAGACAGATGTCATCTAAGTATGCGATGACATCCGAACGATGTGACAGAATTCGACGCATCATGCGAACGAAAGTGGCAGGGGCGTTCATGAGACCAAAAGGCATAACATTCCATTGAAATAGACCCCTAGGTGTAGAAAAAGCAGTAAGAGGTTTGGCATGCTCTGCTAAAGGCACTTGCCAATAACCTTTAGACAAGTCAAGTTTAGTGAAGAATCTAGAATTAGAAAGTCTAATCAGTAGATCTTCTAACAAAGGCATCGGTTCAGCGTCGAACTTTGTGACCTGATTCAATTTGCGATAATCAACGCAAATTCGTATGTTCTTATCCTTCTTCCGGACAATAACCATGGAAGAAGAATATGGTGAAGTCGATGGTTCAATTATATTTAATTGAATCATTTCATCCAATTCCTTTTCCACTTGCGACTGAAAGTGTATAGGAATAGGATACGGCCTAACCCTAATTGGATTATTGTCGGTAAGAATTATGTCATGTTCTATGACATCTGTGTGTCCAGGAATGTCAGTGAGAACATCCTGAAATGTTTGTAACATCGACGAGACTTGTCGATGTTCGTCACCAGAAAGATTAGGAGAAACAGAAACGTTTTTCCAAGATTCCGTGGAATGTAATGGAACCACTGGAAGGGGAAGGTTGACATCAGAGAAGGTAGCTTCCTCATCCTGAATGACAGACAGGGATGAATAATGACCGTGAGGTGCAGGAGCATCATCCGTTGCCTGGAAAATAGGCAGCAAATAGTCCGGACGTTCGTGAAATTCCGAAAGCATGTTTATGTGGAAAGTTTTATGCTTTCCATCAATATCGACCACATAGTCAACATCGGAAATCCGAGAGACTATTGCATACGGACCTTTCCATGCAATAAGAAGTCTATTTTCCCTACTGGGGAGTAGGACGAATGCTTTGTCACCTGGACAAAGTTGTCGTAGACATCTATTCTTGTTAGCAAACTGCCTTGCCTTCTCTTTAGCAATTTCTGATGAAGCAGTTGCTAGCTTACATGCCTCAATGATCTTTTGTCTAAGAGCAATGACATACTCATATGAGGATTGAGTTTCATCGCTAATATCATCGGCAGTGATGAGATCGTGTAATAAAGACATAGGGCCGCGTGGACGCGCGCCAAAGACAAGTTCGAAGGGAGAAAATCCTGTGTGTTCATTAGGGACTTCTCTATAGGCAAAGAGAGCCGCGGGTAAAACCCTGTCCCAATCTTGAGGATGATCTTCAGTTATCTTACCAAGCAAAGTCTTGAGCGTTCTATTCAGACGCTCAACTAACCCATTAGACATAGGATGGTAGATACTACTGAGAGATCGTTCAATATGTAAGGTAGACATTACCTGTGACATAGTGTCAGATATGAGTTGAGTGCCATGGTCTGACAATATTTCTCTGGGGAACCCCAAGCGAGAAAATATCAACCAAAGAGCATCTGCGATATCTGTAGTAGATATGCTCTTAAGAGGAATAGCCTCTGGCCAACGTGTGCACATATCGACACATGTAAGGATAAACTGATGTCCTCTGGCCGACTTGACCTTAAAAGGGCCAATAATATCTATGGCCATTTTCTGAAACGGCCGAATAGGAATGTCAGCAGCCTGGATAGGCGCAGCATGTCGTGGTCCTCTAGATTTGACCTCCTGACATACCTTGCATGATCGGCAGTAAATACGAATGTCCTTATTGACAAAAGGCCAAAAGAAAGCCGCAAGGACTCTCGACTTCGTACGGGCAAAACCCATATGTCCAGCACATTGCGAGTCATGAGCATGTTGCAATATTTGGACTCTCATGCTCTTGGGAACAAGAATTTGCGAATGTGCCGACGTAGCCGAATCTTGTACCATACGTACAAGTACGCCGTTTCTCATTGCAATCCAAGATTTTCTATTTGTATCCTGATTCGGATCACCTTTCTTCGCAAGAACGAAGAATTTTTTTAAAGAAGAATCTTCTTCTTGCAATTTTATGAAAGAGTCACGAGTGATCACTAAGTGACTATCTTGGCTATCAACTTCATTATCACTATTCAGTGAAGTTTCGGGTGTTTGTAGAGCTTGTGCTCTTGTAACTACTGCATTTGTAGCTTGCATGTTATTATCTTCCCAAGCAGCAATCTGCTGTGGGGTACACTCCCTAACTCCGTGAATACGACCAATAATAAGGTCCGCAATAGGATTAGGTAAGAGACAAGCATGCACATCTCCAGTAAAGAAAGGAGTGGCAATGCGAATTACAGCAGTAGGATATTTTTCTAGAGTGCCGCCAAATGTGACACATTTAATAACCCTTCCTGTAGCACAAGATGGATCTACAAGCGATTGTCTAACACCAATAGTGGTGCATCCGGAATCGAAAAGTAGTGAGACCGGAGTATCATTAACAAGACCCTTATGTAGAATTAAAGAACCCCTCCCGTCATGCGCAACAGCAGCAGGAAGAGCGGGAAGTGGGTGACCACAACTCAAAGTAGTTATGGTACCCGGTTCGAATAAAGTACTGCATTGGGGACATTTGTTTGCTCTCTCAAAGTCAAAAGCAGAACTAGTGACAGCGTCAAAGTTTTTACTATCAACAACATGATTACAGGCTGCCTCAGTTTCCTGTTGTACAGCATTAGCCTGCTGATATCTCTTTTTTTTGTGTTGAGATCTACCCCGACTATTATTACCTCTGAAGTTATCAGAGTTATTATTATCTCTGCAGTTATTATTGTCTCTATTGTAATTGTTATACTGGTTCGAATTCCAGTTTCCACGATTACTATCATGTTCACATTGATGCGAACATCTATTTGTTTGGTTTTGAGGTCTTCGGCAGGAATAACCTCTATTACCATATCCTCTTTTGAAATGCTTATAATTATTAGGGTGATAGTAACGAGTACTATCAGGTTGTCTCCAATTCTTCGAAGAAGAATCACCATGAAATTGATTTCCATGATTTTGACAGAAATTACCGCTACTCTTTCTATCAAAATTTTGTTGGGATCTACGAGCAAAGTTTTGACCATACGGAGCTGCCGAAGCAACTGGTAAACCTTCTTTCACCTTAGAGTTACCCATGGTTATGTGTGGGTGCGCAGTTACGTATTGGCAACAGAAATCTTCCATTTCTTTTATTGTTTTAGGTTTACGTTCATGAAGGAAAGCAAGGAAAGACTCATTGACAGACGACATGAATTTGTCTCTAAGTATTAAGTCCATAAGTCCTTCATAAGTTTTTTCCGTCTTAGATAGTTCAACCCATCGTGAGAAAGTAATGCGTATTCTTGCAATAAACTCGGAGAATTCAACTCCATTTTCAGGTAACATGTTTTTAAATTGTAGACGATAGCCGTCTTCGTTAAGCTGATATTTCTTTAACAAAGCGGCCCTGACAACCTCATAATTGTTCTTGTCAGGTTCATCCACCATATTTAATATACATAGAGCTTTACCTGTCAGTATCCCTGATAACTGATAAACATATTTTGCTTTGTCTATGTTATGAGCTGTACATGCTTGTTCAAATCTGTCCAGATAGAACATTATGTCATCGCTGGAAGGACTAAATGTTGGTAACTTAATCTTAAAAGTATCATTATTAGCCTTACCAGAAGATGAACCCTTGTTTGAATCATTACCATTACTCATGCTTGTCAATTTCAATTTTTCCAACTCTAAAGCTAAGACCTTTTCTTCATGTTCCATTTTTGCTTTCTCTTTCCTCTCATCAGACTCTCTCTGTAATCTTCTTTCCTCAGCCTGAGCCTCTTTTTGAAGTCTTTCATTTTCAGCTTCTTTTTCAAGTCTTTTATTTTCAGCCTCTTTTTCAAGTCTTTTATTTTCAGCCTCTTTTTCAAGTCTTTTATTCTCAGCCTCTTTTTCAAGTCTTTTATTCTCAGCCTCTTTTTCAAGTCTTTTATTCTCAGCCTCTTTTTGAAGTCTTTCAGCTTCTAGCTGTAGCTGGAGTTTTCTCTCCTCAGCTTCTGATTCCCTTTTTTGTTTTTTTCCATTTCCATTTGGAATCTTTTTTCATCCACCTGCATCTGCAGTTTCTTTTGTTCAGCTTCCATTGCTTTATCATATCGAGCAGTTGCAAATTCTTCTAACTTATCACCAGTCTTCCCAAGCAATTTACCCTGCTCAATAAAGTGCTCAAATGTAGACATGTTGTCTAACATATGAGTCCAAAACCTGAAATAATTAACTAATTTATTTCAAACCTAAGTGTAACAAGTCTTAATTAAGCACTTGTATATTCACATCACCTTATATTATCCCAGTCTCTGTGGGAAACAAGTCTCCAATCAAAGAACTTGTATATGAAATATCAGCACTCAATTCTTGATCATAAGTGCACTTCTCATTCAATAGTGCACGACACTATTCATCATTCATTTATCATCAGTATAGTAGTAACAGTGCATTAGCATAGCCCATTAACTAATTACTATAACTGTAAACAATGACTATGTAAACACATGCAGAATGTAAACATTGAAAATGTAAACAATACAAACAATGTAAACAATAACAATGTAAACAATAACAAAGATCAGCAACAATACAAAAACTTTCGCAGAAATCAACTAAAAATAAAGCAGAAATTAATGAAATATCACAAAAAATGTGACGATATCTGCGATAGAATTAAACAAAATACATGACACCACAGTGTATAAACAAAAATGTTGTATGAAACTAAATTATAGACAAGAGTAGGCTAACAAACACAAACAAATCAAAACAAAACTAAAGAATGCGAAATAATAACGAAAACAATATTAAAACATGTCATCACAGCTAACATAAATAGCAACAGAAGTCGCTTAGCAAATTCCAGTATTGGAAATTTGCAAACCTTACAGAAAACGCTCACAATAGACGACCTCTATGACGTGGCATAATCTAACGGAGACACCACCCAACCGAGAACCCGCTGAAATATAAACATATAAATATACAAATAACATATAAACATAAAACATATAGAATGAGATGATACACAGAAGACTCAGCAGAAGTATAAGGGCACAGTTTACATACAAACAGGCCACTTAACTTATAGGCTTCCAATCGTAGAACAGCAGAAAAACGGATGTCAATCAACGTCCTAAAGAGCGAAGCTCCAACGATGATGGCACATCTGAACTGCTTCCACTGCTAACACGATGGTACAAGAGCTTCTGACATACTGTGTGTTGAGTTGTTTCGGCACTTGACCTTCTAATCCAAAAGTAAGTTGATGGAAATCGGTACTTGGCCTTCTTCAGAAAACAACCCGTTTCAACCGGCACTTGACCTTCTCAAAAAACGACAGCACTGGAACCTTGACAGCAGCAACTTGCTTGACTTGCGTAAAAGATAACAGCAGTCCGAGTTATCCGGCAACATGTAACAACGCCGGGTACTGTCAAATTCTTGTTTCCGTCAAAAAATTGAAATTTGACTTTTACCGGGCAACGCCGAGTACTTTGAAAATTTTGAAGATGTTGACTGTATTGAAGAATGTTAATTTCTTGAAGGATGCTGATGAATTCTTGTTGAAAATGAAGTGGGTAAGGGACCCCGTGTTTGCTGGTACCAGAATCAAACCAGCTTATGGCCACCAAATGATGCGTGATGCCATATGATGATGGATGGCATCCGCATGTCTGGTTTTGTGTAGTGTGTAGATGTGTTCAGTCAAAACAATGTTCATGCAACAATAACAGGGCAATCCACATAGGACGTCAGTAAACTCACGACGTATAAAGTCAATGAGTCTTGAAACAGCCGTTGACGTTTTTCTTCATTATTTATTGTGGACGCCACAGTGACAAAATGGTTACGCAAATGTGTAGGCACATCAAACAGTCATTATCACAGCAACATTCAATACAGCAATAAACGGTAGACAGCATTACAATGATGAGTCAGATGCATGTTATATTTCAAAGTGCTGTAAATGTAGTCAGGTGGAAAACTCCATCCTTTTCTATAACAGCCAGGAGATAACCAGATGTATGAGATCAGTTCACTCTCCTTAGTTTGACTTCAGCAAGACAGACACGTCTGCCGAAGTATAAATAATGTCCTCAAAAAATATCCTCTAGATAATAAAGGTTTTCCAAACCTAGTTCATTTAACAAAGTAGCAAGTAATGGTCCTTGGTACCTGCATCAACCGATGCAGTACAATGCAGCGACATGTGAGCTAGGAAAACATCTCGTGACGACGACTTTCGCAGACAGGCTATGAATCGAAATCGCTCACGACCCAAAATCAATAGAGTTAATGAAAGAGTCAATTTACCTTGCTTTCATGAAATACACAGAAATATCACGCCTCCCGACATGTGGGAAACACTAGAGGTATTATCTCGAATAAACGAAATATCCATTAAGAGGACTACACATCCCTGACAGAACAAAAATAGCGGAGATCCCCTCTTCAACGAGGCATCTCTTTCGCCATTCCAAATCGCTCACTCCCACTAGTGGTGGGCGGAAACCGATCGACAAAGAAGCAAGACAAGTCATGCGCAGTCCAGCGCAAAACGACCACAGCTCAAACTTAACTGCATTCGATACCAACGCGAGAAGACAAATGCTTACCGAGAAAAGTGACTATAAATTCCAAGCAGTTGTTGCCCCTGCGTTATAAAACAGATATTGAAATAAAACGATGTTGCGAGAATTTTTCACCGAAAGTGACACTCCCAGAAAAGTCATGGGCAAAGAAAAGATGTTAGCAGCAAAACCGAAGTCCTGGAAAAAGATGCACAAGAAAACCAGAAATTGTTCTATAAGACCCCAATGAACATGAGGAAGGAAAAACAATGCCCTCTCAAATTTATAAAGGACAAGCAATGCAAATTGCTTACTGCCCCGAAGGAAGTAATGGAAAGATGGACAGAATATTTCTCAGAACTCCTGGATGGTGAGCATGGTGAAGCATCAGAAATGATAAACACTAGCACAGAAGAGAAAACCAATGATGGTGAAGATGACATAAAGATGGAAGAACTGAGGCAGCACTGGAGAAAATCAAGATGGGCAAAGCAGCAGGGCATGATGGTATAACACCAGAAATGGTTAAGTTCATGGGAGCATCAGGCGACCTATTACTCTTAAGGGTTTTACAGGCAGCGTGGTACAACAAGACCATACCAAAGGATTGGAAGATGGCCATCATAACACCAATTTTCAAAAAAGGTGACAATCGACAATGCGGAAACCATAGAGGCATATCCCTTCTCAGTGTTCCTGGTAAAATCTACTCTAGAATCCTAGAGCAGAGACTCCGACGCCTAGCTGAGCCACAATTGGATGAGGTCCAGTGCGGATTCCGAGCAAACCGAAGTACTCAAGACCTAATCTTCACACTCAGACAGCTGAGTGAAAAGGCCCTTGAATATAAGAGTGAGATGCATCTTTGTTTCATAGATCTGGAAAAGGCGTTTGACAGGGTCCCCTGGAGCAAACTTTGGGACTGTTTGGCAAGGAAGAATATTCCAGCACCTCTGATTCATGCTATACAGGTCTTCTACAAGTCTTGCAGAAATTATGCGAGGACAGCAAACCATAAGTCAGAAGAGTTCAGGACCACCACTGGTGTAAGACAATGTGATATCCTATCACCTTACCTCTTCATACTCCTTATGGACGATGTCATCAAGGCATGTAAGGAGAGAACAAGAAAGTATTCAGTGGGGTACTGGAAGATGAGACAGGTCTATATTTCGGAGCTGGCATTTGCTGATGATGTTGTCCTGATTGCTAAATCAGAGGCACATCTCCAATCCAACCTGCAAGTCTGGAAGGAAGAGCTGGAGAAGAGAGGGATGGTCATAAGCAGCTCTAAAACAAAATCCATGGTGATATCACGTGAAGAAAGAAGTCATCAGATTAAGCTAGGAGAACAGGTCCTGGGGCAGGTCGACCACTTTAAATACCTCGGAGCTATTATAGACCGAAAGGGAGGATTCAAAGAAGAGTTGGCCACTCGAAAAGCAGCAGCTGGGAGACTTTTTCAGGCCATAAATCGAGGATTCCTCAGCAAGAGAGAGGTTGGTAAGAAAACGAAGATGGCTGTATACCGCTCCACCTATGTCCCAGTCTTGACATATGGATGCGAGTCATGGGAAATGACTACAACCCATAAAAGCCAGATCCAAACCTCAGAAATGAGGTATCTGAGGAAGGTGGTTGAAGTAACAAGAAGAGACATGGTACGCAACCAGACGATACGTCAAGGCCTTAAATCCTACCCCCCCCTGCAGACCCAAGTAGAACAGTCCCAATTAAGATGGTTTGGCCATGTCTGCAGAATGGGAGAAGATCGGATACCACGACAAGCATGGGAAACAAAGAGCCAGGGATCCAGACCCCGAGGACGACCCAGAGTCCGCTGGGAGGACAACATTAGACAATCTTTGAAGGACCGAGGACTAGAATGGAACCAGGCCAGGAGGAAGACAGCCGATAGGATAGTCTGTCGCTCTCTCTTCCAAACCTCTACACCTCACGGTAGAAGGGGAACGACTAAGTAAGTAAGTAAGTTTCAGAAGTGGCCAACTCTTCTTTGATGCCTCCCTTTCGGTCTATAATAGCTCCGAGGTATTTAAAGTGGTCGACCTGCTCCAGGACCTGTTCTCCCAGCTTAATCTGATGTCTTCTTTCTTCTCGTGATATCACCATGGATTTTATTTTAGAGCTGCTTATGACCATCCCTCTCTTCTCCAGCTCTTCCTTCCAGACTTGCAGGTTGGATTGGAGATGTGCCTCTGATTTAGCAATCAGGGCAACATCATCAGCAAATGCCAGCTCCGAAATATAGACCTGTCTCATCTTCCAGTACCCCACTGAATACTTTCTTGTTCTCTCCTTACATGCCTTGATGACATCGTCCATAAGGAGTATGAAGAGGTAAGGTGATAGGATATCACCTTGTCTTACACCACTGGTGGTCCTGAACTCTTCTGACTTATGGTTTGCTGTCCTCACATAATTTCTGCAAGACTTGTAGAAGCTCTGTATAGCATGAATCAGAGGTGCTGGAATATTCTTCCTTGCCAAACAGTCCCACAGTTTGCTCCAGGGGACCCTGTGAAACGCCTTTTCCAGATCTATGAAACAAAGATGCATCTCACTCTTATATTAAAGGGCCTTTTCGCTCAGCTGTCTGAGTGTGAAGATTAGTCTGCTGAAACACTGCACACAAATTTTACAGACAGTCATTTTGGTGTCACCCCCTCTGATGGTGTCACCCGGTGCGGTCTCACCCTAGTGACGCCACTGGTGCAGGGTTCCAGCTGTAGTTTTGGTTTCATGCAAAAAGGGGAACTGACTGCACAATTTTGACGATTTGACCTAAAAGATCATCCGGGGCCGAGGTTTTTTTTAAAATTTGATGATGAGAAATATTCTGTTCAACCTCTGATGGGTTATAATTAGGATATATATTGTTTTCAATTTCAAATAATACGAATAATTGTTGATGCGTGAAAGTGACATCACTTAAGAGGAAGAGAACAAGCTCTGATGAAACTGAAGATGAATTTTTTAACAGCTGAAAAAAAAAAAAAACTTGTCATCGTATGCAAAATGCCTTGGACATATTTCTATATGTCAAATCATCATCATGTGACGTATTCTTTCCAGAACGTTGTCTCCATTACAGCTGCTCTGAACGCATCACGATTCTGGGCAAGTCGACCTGCATCAGCCAAAGACAAGTTCAGACTCTCTGTGATGTCCTGGGTCCACCGTCGTCTAGGTCGACCCCTTCCCCTTTTTCCAGGGACCATGCCTTCCATCACTGTTTTTTCCAGCTATTATGTCTTTTTATATGACCGAAAAATTTCAGCTTCCTTATTGCGATGGTATTTAGGAGCCAATGTTCCTGTACGTTTAGTGAGTGCAGTACTTCTCTGTTGGTCTTTTTTTCTGTCCAGGGTATTCTCAACATCCTTCATATGTCAAATAGAAAATTAAAATAAATAAAAACAAAACAATTTGAAAAACAATTATTTTGAAGCAAGATTTATAAATGAAACACTAGAAAGACGAGACGTTCTGAGTTCTCCCTTCGTCAGTCAGTCGGAAATGGGAAACAAGGATGACAAATTTAGAAAGCTAAGAGTAACAACAACAACAACAACAATAAAAAAAATTATACTCACAGCACACCGTGGACAAAATGATCCAAAATGTCAATTTAATAGCTAGTTTATTTCATTGGTGGATCTCTATCATACAAGACCATGATTGTGTTTGTTTTTCTGTACTTGTTATTATACTCTTTGTTTTGTGCACTACAACAGTTGATTTTGTTTGGTATTTCTTTCTTGTTCAGTATGTTTTGTTTTTTCCACGTGTTTGCCGTTCCGTGTGCCATTTCCTCTTTTGTTTGGCTTTTAGCCCTTGCACACAAAAAAACTGTTGTTTTAGTCCATGCACAAGAAAACTGGTGTTTTGGCCCATGCACAAGAACACTGGTGTTTTGGTCCATGCACAAGAAAACTGGTGTTTTGGTTCATGCACAAGAAAACTGATGTTTTAGTACATGCACAAGAAAACTGGTGTTTTGGTCCATGCGCAAGAAAATTGGTGTTTTCGTCCATTCACAAGAAAACTGGTGTTTTCGTCCATGCACAAGAAAACTGGTGTTTTAGTCCATGCACAAGAAAACAGGTGTTTTGGTCAATGCACAAGACAACTGGTGTTTTGGTCCATGCACAAGAAAACTGGTGTTTTAGTCTATGTACAAGAAAACAGGTGTTTTGGTCCATGCACAAGAAAACAGGTGTTTTGGTCCACGCACAAGACAACTGGTGTTTTGGTCCATGCACAAGAAAACTGATGTTTTAGTCCATGCACAAGAAAACTAGTGTTGTGGCCCATGCACAGGTTAAAAGGTAAAGATAGTCCCATAGCAGACACTGACGTAGGGGAGCGTCATTAAAATTTAAAAAAAAAGGTTGCCAACGGTAAATAACGTCAATTAAAGGGAGAGAGAAACAAGTTTGAAAACATTTTTTAAGAGTTATGGCCGCCTCTATTATATGACAGATAGGATTATTGCATGGCAATTAATGAACGAATAATTCTTTCTTTTTTTCCAAATACATATATATACTTACAAATAAATATAAATGTGAAAATAGAACCATTTGTTCTAGCAACTAGACCTGATGTGAAATAACGGCAGTATTATATAAATCGCAAGACACTTGTAGTTGAGCTTTGACTTTACAAGGCAGAAAAAACCGGCTTAGCGGCAAAAATTTAACGGCTCTCTGTTTTGTTGACCTTACGGCCAGCAGACTGTTGGTTACATACAGATTACTGAACGTAAATAATTTGGAGATGGGTGCCACCTCGGAAAAAGCGACAATAAGCTTCGTCAAGGGCTTATATAACGATCCATTCAAATGGTAAATCGCTTTTACATTAATTATTAGTAAATTATTACTGAACCAGTAGCCTAATTATAGAAGTAGCATCTTCTTTGATCCTTAACCGCCGACTGTCAAAGCAGTCAGTGGCCATCACGTCTGGTGGCGTCTTGTAGGGCAACAACAAGCTGCTTCCACTTTGCTCGGTCGGCTGCCATCCTTCGTACGGTGACCCAGCACAGGTTCATTCTTTGCATCTCGGCCTCCACAGTTCTCAGTGAAATTGTTTTTGTCGGCCTCTCTTTCGCTTTCCTTCGGTAGCGTGGTGGGGTACAATTCAATTTTAGTGGTAGAATTGATAAGTCTGGAGCCAAACTGATGAGTTAACTTAAATTAGATTCACGATTTGTTAAGTTCAGTAGTTCTGTAATGTCAGTTTATATTTGTGACTGCCTAACCAAATGTGAGTGTTAAGGCAGCAATATCATTGAATGCGTGATCATCTGTTTGTGTTAGCTTCATTTCTATTCGTCGGTTAAAATCAATAAGGCCTAGTGGGACCTGTGTCCGATTCCATCTAAGTGTCTGTCGATCCAGCGACCAGTTAAAGTCACCCACATTGATACAGCCTTTAAAAAGAACGCAATGATGCTGTAATAAGGGTCGAGATTAAGTTAGGAATTCTAAAGGGTTGAAGTGAAGAACAGTGTTTTCCATACGCCCTAAAAAAGAATTCAGAGATGCAGTAATGAGCTGTGGCAGGGCTTTTAACATGTGGTCCTTGGAGGCCCAAGAAGGGGCTATGGGGTCCGTGTCTTCTTCTTTGATCCATAACCACCAACCGTCAAAGCAGTCAGCGGCCATCAAGCCTGGTGGCGTCTTGTAGGGCAGCAACAAATTGATTCCACTTTGCTTGGTCGGCGGCCATCCTTCGTACAGTGCCCCAACTGTGGTTCATTCTTTGCATCTCAGCTTCCACAGTTCTCCGCCAAGTTGTTTTTTTGGTCTGCCTCTCTTTTGCTTTCCCTCGGGGGTCCATAGCATAGCTGTTCTTGTGATGGTATCAGGGTCCCTTCTGAGGATGTGGCCAACCCAACTCCAACATCTGCCAGCTATGAGGGTGTGCATGTCCTCCTGGTTACTCCAAATAAGTAGTTCTTGGTTGCTGATGGTGTTTGGCCAAAAGATTCGGAGAATTTTCCTTAGGCAGATTGTGTGGAAGGAGGACAGTTTCGACATTTCCTTTTCTGTTACTCTCCAACATTCTGCACCCTAGAGAAGCACACAAAGTACACAGCTCTCATAGTCATAATTTGGTGTTTGTGCTGTACTGGGAAGACTTCCAAATGTTGTTGAGAACAGCAAAGGCTGTTCTCGCTTTATTCATTCTGTTGTTAATGTCCTTACTTGTTCCGCCGTCAGGTGTTACTATGCATCCTAGGTAAGTAAATGTGTCTGTCTGTTCTAACTTCTGGTTCCTTCTGTTATTGGCTCAGGATTGTCATGACCTCTGTCTTCTTCAAATTCATACTTATTCAGTCTATCGGTTTTGTCTTGAATGTGTTGATGTGAATGCGCGAGTAGTGCAATGTCATCTGCATATTCCAGGTCTTCCGGTGTAGAAAACGTTGTCCATCTAATTCCTCTTGGACTGCCCTCTTTTGTCTGGCGCATCACCCAATCTATGACTGTCAAAAATAATGTTGTTGATAAGGGGCATCCCTGTCATACTCCTGTTTTCACTTGGAAAGTTACATTACTCGATCCAACACTGCACGTAAAGTTAGAATAGAGGCTTTTTATGATGGAAACAATGCGGCTGGGAATTCCATGAGCCCTCAGAATTTTCCATAGGCTGTCCCTGTGTATGCTGTCGAAAGCCTTTTCAAAATCAACAAAGTTAATGTACAGCTGTCTCTGCCATTCTGAGCACTGCTCTATAATGTTCCTGAGGGTAAATATATGATCTGCACATCTTCTGTTCTTTCTGAAGCCCACTTGTTCTTTAGTCAGTTTATGGTCTACTGCTTTTGAAATTCTCTGGATGATTATCCTGCCTAGTATTTTGCTGGGAACTGAGAGAAGGGTAATTCCTCTCCAGTTGTTGCAGTCTGCAAGGTTGCCCTTCTTGGGCAATTTGACAATTATTCCTTTACTCCACTCTGTTGGTGTTGTCTCAGTTTCCCAGACTTGTGCAAATAATGGTTCTAATAGTTCTGCTGCTAGTTCAGGGTCTGTCTTGAATAGCTCAGCATTTAGATTGTCTTGACCAGGCGCTTTTCCATTTTTTAGCCCTTTGATAGCTGTGATGATTTCTTCTTTTCGTGGAATGTCTGTATTTACATCTCTGTCACATTCAGCCTCAGGAACATTCAGCTGAATCTCTGGTGGTTCCTTATTCAGTGTTTCTCTGAAGTGCTCTGCCCATCTTGTTTCCTGCCCCTGTGCTGTGGTGATGAGATTTCCTTGCTTGTCTCTTACTAACGTTATGTGGTTTGCACCTCGTTTTCCACTGATAGCTTTAGTTATTTTATAAACTGTGCTTTGTTCATTTCTCAGTGCTGCCTCTTCTGCCTGTCTTGCAAGGTCATCCAGAAATGTCCTTTTGTTAGCGCGGGTTTGACGTTTTACTTCCTTGTCCAGCTGACTGTACTGTTCACTATATATTGCCTTTAACCTGGGAGACTTAGCTTCTGTTTTCTTTCTTTTCATTTCCTTTCTCTTCGCTATGGTGTTTAGCGTTTCTGGTGTTATTCAGTCTTGGCTCTTTCTTTCCTGGAATCCCAAGCATGACTTGCTGCTTTCTTTGTATATTGTTGAGATGGTGTTGAATTTCTGGTCGACATCGTCGGTCTCTGTTCTTTCCTGGCTTTTGGTAATCAGATATCGTCTCTTTACGTCGACCACGAACGCTTTTCTGGTGAGGGGGTCCTTAAGTTTCGTGATGTTATATCTTTTCTGTTTGACTACAACTGGTCCAGCAGCTCTGAGTTTCACCTTCAGTCTTGCTACTACTAGGTGATGATCACTTCCCACATCTGCGCCTCTTCTTACTTTCACGTCTTGTAGTGCATGTCTCCATCTGCCATTGATCATTATGTGATCTATCTGGTTTCTGTCTCGTCCGTTTGGTGATTCCCACGTTAACTTGTGCACTTCTTTGTGTTGAAAAAGTGTTCCTCCAATGACCAGGTTGTTAATACTGCAGAAGCTTATTAATTTGTCCCCATTCTCATTTACTGTTCCACTACCGCATTTCCCCATTACTCTTTCGTTATAATTATTGTGTTCCAACTTTCGCATTTAGGTCTCCCATTACTATAATAAGATCGTACCTGGGTAGTTTCCATTTAATTTTGTACCTGTTGATAGAACTCGTCCTTGATCTCTTCATCGCTGTCGTTTGTTGGTGCATAGCATTGTATAATTGTGGTGTTGGTGAATCTCCCTCTCAGTCTTGCTTTTATTAGTCTGCTATTAATGGGTTTCCATTCCAGTAAAGACCTTTCCATTCCTTTCTTCAGGATAATGGCTACACCTTCGTTGTGCTGACCATCCTCTCTACCAGAATAAAGTACTGTTTCCCCTGTAGCTGTTTTTATTCTCCCCATCCCTGTCCATCTGCTCTCGCTTATTCCCAGGATATGTAGTTTGTAATTCCTCATCTCTGCTGTGATCTGTCTCAGCTTTTCTGCTTCATTCATAGTTCTGACATTCCAAAAACCAATTCTGGTTTCGTGTTTTGCGGTCTGGGCATCCGTTTTCATGCCAGTGGCTTCCTTTCGGCTTTCACCACTGTCAGTCATACGAGCCTGAGACTCCGGATGTCCGTCCCGCATCAAAGTTTTTTCATTTATTGCCGTTTCCATAACGTGCGATTTTTTTTTACATAGACAGGGGTGTCGGCCCTGTGCTAAAACCCCCAACCTGGAGGACCAGGGTACCAGCTTTTGTCTGACCCCTACCCATGCAGACCAGTCCAGCTTGGTTGAACCTACCAGGAGTAAAACTCCCACTGGCATAGCTCTGGGGATTGTCAGGGCACACAAGCTGCCATACCGCTACAAGGTATAGGTACCATTGATGGCAGATGGGGTCCGTGTACAGAACCTAAAATTTTAGATGTTAAGTTTTTTTATTCCTATGCTGTTATGTAGGCCTATATTGTTTTTTTCCAAGAATGATTCCATAGCCTTCATCGGACAATCAAAGAGGTACAAAGCCTTCATCAGATAATCAAAGGGTTCCATGACATTAAAATATTGTTAAGAAACCCTTGGTTAGGTTTAGGAATCTTAACCAATAATCCTAACCCTAATGACATGAGCGACTTATTAGGATGACATCGAAGAACATCTCCCACTCAACTTAATTTCAACCTTTTAATCACTAGTGCGATTTAATTAATTGGCCGCCTATCAATAGACATTACGGCGAAATTGGACAAACATCCCACACTTCTGGAATTAGCAGATGTTTTCCATGTTTATTTCTGAATCTGTCCATATTATCTTTAGATTATCATTTTTTTTTTCTTCCTGAGCGTTGTCCTTGATAGACCGGTTTGTAGACATTCCATGCATTTGTTCTTGACTCATGGTCATACCACTTCTGTTTGTTTTGACTGTTATTAGTAGGTCTTTGTATGCCCAACTTCAACATGTAAAACAGAGTAGGCAGAATAATAGACACACCACCATGTCGCCCAGTTGGCTGTCAGTACATTGCGATGATTAAAAATTAACCACTAACCCTAACCCTGGTTTGAACTTTTTTTAAAAAGTAGTAACTTTCAACAGACATTGAGGCTGTACATTTAGAAAACAAACGATGAGAAGAAAATACTAACTTACCACCAACGAACTCTGCAAATCTGTATAAATCTATCACTGACATGCTTCCATTCAACCACTCATATATTTCTTACATTTTAAAACATCCATAATGAAACTCTACTGATGTTTCAGTCACTCCAAGCACTACAACCCACGTGTCGATAACCACTTGGGAGACATGGCGAAATGCATTGTTGTCAACTCGAGTCAATCGACTCAAACTTAGATCACCACTGCGAGACGACTTGAGATCTAGGTATTAGTAACTCGACTCAAAACTTGCCAATTTTGGTGAAATGACACGCCGTCCTCAGTCATAGTGCACTCTTTATTTATTAGAAGAAAAAAAATGCTCTTGTGTTAAGCGATATTACCCAAACAGTACAAGAATTCAATTGTGCTGATGCGTGCCGTAATATAGATAAAGTTCGGAGGACTCTGTGGCCAAAGGACACACTAGGTGTAGTCCAACAACACGTGTCAGCATACTTCAGTGAGCTGACAAACACCTCCTCCTCAATTTACAATACGCAGTTTATTGTACTGGACACAAAGCTCCATGATAATAGAATATAGGCCCAATGGCAAATGCAGTAATATGCAGTTGTCCAGTCCGTTCACTATCGAACGCTGGTCAATGGCAATCATACAGTCTTTATTCTCATCGTACACTTGACATCTTCGTAACTAGATATGATTCCTGAATAGAATAGACTAGGGACACCTCACCAAAGTATCTTGGTGCCCTAGTGATGGAATGATGCAGGAAAATCACAGTAGACTGCAGGAGCTCAATACACATACGTCCGCTCACATTCAAACACAAGCCGCATCTCTTCTAGCAGATGATCACCCACCTCTGCTTCAAATATACGCTTCTGCTTCTACACCATATCGGTATGACGTCACTTCCTTTATTAGTAAACAAGTCCATATAAAATTATCAGAAAATGAGCCCTGTCGAGCAAACTATAATACGTACATAATTGTTATGAATTTTAATCATAACGTGCAAACACATTTTACTTCATATTCATCATCATGTGACGTATTCTTTCCAGAACGTTGTCTCCATTACAGCTGCTCTGAATGCATCACGATTCTGGGCAAGTCGACCTGCATCAGCCAAAGACAAGTTCAGACTCTCTGTGATGTCCTGGGTCCACCGTCGTCTAGGTCGACCCCTTCCCCTTTTTCCAGGTCAGATTAGCCATTATGGATTTCTTGGCATTGTACATCCAGTAGTTTGCCATTGCTTTCTGGATGGTTCTGGCCGCTTACCATTACAGTCCATGGTGCGCCCTCAGCCCAATACCAGGCCTTTCCAACTCCTGCCCTAGAAGCCGTTGTCAAAATATTATTGATCATCCGCCCGTTCGGCCAGCAGTTGTGTGTACTGTTTAAGGGGGACCTCCCTTTTTCAATTTACTCATGTAGTTCTGCCGGCCAGTCAAAGCCGTTGCCCGGGGGATGGCGCTGCTGTACTTCATATTATCAGACATAATTTGACAAAATAGAGCATGTCTCCTTAACCTGTAAATTTGCTTACGCTTTAGAGCTGATCAAGTGTTATATTCCATCCATTCCATTTTTTTTTTGGGGGGGGGGGGGGGGGGGGGGGGGGGGGGGGGGGGGGTGTGGTGGGGGGGGGGGGGGGGGGGGGGGGCGGGGGGGGGGCGGGGGTGGGGAGATGTTAAGTATGCTTAAGAAGATAATGTTTCTAAAATGTAATACTAAAAAATAACTTTGGTCAAATAAAAAGTCAGTAAATAAAATAGTGAAAGTACTAAAATATATACAGTTAATATTTTTCATTATCATTTGTAGTGATTGTTCGATCGGTAAAGCGTGATGGTGGCTATAAACAGTGTTAGATCTAAAATGAGGCTCGACTTGAAGCCAGTGCTAGGGGCTTGAGACTTATACTAAGAGACTTGAGACTCGTTGGGAAAGACTTGACGATAATTCTGGGAACGTTTTTATTATTCTGTGTTCAGTGAAGAAACTACTTCAGTAACCAACCTTCTTTATGTGTTTACTATAGTAACCACCTGTGCAAGAGCATCTAAAGTATTTTGTTCTCGTTTCCTGCATGGAAACTAACTGCATTGGCAGCCTGGTTGAATCACACACTAGGGTGCAGTCTTATCGTGTCAGTCAACTGCGGTTGATACCTGATGCTAGCAAGGAGTAGCGTTATTGCTTATCTATGTTCAGATAAATCACATCAGATGAAACTTATCAAGTGGTCTGTTCAGTGTCAATTGATAACTTAAATTGGTTTTCAAGGCATTTAGAAAAATCTAAAACTGTTGTAAAGTGTGGAAGAAACTCTCAGTATAATTTTGAGGTGTACAAAACATCCCTTGACAATTGTCTTGGATGTAAAAGAGCATGCCAGAAGACAGACTCCTTTATGCATTGCTTGTCTTCTGTCATCCTTTTTCTGCATTCGGTTTGTAGTCATGCTAAATCTGCAGGCCTGTTGCCAGGACAAAGTCCATTTTTTTTCCAGGTCAGAGCGGCAGCTCCATAGCTTCTGCCTGAGTTCAGCACTATGGCCAGGTTTGGTGACATCTGTCATCATGGGCTGGGCAGTTTTTGAGAATTTATACAGGGGTGTGGAATCCAGTTTCACTTGGACATTCATTAGTGTGAGATATCTTGAGGCAATAGAGGTGGCCTATTAATCTTCAGTGGCCAGTTCTTAGGCGACAAATAATGGTCTACTGGTGTCATTCAAGCTAGTGAATTGGTTCGGATCTGTTGTTTATATCCCATTCCTTCTTCCCCTTGTAGTTGTATTGGTTGTGGATTGTAGCAAAGTTAGATTTTGCTGGGGAGGTTATGATGGTATCCTAAAAAGAATGAAATCCGTGTATGTATTTACCATGTGAGGTCAAGCACATGTAGGCCCCTGACTCTATAAATAATGATGATGAATTTTGTGCAGGGAACCTAACGCTACCTCCCTAGATCTCACACGGTCACTATGTTGGGTCTGGTGTATGATGTACCTAGTGTCTAGGGGAGAAATGAAATGATGGTACACAACACAAAAACACTTTAAGTTTCTATGAGGAAGTGAATAAAACCTGTGGTTAAGTTTTTCTTTAAATTAATTTTTTGTACAATTTATTTTGCCTGTCCAGTCATATCGTTTGGACAGGTCTTTGAAAATGAGGACAAGATAGTTTACATAAAAGAGTAACTAAAATTGTGTGGACAATCTGCCCAAATAACTACAATGTTAATATATGTCTTTCCTGTTTGAAATGTTCACAGCTTAAATTTATTCTTCTAAGAGGGAGAGTCACTGTGTATGAGGGGCTGTAATGTCATCATGCCCCACAAAAGTCCTGAGTATGACTTGAAATACCAAGGTTTATTTAAAACGAAACTGTCAGATGTACCCAGGTCCTTAACATATCACCTGGGGTTTCTTGTTGAAAGATAAGATATTGTGTAGTTGCAGAAATATCGATATCACATCACACGCCCAAGCTCCTGCTGTTATCTCTTGAAAAGCATACAAGAAATGTCGGAGACTTCTTGGCGTTATCGTCACTCCTCAGGTTTCCTGTCACCAGCTGGCAACAGGAAACAAAACCTCACAAATCAAGAAATATAAACAAATGACGCTGACTTTGCAAAGAAATGGCCTCAGTTTCTTCTACTCCGTCCAGACTGTGAAATACTTATGTAGTTATTTAATTTACTTTTAAATTTATCACAGCTGTTCTCAGCGTATCTGAATAAAAAATACAGTTCAACTGGCAATGAATAGTGAAAGCTTTTTGCTAATATTTAGTAGCACTGGCCAATCGAAAGCTTGCGACTACCAGAATTCAAATGCAGTTTTTTTTTAAAAACAACAATAATTCCAAACATACTCTGCGTCTGGTAGTCGATTGGCCAGTCCACTTTAGTTATGCCAATACAAAACGATGTTAGTTTTTGGTAACAATTTTCCTACCGCTCCCCTCTCCTCCTATACTCTTGTTACCCAAGCGAATTTGAATGTACCTCAGTGCCTCCCTTCTAAGCCGGTGTCCCCACTAACGTTATGAAAAAAAACAAGCAGAAACAACAGTCCGTCTGGTCGTGCGTCCGTAGACATTTAGTATTTTCTCAATAACTTGGCAAATACTGGGACTATTATATTATTTAAAACACATTCTTGCTCAGTGGACTCTAAGATATATTACCATATGATTTTTATAATCAGATTCATATTGGTTTTAGATTTTCAATTTTGTCACTGGTCATCGTCAAATAAATATTTTACCCAAGACAGCCATCTTCCCCTCTCTTTCATCTCGCCAGCATGTATTTTTCAAATAACTAACTTGTTTTTGTGATGTCAGAAACATTACCGCGAGGAGGCAATAAAATTGTCGGCGTGTTTTGCCTCTGTTGGCTTTGCTCCAGCGTATATATGCATGGCGGACTATCAAGCGAAGCGGGGTGTTGGCGTGGCGGGTTAAGAATTGGCGTTAATAATTTGTATTGTATCGTGTAACACTACCAAAAAATGTAAGGATTACTACTTATTACCAGCGTTAAAGTTGACAGAATACGTTAATTCAGATAGTTATTTTGCGGCACACTTCCGCAAAATCGTTAATTATAAGTCTAGGCTGCAGAATGTATGCAGCAGATCTGGCAAAATGTTAAATGTTGGTAGTACGTTTTCGAAACCGAAACCAAAACGCGTGTTAGATTTTTACCGTGGAATCGTTCTATAGGCTTTAGCACTGCACAAAAGGCAGCGTTGCTGGCGTGTGAGAGCATCACCGTCAGACACAATAGGGCTGGTTTATTTATTATCATTTTATGACTAAAATCTTACTGAAATGAGCGATTATTCTCGCAGATTTTACTACATGGATGATGGCTTTGGCCTCTCGATGGGGCAGGGTTTCTTAACCTCTTTTGTTCCATGAGCCCCTGTGATTGTCTGATGAAGGCTTTGTACCCCTTTCATTGTCCAATGAAGGCTATGGACCCCATCTTGGAAAAAAATGTACATAAAAGCATAATAAAAAACATTACATTTTAAATTTTATTCCATGTACACGGATCCCTTGGATTTCAATCATAGACCACCATCTCACACACACCCCCTGAGGTCTCTGTGAACAACAGGTTAAGAATCCCTGGAAAGGGCAGTGGGTGGCTGAATTGCTCCATTTTTAGTGCCAGCACTAGAGAAAGCTTCAGCTCTCATTCCCAGTGATTCAACAATGGGAGTACATTGGTTGATAATCTATGGATTATGCTAAGCTCAGATCTGATCTCATGCAGCATTTTTTTATTTCTGGTATTCTGAATTGATTCCAGTAGTGATCTGCAGCCAGTAAAGAATACTATCTTAGCTGGTGGTTGCTGTTCTGATGTGGTGAGGATTCTCAGTGCCTGCAGTATTGCTATAGATTCCGTTGTGTAGTTGAAAGCCTTACTGATGATCCTCCCGTTGTTGAATTTTATGAAGATGTCTCCTCCATTTTTTAATTTCCCCTCTGTGGATCCTTTGTGTATATGTGTCCACTCCATGGGGTTGTATTTGTCATCCATCATCTCGTGGTCTTATATCCTGATCCTTCTTGCTTGCAAAGTGAAAGGACTAAAATACAATGGCAAGGTCAACAATAAAGAACTAACGGAAAGAGCCCAACAACATCGTGCAGTGGAAAAAAAGAAATAAAGAAAATGCATTTGAGGTGCAAACACCAAAAATGTCATCTGTTAACATTAGAAGGCAGAGACTGACTGTTCTAGAACCCCCCAGAATAAAAGAAATAAAACCCCATGTCACGTGGCAAAAAGAACTTGTGACAGAAATAAGAAACTGTACAAAGATGTAGACAATACTGATGTAGACTGCCTAGGATAGGGTGGCAGAGGGTTTGCCGAGTTCACTTAGTTATTCTGTCACTTTCAGGTCTCTGGTAAAAAGTGTAACACTCTTTGCGGTAGCCATTCTTTTTGCCAGGGAGATGGCTGTAGCAAGCTCTGAGACCAGTGTATAAACAGTTCTTTGCTGGATCAAGGCAGGTATGTAGTAAATAAAAAACTAATATTTAATAATTTAAGCTTCTGAGTGTATCATCCTCTGTGGGAGTGTGAACTTTGTTGGATCATTCTTCTTCATCATATGGTTATATGATGTATAAAATACCTTGTGTAGTTCCAGGGATCTCTAGGGAGACCAGAAAGAATAGGAAGATTGTTACCTCACATGTGTTTTAAGAGGTGACTAATATGAGAATGTGCATGGGACTAGCAGCCTCATCATGTGGAAAAAAAAATTGCTACAGAAGCCATTATTTACAAGAGCATATGAAAAGCTTTGATGTAGGCTTCCTGCAAGGAAGCCAAACTGCAGTTGTGGATCCATGCTACGTATGGATCAAATGTGAAATAAGAAGGTATATAAAAAAGTTATTATTTTACTTGGCTGTTTCCGACAATTATTTGTATAATCCCAAAAGAAATATACTATTGCCAGAATGGCAATATTTTTATTAGCATGTAAGAGCAGTTAGGATTGTACAGTAAAAATTGACAGCCCCATTCTGATGTGTATATTAGACTTTCTGAACATATTAGCTTCTTGAAAGATGTCCTTAACCTTTTTTACCCTTTCACCTCCCTTGAGAGTTCACACCTCCAGACCTTCCCCAAATTAATCAGTGAACTAGTCAAGACTTAGTGAAGATTTTATCACAGGAATTGTATTTCTAGCCAATCTCTCGCGTATCATCATCAGCCCTCAGTTGCCCAAGGAGCATAAGCGGTCAACAAACATATGCCAAATCTTCCTGTCCTGTGCCAACAGCTCAAGGTCTCTCCATGTCTTCCAAATCTTTTTTTTTTTTTTGGGTCTGTCTCCAGTTCTTTTAATTTCTCATATAAAGAAAAATATAAAAGTTCATTATATCTTTCATACAAACATACAAGCAAAGACAATATTTAGTCTGATTACAAACTTTAGAACTGTATCCAGTGAAAAGCAAATTCTTTAAATTTTCTGGGAGGCACACTTTATGGGTTAAGAATCCCTGTCCTAATTAGTATATTTAACCATACAGGGATTATAACACATCAAACTAAATTAGCAGCCTTCTCATGGCAAAGCAGCATGAGTGGTCTGGTAAGCAGCAAAAATTAGATGATGTTCTTTGTCAGTTACGTTCTTAGATCATGAATGTGCCATTTCCACACTCATTACTCTGTGAAACAAGAACTTAATATTGTATCTACAGAACATATCGATATAAATTATAATACACTCTGCGCAGTTTGTTCCTCTTGTTTTAAATGTATAAATCCAGTAAAAAAAATGTTAGCAATTTGTTCTAGTGTCTAAGAATTTAGAAAACAGTTGGACATTTTGTTTATATAGATGATGATCCTTATTTCTGTAAGCTGTACTTCAGTCTTTCTGATATTTACAGATGAATCTCACAAGCATGTGCAGTCAATGACATGATGATTTTTTCTGTCTGGCAGTGAATTCTCTACAGCTAGGATCATTCGGTTTTGGCTCTGAATGTGTTCTTATTTATAATAAACTATTGTTTGAAATCTGAATCATGTGTTATTTTTAGTTGATTTAATGTCTGATTGTGTGGTTTTTTTTTTGGTCATCTGACTTCTACTCATGTATGTAAGTGTGATTTCTGCACCTATCATCTGTAACTTCTGCACTTGTCTGGTTTCTACATCATTTATCTGTGACTTTTACACTTGTCTGATTTCTGCATCATTTATCTGGGAATTTACACTTGTCTTGTTTCTACATCAGTTATCTGTGACTTTTACACTTGTCATGTTTCTACACCAGTTATCTGTGACTTTTACACTTATCTGGTTTCTACATCAGTTATGTGACTTTTACACTTGGCTGGTTTCTACATCATTTATCTGTGACTTAAGCATTTATCTGGTTTCTACGTCAGTTATCTGTGACTTTTACACTTGGCTGGTTTCTACATCAGTTATCTGTGACTTTTACACTTGTCTGGTTTCTACATCGGTTACCTGTGACTTAACACTTGTCTGGTTTCTACATCATTTATACACTTGGCTGTGGTATCTATTATCTGTGATTTCTACACTTGTCTGTGGTTTCCGTTCCTACATCAGTTATCTTGGAATTTACACTTACCTTATTTCTGCATCAGTTATCTGTGACTTTTACACTTGTCTGGTTTCTACATCAGTTATCTGTGACTTTACACTTGTCTGGTTTCTACATCTGTTACCTGTGACAATTGTCTTGGATGTAAAAGCGCATGCCAGAACTGGCAAATACTACAATAACTTCAATGCGGAAACCCTTATTGAATGCAAAGCACATGCATAAAAACAAATAGTAATCTTTACAGATGCCCTCTCAGTAATAACAGCTCTGAAGAGCCACCATGCTAAAGGATTGAAAGATCTGATAAACTCTTTTGAAAGCCTGGCCAAATGCTTCAACAAGTGCACAATCCAGTAGATGCCAGCCCATTGCAACATACCAGGAAATGAGGAGGCAGACAAATTTGCTAAGGAAGGAGGAGCCTTACAAGAAAATGATACAGAAACAAATTACGAAATGGCAAAGACTACTATAAAAGCTACATTCAAGTCCAAATGGGAAAGAGAGCACCCAGGCCATTTAAAAAGTGATGCATATCATCAGCTATCTAGGAGAGAACAGGTCACAACAGATTGTACAAAATTGGTACAACAGATCTCTGCACCTGCGGCACCAGCCCAATGACAGCCGAACACCTGCTGCAGTCCTGCATACCCTACAGCAATGAACGGAGTAGCATATGGCAACATCCCACTTCTGTCAATGAAAAACTGTTTGGAGATGTCAGGAATCCTGAGTTGACTCATTAATGTGAAAGTCTTAAGGGCGAACGAGGAAGAAGAAGTATGACAGGATCACAAATCTGGAATTAACATAAGCCAACCGAGAGATTGCGTCCGATTGGCAGAGTGGTTAGAGCTCTGCTCTCTTAAGGCAAAGATACCAGGTTCGAAACACGGTGGCATCATGCTCGTCTACCCAGCTGTAAACGGGTACCTGACTCAGCTCGTGGAAAGGGCAGCAAGGACGGGAACTGGTCACCCCACCTCTGGAAGCTGGACACTAGTATAGTAAAGGCTAAAACTTCACTCCCCTACGGCGGTATGTGCTGTAGACCAACATTTATCACCAGAGAAATATTAGTAGAATAAGAGTTAAGGAAGGGGCGATTGTGGTGGATATTGTGAACATGTTCTGGAATCGCCAGGATACATGAAATAAAGGGTACCCAAAAGCTTATCACTGCCGTAAGAAGGGTACAGAAGAGATGGAAATAACTTGAATAATCGATTCAAGGCAAGAATGCCTTCAAGGAATTAATTTAAAACCCTGTGCTACATGGAGCTGAAGAAGATAGAAATTTAAAAATTACTTCGTATTTCTGTGCCATCGTTTACACATATTAAAGCCTACTATTACAACTTGTCATTGCTCATCACTTGGTTGAGGCTACATCTGAAATATCCTAACATATAAATATAAGCAAAGCGACAAATGATCAGTGTCATTTTCGGACCAACACTTTGCTACTGAGCCAAACATGGACACTAAGAGATACGCGTGTTTGAAAAAATTATGCACAGAAAGGTGACCAAATAATGAAGAAAAAGTTAAAAACACATTAAGTACGAGTGCCAGATCACAATTCTGCTTAGAATATACACAGCAACGGCGAATGTCAGGATTAGGACATTTGGGCGTAAAAACTGACCACTAGGTCACATTTCCCTTTCAAAGATCAACGGGAGAAAGGCGTCTCAGAACAACATTTGAACCCCACACGACGCATAATCTTAAGTGTAATAAATAAGAAGGTAACAAACAATAAATTAAAGTACAAACATCTCAAAACTCCACATAGTGACCGGAGATATACACAAGAACGGGGAACAGATGCATCACCAACAAATGTTAGAAAACGCCAGAGAATTTGCAATCTGGAAAAACAACAAATGTAACGTACTATATAGAAAAGGGATCACTATATTCTCAAATTATAACTCATAATGAGGTTGAACCGAGTATTCTATGCACACAACAAATTCAATGTTTTGTGCAAAGTCCTAAAATTAAGCAAACAAACTCACACGACGCATAGTGGAGTGGAATAACAACAGAGGAGGTAAAGTTAACGGTAGTCCCAACAAGGACCTATG
Source organism: Oreohelix idahoensis (assembly GCA_024509875.1). Classification (NCBI taxonomy): domain Eukaryota; kingdom Metazoa; phylum Mollusca; class Gastropoda; order Stylommatophora; family Oreohelicidae; genus Oreohelix; species Oreohelix idahoensis. Next base: position 291,936 of record JAMPIV010022560.1, read on the forward strand.
GAAAAGAGACGCATTGGCAGAAATAACACAGAGCAGTTGAGCAGGAATAGGCAACACATGAGCATGTAGGGATTGTCGCGGCTTGTCTCCCTTTATCCGCCGTAGTGGTCCACGAATGGCCCGACAGTGGAGTAAAAGGATGAAATTTCCAAAGGTAGTAACCTTTGCTCAAGATTACTCTTGCCAGTGATGTAAATAGGAGGATGATGCTCCCATTTCAGGGCCTTTAGAATGGTAAGTATAACTACTGCGTTTACTAAGTTGTAAACTTTCTATCCCCCGCCCACTTCTGTGAGAAAAAAGTTTGTCACGATGTAACACTTGACTCGTATTTAATGAGCCCCAGCCGAAGGTAACTCAGCAAAGTATTATTAATAAATATGTTAGCACTGTATATGTGTATAATGAAAAAAATGAGTCATGGATGCAGACATCAAATACACTCAACCAGTTATCTACTGTGACGGTATTGTCTCCCCTGCTCTGCAGCAATGGTCAAACAATTGACAGACTTGGAGTATACCGATGAGTGTCTTCAAAGGTATCAACCTTCGCTTAAGATTACTCTTGGTAGAGATAAAAATAGAACAACGATACTTCTATTTAAGGGAGCCTCACATGATTTTAAGAAAAGCAAGCATTAACAACTGAGATCATCTAAACTGTCATAAACTTAACATTCTCCCGCGCCTTCTGTGAGTTAATATATTTTCGCTCGTATTTCTGAGCCCTCAGCTGAAGGTGATTCAGCTTTTATTAATTTTATAGCTCTTTATTTTTATGTTTTGTTTTTTTCTTAACCAGCGGCACTTGGGCTTTCGGCCCAATGACATGTCATTGCGAGGCTGGGGAACCTGAGGACTTTCCTTCCAACCCGGTCAGGAGCTTCGCTCCTTCCCATCCACAGAGAGTTTATCACAGGAGCCGTTCAGGTTATTCAGTCAAATTTCCGGTCGTAAACATTCCTTCAAACGCTGACGCCCAGGTTTGATCCATGAACACCTGGTCGCCAGTACAACGTCGTAGCCATTACACCAGCGCGGCTCCCTTTATGTATTTAAAACAGTATAATTCATGCGGGTACAGACATACCATTCACTCAAGAGTGATTTATCCAACTATATCTTAACAGTTACAGATAAACATGTTTAATAATCAATTATAGTTTAGCAATGTAAGATAAAGTTGTTTATAAAAAAAAGCGATGATATTAATCATCATTGGATGATTGAAACTGGCGGAGCTTATGAAAAATTTGGAAATGGCCATTGTTTGCGCTGTTATACTACTTAGTTTCCAGTGTGGGGTCGGTTGGCGTCTGCTTCAGTCGCTATTGATTTCCACAGGTGCCTTGGATTGTACCTCTCTACAATAGTCAAATATTGTGGCAGCTGCACGTCTCTTGCATAAGGCCGAAGTAACTGCTTAGGTTGTCAAGTCAAGCGTCTTCAAGATCCGTCTGATGTTGGTGTCTAGTATCGACTGCTGGCAACGTGTACCACAAACTGAAAGGAGACAAATGTCTCTTTTGAATTTTGGGTCTCCTGGTAGGAGCATTAGGCGACCGCCGCTTCCATCCACCACATTATCTTCCTTAGACATTTTAATCTGCCTGAGCGCTTATTTTAAAAAGTGCTTTTGGACAGCGGAAGGCGACCATTGAAGTTTTATATATATATATATATATATATATATATATATATATATATATATATATATATATATATATATATATATGAAGCCACCAGGTGTAAAGGGCAGCCGAGAATTTGATAGATCGAAAGGGTGACAGGCAATGTTCCTTCGAATTTTTAATGTTCTGTGTGCGCATAAATTTCAAGTTGTGCCAGTTTGTCTTTTCCCGGTGACAAAAACGTGTGCGCACTAAATTTGCGTGTGTAAGATTGTAAACCTCAAGCTTTTGTCTTTTCTTTTTGTTTGTTTGTTTTCATATAGTCATTATCATAGCCTCTATTTTATTTAGGTAAAAAATTGGTATTGACGCAATCAAAGCGCGGGATGTTACGGATTTTGTACAGTCACAAACAGGAAACAAAGACAAGAAATACTAGACAAGTATAGAAAAAAAGGAGTTGACACAATATGATTTCTGCCCAGTGTTCTAAATGTCGGAGTGAAGAAATTCAACCAGTCACTGGTAAACGGCGGGAGTAACTATGCTTCTCTTAAGGTAGCCAAATGCCTCGCCATCTAAAACGTGACTCGCATGAATGGATTAACGATACTCCCTACTGTCCCTATCTACATGTACTATCTAACGAAACCACAGCCAAGGGAACGGGCTTGATAGAATCAGTGAGGAAAGAATACCATGTTGAGTTTTGACTCTAGTCCGACTTTCTGAAGAAATATGAAGGGTGTAGCATAGGTGGGAACGTCAGCGCAATTGAAATACCACAACTTTTATCGTTTATTTACTTATTCAGCCTCATCCAAGGCGAACGCTTTTTCACAAGGCTTTGTATGGTGTTCCCCGAAAACTGGTCCTCCCAGCTCAAGCAATGAGGCAGAGATGCTTTTGTCGCTCTGGTGATGTTCTCGAGCAAGTCGATTCTCTCGACCCTAAAATTGTCTAAGTACATGAGGTATGGCATATATACAAGGGGATTGACATAAGTCTTGGGCCTGACCATGAAGGAGTCACAGGAGGAAGATGAAACTTGGCACATTTAAAGTTCATCATATTTGCACGGAATATGTAAAGTACGCGTTTGTTTCTTCAATGGGTTTTCCCACTACGGTGCACGGCGCAATGTACACTATTGGCCAGATCTGCTGCTCCAAAGATTTGACAAAACAATGGAAAAGAAGGAGGCCAGAGCTGTGATAAAATTTCTGATGTTTCAGGGGAAAACACCTACAGAAATACACAGGGAGATGGAACCAGTGTTTCGTGATTCTTGTCCTTCATATACTTCGGTAAAAAACTGGTGTCAACAGTTTAAGTGCGGCCGCTCAAATGTTGCTGATCTGTCAAGATCTGGTAGACCAGCCTCAGAGTGCAACGATGAAAATGCAACAAGAGTGAAGAAAATCATTGACCAGGATCGAAAAATGACAATTGTGGAGATAGCTAGTAGAGTAAAACTAAATGAAAGAACAGTTTATAGAATTTTACACAACAGACTGAACATGAGAAAAGTGTGTGCACGCTGGGTTCCGCGACTGTTGACACGTGAACAGAAGCAAACGATGGTAAATTGCTGTCAACAGTTGCTCAAAAAGTGTCAGTAAAAAAATTTTTTGGAGACCATGGTGACAGTAGATGAGACTTGGGTACACCATTATGACCCCCGAATCCAAAATTGCCAGCATGCAATGGAAAACCCCGGGCTCCCCAACACCTGTCAAGCCGAGGGCGCAGAAATCTGCAGGAAAAGTGATGCTGACTGTTTTTTGGGACGGCAAAGGTGTCCTTTTGAAAGATTATCTGCCTCGTGGCAACACAGTTAATGAACAGTACTATGCAGATCTTCTCACAAAGCTAAGAAAGGTTGTGACCAGGAAACGAGGGATAACGCGCACTCAAAATCTTCCTTTGCTTCAAGACAACGCGCCCTCTCACAAAGCACGGCTTGTGCAGCTAGCAGCCAACCATTTGAATATTGAAATTCTTCCACACCCACCATATTCTCCAGATTTTTCTCCATCAGACTTTTTTCTATTCCAAAATCTTAAAAAACAGCTAAAAGAAAATCATTTTGACAGCGATGAAGAGGTTATACTGGCATGTGATGACTGGTTTAGTTTGAAAAATAGGGTGTTCTACTCCCAAGGTATTTTCAAGGTCAAGCAGAGATGGCAGAAGTGTGTCAATTCAGACGGTGGTTATATTGAAAAGGAATAAACACTATACAAAATTTCAGCTCTCTGTGACATGTCCTTCATGGTCAGGCCCAAGACTTATGTCAATCCCTTTGTGTGTGTGTGTGTATATATATATATATATATATATATATATATATATATATATATATATATATATATATATATATATTAGTGCTTTTTTGCGGGGATACGCGGTATCCCCACCTTTTTTTAAAACTTAATTTAAGTTTTTAAAATTGATTGTATACATTTCGTTATAATATCAAAACCTTTGCATCAATCTGTGTTGCGTGAATGAAAAAAGATTGTCCACACAAAGAAAGGAGATATAATGGCAACATTGATGCAATAGTACATGGCATAGATGTAGGAACGAGTGTCTTAAAAATTCCGTTTTGTCCGCCTACTGTTTTAAATATTAAATGATTTTGAAGCTAAAAAAAAAAAAAAACAGCGGTAAAATACATGCCTTTAAAAAAAAAAACAGTATACCCACCTTTTTTTTTCTAGAAAAAAAAACTGTATATATATATGTTCTGATGTCAGACTGTATCGGCTACACCGTTCCTCTGGACTCAGCAACTTCGTAGGGCATGCTGCGTGGGCAACAGCTTGACCTTTTTACTCACGCGCCCAACCTCGTGTAGGCCGAGACATTCGTCTTGGGGGCGCGTTCCTATAATTATAATCAGTAATGACGGAAAGGGATACTAGTAGTACTACTACTACTATAGAAGAAAAAGAAAAGAAGATAAGATAAGCAACACAGAAAGGTGAAAGAAAACAGGTAATACAATAAGCAAATGAAAATCCAGAGTAAGAAAGAAACAAACAAAAATGTGAAAAGAAAAATGAAATGACAAAAAATAATCGATAAGCCTGTGCTGATGTATAGATAAGCAAAATCTCCAATGTAGAAGTCGGACAAAAATACTGTCATATGTTTACACGCATTATTTACTGTACATTTGTGTGTTGAAGCGTATACTTTTAGCTACTTTGCTTTTTACTACATACAAATGGGAAATTAATATGAATATTGTTTTATTTTTTCTGTTATGCTTTTTAAACTGCAAATGTATAACATTGCGACCGTGTTTGCATTATTATAATATTTTTGTTTTAGAATTTAGCTTTTTTTGTGCGCAGTTCCATTTCCTATGTGCGCTGACTTCATAACCTGTGTTTGCAGCGCACAGCGTACAGGGAATATTGGCGACAGACATCTTCTTAAAGAAAGATAGCATGACAATAATAACATACACACAGAATCGCGTGCAGTGAATCAGAAACCTAATCAGCCCCGTCTGTCTGACACGCAGCACGGAATAAGTAGTAGATAGAAGGATGTTCATTGTTTAGTCATTTTTTCTTTCCTTCCATTTTTCGTACCTTATTGAGCAAAGGACTATCACTGCACTAGCCCTCATGCAGATAGCCTGCATCACAGCACGAATGGAAGGGGATATACTATAAACATTATAGGCATTAAACAATGCCACAACAAACGGCAGATAAATTAATGCCTTGAAGAAGCAACACACAAGAAAAACAACCAATGTAATACGCTATATAGAATGATGAACAACATATACCCTAATTATAACCCACGTGGGGTTGAACTGTGTATTCTTTTTTCTCCTTCTTCGTTCATCCTGAAAATGACGTTGGTTGCGTTGTGTCCGTTTACAGCGAAGCTGAGATATTTGTTCCTTTCAGCAAGGCTTTTTCTAGGACCGGGATTACCTTCCCTCTTCGATCCCTACTCTCTCAACCAGACTGCAGTGATGCAGACAGTTTCTAGGACCACCACTTGGAGGTGGAGTGGGGTCTTGGTCAGCTCTGGTTCGCTGACGCAAGCAGTCAAGCTATTGGTCGCTTACTGCATTCCTCACTTTGGGTGCGTCTTAGGTTCCAACTGTGTATTCTGTGCACATGACAAACACCAGTTTTCATGTGCATGGTTCAAAATCAAGTCGCTCCTGCCGAGGCGGTGTCTGCAGCAGTTTGTTTTACAAGGTTCGGTCGCTAGCTCCGTGCACAACTTTGTCGTCGTCACCTCTTTCTACGTGCCTGGTGGTAGGAGCAGTTGTAATCCTATTTTTTCTTAGCCTCGGTAGGGACTCCTGGGAACTATAATGTTTAATGATTACTGCACCAAATATTGTAATGCCAATGAACAGGAAAAGTTCTGCTATAGCAATGATTTCCAAACGTTTTTCTCTGGACTGTTGGAATGAAAATTTGCTCGCGGCTCACCGAATATTTTTATTGATAAGAAATACCTTCAAAAACACAAAAATCAACTCCTAGTAGTGATTTATTCATAACATAGAACACAACTACTTTATAAAATGATCATGAGACATCCAGACTATTTTTAAAAATACAGCTACATAAAAACATGATTCATTCACAAAATATACAAATTCAATGAGAGGTGTGAGCTTTTTTTTTTAGTATAAAAATTTATATTAGATCTTCTTCTTCTTCCTCGTTCGTCCTGAAAAGGACGTTGGTTACGTTGTGTCCGTTTACAGCGAAGCTGTGGTATTTGCGCCTTTCGGCCGACACATCCGACTTCCGCACGGCATTTTTTAGGGACCGGGTTTGCCTTCCCTATTCGATCCCTACTCACTCAGCCAGACTGCAGTGATGCAGCCTGTTTCCAGGACCACCACGTGGAGGTGGAGTAGGGTCTTGGTCAGCTATGGGTCGCTTACTGCATTCCTCACTTTTGATGCGTCTTGGGTCCCATATTAGATCTTATTTGAGACAAACAAACTCTCATCTCATCAACACAAAGAAACCTTTTTCTTTTCTGCTCTTTTGTATTTGTCAGCTGAAAATCAATGTTCACAATAATATATAGTGAAGAACTGTATCTATTTTACATAAAATAAACTATTGTAACCGTCCCACCCAGTGTTACAGTATTCCTTGTGGGACTGGGCACGGAACTAATTATTGTAATATGTAGCCGGGATGTATACAAGTATACAGGTTATAATGACTCTGTTATTTGAGTAACGTGAGATTTGATTTTTACTGGCTTCAAGCTCGCCAGAGTTGTTAATTATCTCACCCTATCTGTGGATTATAGGTATCGATCCAATATCCTTCTACTGCTGGTGTAATATGAGAGCTTTACTTTCTATTATTTAGACTCCAACAAGACCATGCATCCTTACTACAGTTCAGTCATGCCCAAAGTCCTCAACATCCTATAAGTTTCCATAATTATTTATTTGGTTTCAACAAAATGGTTCAAGTGGTTAAATAACCAAAACTCAACATGAATTTACATGTATGTACAAGTATCGAAGTTTGTCATTTCTTGGCATAATATGCATACTTTTCAAATTCAAGGGGATCAGAAATAAACGTCTCAATGTGTCATTATTTTCCGTTTTCTCCATTTCTTCCAATATTCAGGATTATCCAAAACTTTATGTTTATTTTCCTCCCATTCGTTTTGGTTCTATCCATTGGCTTATTTCTATGATTTTATTTCAACTGTCCCTTCAAATTTTGGGTCAAAAACCATGTTTCATAATACAAAGCGAAGCGAGCTGGAACATGTAAGAATATGGCATAGCGAGGCTTAGTACATACATGTGTCCATAAAAATTAGAAACACATTACTATGAATATCATTGTACATAGTTGAATCACTGTATACTAAAAATCATGTTGAAACTTCAACTAAAGGAGACAGCTTGTAGTAACGTCTTACTGCATCGCTCTTCTTTACAGGACTCTAGACTAAAATATTTCTGCCGGCAAGCTTGGGTTAGCTTGGGTAAAATCACTTTTCTCATTGGACAACAACGTCACGTGATGTCCCTGCATTTCCAATATTACTATGACAACTGACGGTAGATCAGCGTGCATCTTTACTAACGCTGACCTTAGAGAAATGTACCGTTTCATTTCCCTCCCCTAATGCCTTGGGTTAATTTTTATTTTAGTTAACATTTATTGTCTGTTTCAACAAAATGGTGGTATCCTTTTTGTTATAACTGGGCTCTAGCATGAATGAATGCTGGTGGTGGTAGGTCATACGGCCACATATAGATCCCAGGGCCATGCAAATTTATCCCGCAGGGAGACATTTGAGTACTATCAATCCCGACAAAATTTATCCCCAAAAAAATTTCGAAGTCTAAAAAGTTTCAGTCTCCTTGTTCACATTATACGGGTGGTGCGGGGTGTATTTGTTATGCATTGTCCTGGTAGTGGCATAGCCAAAACTGTGGCTGTATCGCTTGGGCTGCATATATCGTTGTTGCAGGTGTGTAGCAAATGTAATTTTGCTGGGAAGGTTAAGATGTTATACCTAACAAGAAAGATAGTTGTGTCTGTGTAAACTGTGTGAGGTCAAGCACATGTAGGTTCCTGACTCTTAAAAAAGATGATGATGATAATGATATATATATATATATATATATATATATATATATATATATATATATATATATATATATATATATATATATATATATATGTACATATATATAATCAGGGAACCTAACGCTACCTCCCTAGATCTCACACAGTCCGTATTTTCATTCTAGTGGCTGGTGTATGATGTCTCTAGTGTCTAGGGGTGAAATGAAGATGATGGTACATCAACACAATACACTTTAACCCACTATAAGAAAATAAATAAGACTGTGGTTAAAGTGTTCTTTTAAAATTGGAATGTTTTTTTCTTTGTACAATTTAATCTGCCTGTCCCGCCATCTCTTTTGGGCAGGTCTTTGAAAATGAGGAAATATATTTACATATAATGCTTTAACTAAAAAGTATGGACTCTTGGTCCTATGAATGTAATGTTATTATATAGAGTTCCTGTAGGTGTATTCACAGACTAAACTTTAATAACTGCTAGTGCTGGTCATTGGTTATGAGGAGCTGTTGTTTTCGTTATTCCCCATATAATTCAGTTTTATTTTAATAAGAACAAGTTTATTATGCTGAAGTGTCAGATGTCCCAGCTGTTAACGTGTCACCTGGGATTCTTGGTATGACGATAATAAGTAAGGATGTCGTTGCAGATATAATAGATCAGCACCCACACACAAGCTCCTTCAGGCTATCAGCTGACAGCAACTTTTAAATGGAGACTTTTCACTCACTCATCAGGTTTTCTGTCACCGGATGGTAACAGGAAATAAAAACTCTGCAATAACAAGACACTCTGGCCTTTTCATACCTGATCACAATTTCTTATCACTATGTATACATGATGGTATGGGGTCAGCCTCGGGAGCATTCATGTGCATCAGCCCATAATTATATGACTCACACCTTTATGTGACCACACCTCAGGTCCCTATGGCAGATACGCCACTGTACTTTTACCTAGTTTGCTTCAATACAATAACGTGGAGTAACTACATCTCCTTTTATATGACTTTTCTTTTCTAAATTATAAACGCTCTAGGCATGCTATAGAGTGTTCATGGAACACTGAGGCTTCCTAACCTCTTCCAATACAAAATAGTTAATACAAAATCATAATAATATGCAACAGTCAAATACAGTTCAATGTGAGGACTCAATAATGTTTGCTCCCGGCATGTCCTTCACTTTTCCCCATAGCAGTATCTAACGTGTGCAGTTTTAATCAAGCATGTAAATACATAAAGCATTCTTACCACTAATTCAAAGAAATATGTCACAAATAACGTTGACTGGCAAAGAATATGGCCTCAGTTTTGCTCTGCCTCGTCCAGATTGTGAATTAGTAGTTAATTTTACAATTTATCACATCTGCTCTCAACGTAGTTGTAAGTATAAAATTTTCTAGTCAAATGGCCACGAGACCACTATGCCTCTTGCCAATATCTATTAGAGCCGACCAATGAAAGCAGGCACTACTAAATCTTTTTGAATTCAGTTTGAAAAAAACCAAACAATTCCAAACAAACTATGTGCCTCGTAGTCCATTGGTCAGTCTGCGTTAGTTATGCCAATAGAAAAAGATGTTTAGTTTTAGTTAATACTTTCCTATCCCCCCCTTTTACTCCTATACTCTTATACCAACCAATATGATTTGAATTACTCCAATGCCTCTTTTTTAAACTAGCGTCCCCAATAACGTTATGTGTAACGAGCAAGAACAACAGTCTGTCCGTCTAAGTGTTCTTAGACATTTAGTATTTTCTCAATAACTTGGCTAATACTTGGACTACCATATTTTTTTAAAATGTATTTTTGCTCAGGGGACACTAAGCCATACTACTATATGATTTTTATGGTCAGTTTCAGTATGGTTTAGATTTTTAATTTTGTCACTGTCAATCGTCAAATATAACTTTTACACAAGTCGGCCATCTCCCCCTCCCTCCCCCCCCCCCCTGTCTCTATCATTTCTCTCATTATTCAAATAAGCCAACTAGTTTGAGAGACGTCAGAATTTCCGCTAGGAGAGAATGGAAAACTGTCTGTGTGTTTGCCTCTGCTGGCTTTGCCCACAGCGTGTATATATTAAAGAGACCGCTTGCAGAGCGAAGAGGGGTTTTTCAAAACGTTGGTAGTGCTGGCGTTAATTATTACAATTGTCTCGTTCTTACTACTGGGAAATGTCCGAATTATTACAAATTTTAGTGTTAAAGTTAACATATTACGTTAATTCAAACGCCAGTTTGGTCACACCGTTGGCAAATCGTTAATTACAAGCTTTTTCCTCCGTTTCGTGCAGCAGATCGGCGAGATGTTAAAATGTTCATTGTACGTTTTAGAAACCGAAACTAAAACGTGTTAGATTTTTACGGCGGGTCATTTTCTTGACATTCCCACTGCACAAAAGGCAGTGCTCTACTGGCGTTGAAGATGAAAATAGTCAGACACCTGAGGGCTGGTGTATTTATTATCATAGGACTAAAATCTTACTGAAATAAGCGATTATCTCACAGATTTCGCTACACACCTCCCTTCCTAAAACATGCATCCAGTGCAGGTTACTATCTGTGAGATAACTTAGCGCAAATGAAGTCCTACATTTCTTTCTGACTTTCATCACACGGATGTCTACTCAAAAAATCTGCACCGACGTTCTGAGGGCCGGGAATATATTCAATCAGAAATGAATATGGCTGTAATAATAATGACCATCTTAATAGTCTGGCATTTTCATGCTTGGCTTGTGATAGGAATACGAGAGGTGAATGATCTGTTTGGACCACAAATGTCCTGCCATATAAATAAATCTGGAATTTTTTTATAGCCCATATTAACGCCAAACATTCTTTCTCACTTGTTGAATAATTTTTTTCCGCCTTGTTCAACTTGCGGCTTGCATAAGCGACTGGGTTTAATTCCCCATCTTGTGAGGAGGACCTTTGCAACAATGTAGCGCCCAGGCCCACATTGCTTGCGTCACTTCTCACGACAAATTCTTGATTCAAGTCAGGCAATTGCAATACTGGCCTGCTTGTGAGTTTTTCTTTTAACTCCTGGTAAGCCAATTCACACTGTGCGGACCAATTTATTGTATCAGGTTGTCCCTTTCGAGTTAAATCCGTCAGAGGAGCACATATAGAGTTAAAATGTTTAATGTACTTTTGGTAGAAACCACACAACGACACAAAAGATCGCACATCTTTCTTTGTTTGTGGCCTAGGTGCTCTTTTCAGTTTCTCCAGATTCTTGGGGTTAGGGGTCATGCTACCCTGATGTACGGTATGTCCCAAGAATTCCAACTCTTTACACCCAATACAACATTTTGTTGGTCTAGCAGTCAAGTTAGCCTCTCTGAGTCTATCAAACAGCATATTCAAAGAGTTAACATGTTCCTCAAAAGTTTCAGTAGCAATGAGGATATCATCCATGCAATTCGAGATACATGGATTTTTCAGGGGATCCAACAATTTTCGCATCATCCTAGAAAACACACTCGGGGCATTTTTCAACCCAAACGGTAGCATGTTGAACTCATAATGACCTTCCGAGGTGCTAAAGGCTAAGTAAGGTCGAACCTCAGGCTTTACTGGAATTTGGTAATAGCCTTTGCTAAGATCCACCTTGGAAAAATATTTTGCCTTGTTCAGCCTGGCAAAAAGTTGAGTAGTATCAGGTAATGGATCCACCTGATCTTCTGTGACAGCATTCAGTTTCCTGTAATCGATGCACAGTCTATGTTCTCCCGATGGTTTCCGCAACAAAACCACACAGGAACTATAAGGAGACTCACTGTGAGAAATAATTCCTTCTCGTAACAAATAATCTATCTCCTCTTTCAAAGCTTTTTCCTTAGCGAAAGGAATAGAATAAGGCCTCATACAGATGGGTGTTGGGTCTAGTAGTTTCATATCATATTCCAACAAATTTGTGTACCCCGGCTTATCCGTTAACACGTCTGTATGTTTCTCCAGGACCTTTTGAATCCTCTCCCTCTGTCCTTTTGTCAGGTGATTACTGATCTTCACCTGTTCAAACGTTTCACTGGGCTTCAGTGGATTTTCAAATAAGGTAAGAGGTTCATTTTTCATTTCGGTGGCAATTGACAAGGCCATTAAGTATGTTCCTTCCTGGATTTGTTTGTCCAGATATTTCTTCAAAAGGTTCACATGATAGACATTTTCCTTTCCCTTCTTGTCTATCTTATAATTTGTTCTGGATACCTTTTCCAAAACTGTATATGGACCTTGCCATCCGATCTGAAGTTTATTGTTGCTGCCTGGTAATAGAAGAAGCACCTTCTCCCCTACAGCAAGCTCCCTATCCTTAGCTTTTTTGTTATAATAAGCAGCATGCTTTTTCCTGGCTTGTCTCAAATTTTCATTTGCCAGTTTCCAACTAGTTTTTAAACGAGTGGTCAGTTCGTTCACATATTGGTATGATGAGGTAACAGTCTCTTCTGCCTTCTCATCTGTCCACGTCCTTAACAATGCTTCCAGTGGACCTTTTATTGTCCTCCCAAATAACAGGGTTGCGGGAGCCATCCCGGTTGAATTATGTGGAACTTCCCGATAAGCAAACAATGCAGCGGGCAAATATTGGTCCCACGTATCAGGTTTCTCATGTGCCAGCTTTCTCAGGATAGAAATGAGAGTCCCATTGAACCTCTCTACCTGGCCGTTCCCTTGTGGGTGATACGGACTACAATGAAAGTGCTTGGCTTGAAATAACCTAAAAACTTCTTCTGTTAGTTTCCCCTTGAACTGAGAGCCGTTATCAGTCAAGATTTGATGCGGGAATCCTAACCTCGTGAATATAGTAAGTAATGCCTCTGCCACATATTTCGAATCGATTGACGACAGGGCTACCGCCTCTCCCCTCATAGAACAAGTGTCCACCAGAGTAAGGATGTAACTGTTCCTCCTCTTGGTCCGAGTGAGAGGTCCCACAATATCCACTGCAACTCTCTCAAAAGGTGTTCCCACTATGGGCATTTCCCCTAGAGTTGCTGGAGCAGTCCAATGCTTCGGAGCTACTCTCTGACATTCTGGACAGGATTTTACATATCTCTTTATGTCCTCCGTTATCCCTGGCCAGAAATAATGAATATACGCTGTCTGGTTGCGCTGATTCCCATGTGACCACTAAAGGGAACTGCATGTCCTAATTCCAACACTCTCTCCCGATATGAAGTTGGAAGTACCAGTTGGCTGTGACCATTTGTTCCAGTTCCGGTCTTCCTGTACAACAATTTGTTCTTCATATAATAATCCCCTTTGCTTGGAGGTGTGTGCCATTTAGGTAATTTCTTAAAGCAAGGCTTGAGTGTCCTATCTTCAGCCTGTGCCTTCCTCATCTCCTCTGGATGAGTATTTATCGGCTCATCTTCTTCCTTTCTGGATTGTGAACGGGTCTGTACTGCTGCCAGGACCACAGGTCTCTTGGGATTCCCCAAGAAGACATAACGACATCCCAATATCAGAGGGTAAATGGGTGCGTCTATCACTGCTGCTCTGATTATTCCTTCCACATAGCGAGTTTTCACTGTTATCCTTGCAATGGGAAGTGTCATGAGTGGTAGGTCCTTGGTCGCCCCTTGAATCTCCACTGTTTCTGTGGTATACTGATCCGGGTTCACAAGTGCGCACTCACAACAGAATCAAAATCCAAACTGGTATCGTAAAGGCACCTAATTGTGACTCCATTACATACCACGTCCTCACATACTGGGGGATGATAAGGTTCCTGCTGTCCAGTATGTTTTACCTTTTCTTCCTTTTTCCCCAACTTCATAGCAGCACATCCAGAAGGTTTCCTTGTACAAAATTTGGTGTCATGACCCTCTCTCTTACACCATTTGCAATAGTATCTATTTTGATAAAGAGGTTTTCTTTCGTCATATTTCCTGTCATTGAACTGTGAGATTTCATGTTTATTATCATTGCGTGGCCTATCAAAATTTTGCTTAAACTTGTTTCCCTGATCTTTATTATCAAATCTATTTGAGTTTTGTGGGGCCCTATAATTTTCTACATGCTTCTTTTTGGCGCCAGCTACTTCTGCCTGGGCTGCCTGATACCTCTCAGCGACATTAAGTAACTCCCCCAGCCTCTCTGCACCCTGTTCCATGAGAAACTTTCTCAAGTCTGGAGCCATGGACTCTCTCAATTGCTCAATAAGGATCATTTCTTTAAGATCTTGGGTTTTCCCCAGAGCAGTCCATTTCTCCAAGTAAGTCTCTAACCGTGCAGAGAACTGGTGATAAGTCTCACCCGACAGTAGCTTGGCATTTCTAAACTTTTTCCTGTAAAATTCACCATTCTTTTCGTATCTTAACAACAGAGACTGCTTTAACATGTCATAATTGTCTTGGTCATCCCTGCTCATTTTAGAAAAAAACTTCACAAGCTGTTCCCCGAAGACCTTGGGATAACTTCAAGCTCCATCTTTCTTTTTCTAGCCCATAAGTTGTAGCTAATACCTCATACCTACTTAAATATGATTCAATGTCATCATCTCTCTCAACAAAATAATCTAAGTAAAACCCCATAGCTGAGTTGGAGGCCCCCTGACTAGCAGTAGCATCAGAGGTAGAGGGGCTGTGACCATTTTCAGGAGCATGGCCTTGCAACTCCAACTCCCTTAGTCGCAACTCATGCTCCCTCTGCAACCTTTTATCTTCTGCTTCCCTTTCTAATCTTTTATCTGCTGCTTCCCTTTCGGCAGCCAATCTCTTTTCTTCTGCTTCCCTTTGCAGTCGTTTTTCTTCTGCCTCTAAAGCCCTAGCCTCCTTCTCAGCCTCGATTTGTAAACGTTTTATTTCTGCCTCTCTATCTAACTCGAATTTCTTCATCTCCCTGGCATCTTCTAACTGCATTCTCCTCTCTTCGGCTAACCTATGTTCTTCCCTAGCAATAAACTTATCACATTCTGAAGTGACATAGTCAATCAAAACTTGACCTTCCATATTCATGTATCTCGCAGTCTGCACAGCAGCAGAGCGAAACTTGGCCAAATCCGCCATCTGATAAATACTAAAATGTTCTAACTCAATTTCTAAAACAAGTACAACTTAATTAATTATTCCAGGCTCTGACACTTCATCAATTCCCAAATCTTGGGCAATATTAATAATGGGGATTCCCTGGGTAAATAGAAATGTTGTTATAGCTAAAACCCAGACCAGGACCCTAATATATGTAGTACTAGAAGTTCAAATCCCGGACAAGCCTACCAATTTATGTAGCAAATGTAATTTTGCTGGGGAGGTTAAGATATTATACCTAACAAGAAAGATAGTTGTGTCTGTGTAAACTGTGTGAGGTCAAGCACATGTAGGTCCCTGACTCTAAAAAAGATGATGATGATGATAATTATATATATATATATATATATATATATATATATATATATATATATATATATATATATATATATATATATATATATATATATATATATATATATATCAGGGAACCTAACGCTACCTCCCTAGATCTCACACAGTCCGTATTTTGATTCTAGTGGCTGGTGTATGATGTCTCTAGTGTCTAGGGGTGAAATGAAGTTGATGGTACATCAACACAATACACTTTAACTCACTATAAGAAAACAAATAAGACTGTGGTTAAAGTTTTCTTTTAAAATTGGAATGTTTTTTCTTTGTACAATTTAATCTGCCTGTCCCGCCATCTCTTTTGGACAGCTCTTTGAAAATGAGGAAATATATTTACATATAATGCTTTAACTAAAAAGTATGGACTCTAGGTACTATGAATGTAATGTTATTATATAGAGTTCCTGTAGGTGTATTCACAGACTAAACTTTAATAACTGCTAGTGTTGGTCATTGGTTATGAGGAGCTGTTGTTTTCGTCATTCCCCATATAATTCAGTTTTATTTTAATAAGAACAAGTTTATTATGCTGAAGTGTCAGATGTCCCAGCTGTTAACGTGTCACCTGGGATTCTTGGTATGACGATAATAAGTCAGGATGTCGTTGCAGATATAATAGATCAGCACCCACACACAAGCTCCTTCAGGCTATCAGCTGACAGCAACTTTTAAATGGAGACTTTTCACTCACTCATCAGGTTTCCAGTCACCGAATGGTAACAGGAAATAAAAACTCTGCAATAAAAAGACACCCTGGCCTTTTCATACAAGATCACAACTTCTTATCACTATGTATACATGATGGTATGGGGTCAGCCTCGGGTGCATTCATGTGCATCAGCCCCTAATTATATGACTCACACCTTTCTGTGACCACACCTCAGGTCCCTATGGCAGATACGCCACTGTACTTTTACCTAGTTTGCTTCAATACAATAACGTGGAGTAACCACATCTCCTTTTATATGATTTTTCTTTTCTAAATTATAAACGCTCTAGGCATGTTAAAGAGTGTTCATGGAACACTGAGGCTTCCTAACCTCTTCCAATACAAAATAGTTAATACAAAATCATAATAATATGCAACAGTCAAATACAGTTCAATGTGAGGACTCAATAATGTTTGCTCCCGGCATGTCCTTCACTTTTCCCCATAGCAGTATCTAACTTGTGCAGTTTTAATCAAGCATGTAAATACATAAAGCATTCTTACCACTAGTTCAAAGAAATATGTCACAAATAACGTTGACTGGCAAAGAATATGGCCTCAGTTTTGCTCTGCCTCGTCCAGATTGTGAATTAGTAGTTAATTTTACAATTTATCACATCTGCTCTCAACGTAGTTGTAAGTATAAAATTGTCTAGTCAAATGGCCACGAGACCACTATGCCTCTTGCCAATATCTATTAGAGCCGACCAATGAAAGCAGGCACTACTAAATCTTTTTGAATTTAGTTTGAGAAAACCAAACAATTCCAAACAAACTATGTGCCTCGTAGTCCATTGGTCAGTCTGCGTTAGTTATGCCAATAGAAAAAGATGTTTAGTTTTAGTTAACACTTTCCTATCCCCCCCCCCTTTACTCCTATACTCTTATACCAACCAATAGGATTTGAATTACTCCAATGCCTCTTTTTTAAACTAGCGTCCCCAATAACGTTATGTGTAACGAGCAAGAACAACAGTCTGACCGTCTAAGCGTTCTTAGACATTTAGTATTTTCTCAATAACTTGGCTAATACTTGGACTACCATATTTTTTAAAACATATTTTTGCTCAGGGGACACTAAGCCATACTACTATATGATTTTTATGGTCAGTTTCAGTATGGTTTAGATTTTCAATTTTGTCACTGTCAATCGTCAAATATAACTTTTACACAAGTCGGCCATCTTGCCTCCCCCCCCCCCCCCCCCCCCCCCCCCCCCCCCCCCCCCCCCCCCCCCCCCCCCCCCCCCCCCTTCCTCCCCCCTCCCCCCCCCCCCCCCCCCCCCCCCCTTGTCTCTATCATTTCTCTCATTATTCAAATAAACCAACTAGTTTGAGTGACGTCAGAATTACCGCTAGGAGGGAATGGAAAACTGTCTGTGTGTTTGCCTCTGCTGGCTTTGCCCACAGCGTGTATATATTAAAGAGACCGCTTGCAGAGCGAAGAGGGGTTTTTCAAAACTTTGGTAGTGCTGGCGTTAATTATTACAATCGTCTCGTTCTTACTACTGGGAAATGTCCGAATTATTACAAATTTTAGTGTTAAAGTTAACATATTACGTTAATTCAAACGCCAGTTTGGTCACACCGTTGGCAAATCGTTAATTACAAGCTTTTCCCTCCGTTTCGTGCAGCAGATCGGCGAGATGTTAAAATGTTCATTGTACGTTTTCGAAACCGAAACTAAAACGTGTTAGATT
This sequence comes from Oreohelix idahoensis, assembly GCA_024509875.1. NCBI lineage: Eukaryota > Metazoa > Mollusca > Gastropoda > Stylommatophora > Oreohelicidae > Oreohelix > Oreohelix idahoensis. Next base: position 309,996 of record JAMPIV010022560.1, read on the forward strand.
TTTACGGCGGGTCATTTTCTTAGCATTCCCACTGCACAAAAGGCAGCGCTCTACTGGCGTTGAAGATGAAAATAGTCAGACACCTGAGGGCTGGTGTATTTATTATCATAGGACTAAAATCTTACTGAAATAAGCGATTATCTCACAGATTTCGCTACAAGGTGCATTGTCCGTTTTTCCACTTTTAGTATGTGGCAGTGGCTCAGTGATCGTGGCCAGTTGTTGCTCTCCTTAGAAGGACTGGTTACGGGCATCAATTATCCTATATGTAACCGTCCCACCCAGTGTTACAGTAGTCCTTGTGGGACTGGGCACGGTACTAATTATTGTAATATGTAGCCGGGATGTATACAAGTATACAGGTTGTAATGACTCTGTTATTTGAGTAACGTGAGATTTGATTTTTACTGGCTTCAAGCTCGCCAGAGTTGTTAATTATCTCACCCTATCTGTGGATTATAGGTATCGATCCAATATCTTTCTACTGCTGGTGTAATATGAGAGCTTTACTTTCTATTATTTAGATTTCAACAAGACCATGCATCCTTACAGTTCAATCATGCCCAAAGTCCTCAACATCCTATAAGTTTCCATAATTATTTATTTGGTTTCAACAAAATGGTTCAAGTGGTTAAATAACCAAAACTCAACATGAATTTACATGTATGTACAAGTATCGAAGTTTGTCATTTCTTGGCATAATATGCATACTTTTCAAATTCAAGGGGATCAGAAATAAACGTCTCAATGTGTCATTATTTTCCGTTTTCTCCATTTCTTCCAATATTCAGGATTATCCAAAACTTTATGTTTATTTTCCTCCCATTCGTTTTGGTTCTATCCATTGGCTTATTTCTTTGATTTCATTTCAACTGTCCCTTCAAATTTTGGGTCAAAAACCATGTTTCATAATACAAAGCGAAGCGAGCTGGAACATGTAAGAATATGGCATAGTACTTACATGTGTCCATAAAAATTAGAAACACATTACTATGAATATCATCGTACATAGTTGAATCACTGTATACTAAAAATCGTGTTGAAACTTCAACTAAAGGAGACAGCTTGTAGTAACGTCTTACTGCATCGCTCTTCTTTACAGGACTCTAGACTAAAATATTTCTGCCGGCAAGCTTGGGTTAGCTTGGGTAAAATCACTTTTCTCATTGGACAACAACGTCACGTGATGTCCCTGCATTTCCAATATTACTATGACAACTGACGGTAGATCAGCGTGCATCTTTACTAACGCTGACCTTAGAGAAATGTACCGTTTCATTTCCCTTCCCTAATGCCTTGGGTTAATTTTTATTTTAGTTAACATTTATTGTCTGTTTCAACAAAATGGTGGTATCCTTTTTGTTATAACTGGGCTCTAGCATGAATGAATGCTGGTGGTGGTAGGTCATACGGCCACACTATGTTACTGAATAAAATCTGAAAAACTAATTTAAAGTCTATAAGTTTCGATACATATATTTCCCATATTATTTCTCAGGTAGCAAACGTTTATTTTTGGCATATGAACTTTTTTTTAAATATTAAAGTCCTTGATTGTCTTTGAATCTTCAGGCCACGTGTTAAAGTCTGTTTGTCTTAAGCTAGGGATGTAAACTTTTTTATACTATGGTCTAAGGGAGATTACAAGTTGTATTACTTTTTGGTACAGGTCTGATTTAGTTGTTATCTCTCTTGACTTGCCATTTGGTCATTTAAGATTTTCTGTTCGTAGATTTTTCTAGAACAGTTCACGAGAACGTTTCAGTTTGTTCTCGTGGGAGCTAAACTCACGTCACGCGATTATCGGCGCATGCGTGTTGGTTTGGCGGGACCGGGAGACTGTGTCCCGTGACAGTTGGCCTGGGCGTTCTGAGCTGAGAAGGTGTTCAGTGATCCTTCTCGGACTGTGTGAACGGGGAACAGAGTCCTCTGTGTGATAAAAATGTTTGAAATTTTCCCCTGATATATTCCTGATATTTCTGAGAGCCAAGGATATGGCGTATGTTTAAGTGATTTATTCCTGGATGGCAGTGAAGGTAAAAATACCCTTTAAACTATTTTTGTAGCCAAGAACTTTGTATTATGATGCTACCAGCCCAAGATGGTTGGCTGATATATTGAGGTGACTTTCTCCTGGTGCGGCGGAGAGTTTATGAGAATATTCTTCTTCTTCTTCTTGCGATCGCATCTTTGATGATTACACCGTCAGACGAGTTCTCATGATGAATTCGACTGTTGTTTGAAGTTCCTCTTTAACTCCATATAGCTTTGAGTTTAGTGTTGAGTCATTGGGCCAGTATATATTTCTTAACTGGTCATACAAAGGACAGTCCTGTAGAACATGCTCAGCAGTTTGTTCGTTTAATCCACATGTGCACAGTGGTGAAGCAGACAATCGTAGCTTGTGCATGTGTTTATTCAGTTTGTTATGCCCTGTCCGGAGTCGAAAAATAGTTATCTGTCCCTGCCGGTCGAGAGTGTGATAGTCGTCTTTGGGTTGGTTCTGTTCTCTTCTGATAGTCTGGATAGCTCTCTTTTTCTCAAAGTATGTGACTTCATTATCTTCTTGTTCACATTCTCCTCCCTTTCTTGCAAGTTTATCTGCCTTTTCATTTCCGGGTACACCACAATGAGATGGTACCCACTGAAGTATGAGAATATTGATATTGTTATCTTGCCAAAGAATTATATGACTTGTTTGTCAGAGGAGACCCAGAGAATATTATATATGGAAGCCCGACACTTATGCGGCTTATATTGGTAAAGAATTATATGACTTATTTTGTCAGAGGAGGTACAGAGAATTATTTATATATGGAAGCCCGACACTTATGCGGCTTATATTGGCAAAGAATTATATGACTTATTTTGTCAGAGGGGGTACAGAGAATTATATATATTTGGAAGCCCGGCACTTATGCGGCTTATTTGGCCAGAGTCTTACATGGCTTATTTTGTCAGAGAAGGTAGAAATAATTCCTGACGTACTGCTAGCACTGCGATACCTGCAGTCCGTTCAGAGTCTCTGTTGTACTAGATGCAGTGAACTTATGTTATCTACATGATGTTGATGTGCTTGAACCTTGTCCCAATGACAGTATGTTTGTTTGATGTCAACGTGATGTTATCGGGAACCACTGCTCTATAGGCATCGTCTATCAAACCCTTCCCATGATTGTCACTGCCTCTTCTGACGCCTCGATTGAAAACTGCCAAATTCATAAATCTCAACAGAATCCAAAAAAGAAATAGTTAAGCTTGTACATCACGCACAGACCTAGAAAAAACAACAGCCAATGCATGATAATAAATAACAACAAAATATGGTCTTGAAAATAACTGCAAACGAAAAAACAAACAATCAAACAACAAATGTGGAACATGCATTTTTCAAACGATAGAACTAGAGAATATAGAAGAAATTTAGTGTTTTAAAGGTTAGTGACTAGACATGGAGATGTAGAGAAATGTGCGAAAGGGAACAATAGCAGCGGTATTGAGGTCACTTGATTTATATGTGGAGAGCACCAACGTAAAATGCTCTACAAACTCTCTACAAAGGTAGTCCCATAGCAGATACTGACGTAGAGGAGTTAAAGACTTCATTCTACATAAGTGTTAACATTTTGCCCGACACTTATATTCAGATAGGAGACTGTCGCGGAATTGGACCCTTTCAATTTTCTTCCATTTTCATCTCTCTCTCCCCTTTCTATTATTTCTCATTTTCGCTGCACAGAACTCCGTACTAGAGTCATTGTTTCCATTTGTCACACTTCACTTCGTATGTCCAGACAAGCGTATCGCCAATTTCTGAGAGATTAAGGGAATCACTAAACCTGTTAATACCACATTGACTCCAGGTAAATGCGAGCATGAAGTGTTAGCTCAAGATTGCATAAACACTTCCGAATCGACAGCAGAATGGGCTGGCAAAACGGGTTTAATTGTATCGCCCACGATTTGTCTAGACAGGCAGTCGAGTGGCGACAAGTCATGTGATACGAGAGATCGGCAGAGTCTGATAAACTATGTAATCAGACCTCTACGATATAACATACAAGAAGTTTGACATTGTCACGGGTTGCCTCCCTGTTCTCTGCAGTAGTGGTCCAACAGTAGCCAAAACTCAAGGGTAACTTATGTGGGTCTTAAAAGGTGTCTACCTTCGCACAAGATTACTCTTGGCAGAGTTGTAGATAGAAGGATAATGATACTTCTATCTCAAGGTAGTTTTCACAAGATATTCAGAAAGCGAGAACAATGCTGCATTGGCTGAGCATGTTAACTCTAGTATCTGCCGTCAACTGTTATGATCGATTATGTAATCTTATAATTCGCTAGCTCGTTCAAGCCCCCAGCTGAGTTAATTCATAGAATTTTCTCTTATTATTATTTAGCTCTGTTTACGTGTATTTATGAAATTGTCTGAGATATACGGATGTAGTACATTCAAAATGATTAAATCAACTTTAGATTTGTCTTTATACAAGTAACAAATTTAATAATCAATTAGGTTTTAACAGTTAGTAAAAATGAATAATTGTTTAGAAACAAGTATTCATCACAGTGTGATGTTATGGTTTTCAAAAATGGACAGTTCACTTGGTAGCTTTTAAGTTTTACTTAGCTGCCAATAGTTGTTTCTGCTCCCGCTGATGTTTTGGTTCCTCGCAGATAGGTGACTGGGTCGCTCGCGTCCCTGGTCAAGATTTAAGAGTTGCAGCACGTTCTAAGTAGAATCAGGGAGTAACTGCAAAGCTGGTCCCGCGTCTCTAAGACCCATCTGATGATAGTGTCTAGCGTCGACTTCAGGCCACTTATACCCTCACGTGTTCCAGAAATAGTACCCTCAACTGGTACCAACAAGCCAATCTTTAGGCTCACTGACTGCTTGCTCAGAGAAATAAAGGCACTTGTAGAGGCCTCTTACATTTGGTATGGGGTGTTGTTACTTTAGCAATAAGTTCCCACTTTGACTCCGTGTTTTAGATTCTTCAGATTCCGGTTTTCCTTGCTAATAATGGTAGGGCTTTCCTGTGAGATAATTCCTCACGATGCTCAAGCAAAGTTTCGTCGGATAAATGAAATCCGCTGCTATTCCAAACTCTAGAAAGGTCTGGTTGTCTTCTTGGCACGAGTGAATTTTCACAGTGCTTTCAACCGACCAAAGTGTCAGGTTATATAGCCCCTCTCGTTCCTGGCACGTGTTGCTTACTATTAGACCAGGCCCCAATCAGAAATGTAGTTATATTTACATCTCGAGTGCCGGCCAATACTTTCGAACATGCGTGTTTAGGATGGGATAATTCAAAACATCTCCACTAGCAAATTTCTGTGCATTAATACAAAGGTCATGTCTTCTAAATATGGAATGAAAACATCCGATCATTCTCTCGGCAATGTTTACAAATAAGATATTACTTTCATCTAAAGTAACAAGGTGTACAGGAAATGATTATGTCTCTCTTTTCCGCTGAGTGCATGCCAAAAGATCGATAATTTATCGCGAGGCACTCCTAGGTAAACATGACACGCGTTCACAATACGAATATTGACAGGGCCCATCTTGGTTTTACCTGCGTCTTAATCTTAGCAAAGCAGAGAAGCGCAAAGCAAACATGATCAATTATCTTTGAAGGGAGTGTAACATTGATAAGAAAATAGCTAATATCTGCTTGATATCAGATAAAAAATGGGCCGACCACGGAAATTGCAAGTGATTTAGTACACACACAAAATTTTACTAAATACTGCGGGAGAGGAAAAGAGATCGACCCGATAATTATGTGACAGACATACGGCACTGCATTCCAGAAATCGTCAACATAGACAACTCGGACCTTGCCACAGAAAAGAATATAGTTGGATTTTGAATTTATAGGACCGGACAAAACGTATTAAGAGCTTCTCTGAACATCAGTAGACAACTCGCCAAAATTAATACGGAACCCGGAATTCTACAGGACCACTCACAAGTCACAGAGGGATTCTGAAATAGAAATAATACCCCAGACGTGTTTTCGAGGCATCTGTGTTAATTTGCCAAGACAATACTACTGAGCAAGAAAATCTATCTTCCCTGTAGGGGTAAGTTGTGAACATAAATTTTATGCTGTGAATTTGACATGTTTATACTAGCTAGTGGTGGTAAAGATTCATACTAGGCTGGCAACCAAGGCATGTGAAAAAGATACATTCAGGAACCACCACAGCGAGCGCTGATGATTGCTTAACGCTAGTTCTCAAGGAAGAACCAAAAGCAGAGGTAACCACAGACTCCGAATGGAGAAGGGAGTGAGTGATGATTACATCAACCTGTTCATAGTCGTATATTATCATTTTGTGAATGTTTGTAAACTTAATATGTTCCTTCAGGCACAAGCCACCGCCGCTGTCCAGTCACAAATTCTTCCTTAATTTAACTGAAAATCTAGTGATTTTTCATCACATGCCCTGAGTGATATGATATACTCTCAGGGAGAGTAAAAGATCTGAGAAAACAAACGGCTGACGGACAGCGGGAAAAGGCGCCTGAATAACATCAGGAAAACAAATAGTTAACAGAGTTTGTAATACCAGTGCGAGGCAATCCGACTATTTGCGGTACGATCCAGAGAGACCATTTGCTGTACTACTAGACTGTGGTTCGAAGCTTGAGATCGACACTTGAAGATTCTTGCCTTGACCAGGAGAGGTTACTTCCTGAACTGATCTGGAAACGTGCCCCTCACCATAGAGTCGAATCTACTGAAAAGCAGCATCGGCACTTCAGCATTTTGGCAAGTCCCATTTTTAATAGGTCAAACACGACCGAACTTTATTTTGCTAGTTTCATCAAGCCTAAAGACTTTACGGTGAATAAAGCTAATTATTTTTCATAATCAACAGCCATATTTATTTTCAAGTGTTAAAGTAATTGATCATTAAATTTGTATATGTTGATTTTGACAAATTCATTGTTGAATTAATCATTACATAGAGAAAGGTATAAGTATGATCCAGAACCTCTAGTGTATATTCATATATATATATATATATATATATATATATATATATATATATATATATATATATATATATATATATATATATATATATATATATATATATATATATATATATATATATATATCGAGCTAATAAGAGGAATTTCGCTGAATTAAATCAGCTGGGGCTTGAACGAGCTAAATCATACAATATACATCTTCACAAAATGCGGTGAGCCAGATAAAAAGTTAACGTGCTCAGACGCATTCAGCATTGTTCTTGACTTCTGAAATATCTTGTGAAAATTCCCTCGAGGTAGAAGCATCATTATCCTTCTATCTACAACTCTGCCAAGAGTAATCTTGTGCGACGATAGACACATTTGAAGACCTACATTAGATACTCTAGGTTTTGGCCACTGTTGAACCACTACTGCAGAGAGAAAGGGGAGGCAACCCATGACAGAGACAGTAAAGCAAGCACAATGAACAAAGAAAAGGACACCCCCACCTCGAAGTATTTTTTTTTTTTTTTTTTTTTACCAGCGGCACTTGGGCTTTCAGCCCTTCGGCCCAATGACATGTCATTGCGAGGCTGGGGAACCTGAGGACTTTCCTTCCAACCCGGTCAGGAGCTTCGCTCCTTCCCATCCACAGAGGGTTTATCACAGGAGCCGTTCAGGTTATTCAGTCAAATTTCCGGCCGTAAACATTTCTTCAAACGCTGACGCCAGGTTTGAACCATGAACACCTGGTCGCCAGTACAACGCCGAAGCCATTACACCAGCGTGGCTCGAAGTATTTGAAAGACAATGCGGAGAAGACACCCTGAATTCGTTAAGGACAAAAATTATATAAAGCGCTGAAATCACAGACTGATGACCTAAGAGCAGTTCTCCACAAACTATGCCAACAATTCAGAAGAGTTGTGATACAATGGGTCCCATCTTGTCGTAGCATCCCCGGCAATGAAGAGGCTGATAGATTAGGAAAGTAAGGCGGGAAACTATCTCAACCTGATACAAGTATAACTTTCGAGGAGGCAAAGAGTTTTATCAGAATCAGATACAGCAACAAATGGGATGCAAAGCATTCACGTCACACACAAAATAATGCATATTACCAGCTCAGCAGAAGTGAACAAGTGGTAACTTTCAGACTCCGCACGGGCCATAACAGATGGAATATAATCTTTTCAACAAGCTAAAGATATGAACTACCGACGAGTGCATATGTGGCACTGATAAAATGACTGCTGAACATCTTCTTCAAAGATGCCCAACATATGAGCATTAGAGACAGCACATAAGGCCACACCAGTACTATTACTGGAAAAAAAACTATACAAATAGCCTCAAGCTGGCCACTACTTTCTTTGAAAATGTTCAAGTAGACGTCTGAGAGTGTACGAAGAAGAAGAAGAACTTATTAACCACTAAATATATTCAGCCAGTAAATGAGTTGTGGTGTAATCCACAGTGTTATGCTCTCCGAAAGTAAAACTGCAGTCAGTATTGGAGAAATGGAACATCCTATACTACTTCCGATGAAACAGGGATGAGTTAATACTTTACACTATGTTTATATGATGATCAATCGAAATCAAGTTCAAAACAATATTCAGAATCCTCAACTCAAATGTCAGTGAGCTCTGTTGAATGGTTCTGAAATGTGGAAATATGGCTCTGAAACATAGAAAACGACAACAACAAAAAAGTTAGACTTTCACAAATTTGTGTTTGCGTAGAATATAAGGGTTGAAATGGTACGACATGATCACCAATGTGGAACTGATGACAAGAACAAGACTAGTATCAGTGGAACAAGAGATGAAAAAAAGACGCTAAAGATGATTGATATGAAATGGTACGTTGAGAACGTTTATTGATAGCATTACCAGGCAGTCATTGTTCTGTATTCATCAGAGTAAGAGACGTTGAAGGATACCTGAAGTCACATGAAGAAGAGAATTGAAGACAGAAATGAAAAGAGTTGAGGAAGACATAGAAAGTTCCCTGAGCTGAAGGCACGGGACAGAAGTACTTGGCATGAGTTTGTTGAAGGAGTGCGCTCTTGGGGGCATGAAGAGAAAAGGCTGATGATCATGTTTCAAATACGTACCAACCACAGCCTGAATCTACGGAATTATAAATTGCCAAAACACATGGGTTTGCTTTCGAAGGCAACAACAACATTATTTGGATAACGATTACACATCAATCTTCTCAATGTTGATGGATCCTTTAATAATAAACTTAACCGAAAACTATACTGAATAGCTTAAATTTGCAATGAGTAAGGCAGGTATAGTCCTGTGTCAGAGTTCGTTAAAACAACAGGAATCACGTATACCACGTTTGAAGAATTAAACAGTGCACGGTCACTGACGGTTCTCGTGTTCATGGTTTAAAAATACATTGTACTTGCAAGCAATTTGTGCTCGGTCCGTCTAGCGATTCAACGAAAAAAATATATTAATTAAATCTCTAATAGCCAATGTGGTAATTTTAGCGAACGAATATCAGTGATCAAGCTAAAGAGCTTTCCTGAAACCTGTATGTAAGGTTGTCTATAGGTGGCATTCACGTGTCCTCTACAGCTGCAGCTGCAGCCGATGGCATCTCGGTGTCATCTTTCATCTTTGTCACAGAGCGCCGCTTCATTATGAAATGAGATGTCTTAGCTGATATGCTTGACCCCAACGTCTTGTGTCTTTGACTGCTGCCAAGGAACATCCACTCTGGTTCTTCAGATTTGGACTGCACATCGTCGGCAGCCACGTGCGACGTCGCATTCTCTTCCTCTGTCGCCTGCAGACTTGACTCAGAATGTTTCAACTCGTTGTCCTCCTCTTCGAAAGGATCATAGTCCACGTTGTTGTCCTGGGTAATGCTAATCTCGTCGGCCACTTTTACCATCAGCTCTGTATCATCAGACTCAACTGAGCTTGAAGCCAGTTTACTCGTCTGAAATTTGACTTCGTCGGCATGCTCAGGAGCGCTGTCAACCCTGATATTTGGTTCTACATGTACTTCATCGCTCTCTTGCATGTTGTCAGCTGAGCACTCTTCGGAGCGGTGGATGATGTACACACCTGGATTTTCTGTTTGTTTGTCCTTTGAAAGTTGCCAGAGGATGTCCTCAATCTGGAAAAAGTTTTAGATATTTGAAAAGTCAAGACTTCACATATGTGGTCTCTTTGAATTTCATTAATTATTCAAATGGTATTTCGATAGTGGAATACACATAATGTATGCTGATGTATACGGGCTGTGAAAGAGAGGGGGAGAGAGAGAACAAGGGGAGATTATTTGAAGAAAGTAAACGGAATATCAAGAGAGCGAGATAGGAAAGACACACCTGTAACTCAAACTATCGACTACGTCATGGTTTCCCAACCTGCAGTACGCGTTTCCCCAGGTGTTATGAGAAGCCTGACAAGAGTTTTATGGAGAATAATTATAGTATTCAACTGAAATATTCCAGTAAAACGTAGTCGTGTTCGTGAAAAAATGTTGTGGAATGAAGACAGAACGACGAGTCAAGTTTTTAATTAAATCCAAAGCAAGCAGCAACCTGGAGGCTGAAAATGATATGCGAATATCTCTTCCAAAAAATTTACCAAGAATAAAAGTGTTGGTTGAAAAAAAAAAAAAAAAAATTAAGGTTCTCACTAATTTATTTTGCTGTGTTTTGTTATACATTTAACAACTTTCTGATACTGAAAGTGTTATACACAATATAAAGTTTTCTTTATGAACAATTAAATAATATGTTTACTTATTTAGGTAAGTACATATGCATGGTAGATCTATTGGAAGTTATTCCCTCTCATTTTGAATAGGGGTACTGGAAAGGGTTATTAAAACCCAATGAGTACGGGGAATGAAAAAAAGGTTGGGACCCATGGACAAGGCGAAAGTAACCTGCGCACTTAGAATGTTTCGATCAGCTGAGCACCAGGAAACCTCATCACCGAACACTGTGTTAACAAAATGTTAAATTATATGTTGATACTTTTATGAAATGAAACTTTAATCTCAGAAATAATGTTCTGTAAGTTAAGCATTGCGAGATTAGTTCGATGGCCCACATAGAACCGAAGGTTTGTGGTAATAGATCACCATTTTCTCTCCCTCTCTCGTATAGATAGCATACTTCGATAGATTTACTTACTAACTCTTTTACTCTGTATTTACACTAGTGTCGACCTCTTATTCGTTCGTTGCTACAGTATATTTACCGCCTTATTTCATGCACAGAGGCATATATGGAGTCATCCTTATATGACCACCAGCTAAACACAGTGCTACAATATACATACGTGGAAGTGCACCTTTGTCTGTGAGGCTTATTACATACTCGTTGACTCTTTTAAAGTCCACATACTTCCAGGGATTCCCCCTGTGGTGAAACTTGTTGAGAACCCAGTATTGCACATTAAGCTAGGAGTCACTTGAGCCTCAGATGCAACTCTTTGGCTTTGACCTGGTTGGCTGCATACAGGAGGACCTCACTATGAACCCACCGATAGTCAGAGAGGGAGGATCTGAGAAGTTGTTCTGTGTAAGACGTGACGATTCCTCGGGAGAGCCCATAACCAGAGCACAGTATTTTAGCTCAGGAGAGCTGGAGATCCCCCTTGGATGGCGGGAAATGCACAGCATGCCACGCGTTTTTTACTCCTAGCTTGAGACCAGATGTGACGATCCTTTAAATGCAAGTCAAGCTAGAGATACTGGACTTCAACTCAACACGTTGATAATACCAAGGAGTATTCAAATTGGTACTGGCAGCAAAAGAGCGAGAAGCGCGGCAGCCCTAGTTAAACAACAACAACAACCGCCTTAATTCAGTGTCGGAATCAAAATCTACTCAATTATGGAAAACCGCAGGCCTTTAAAAAAGCCTACACATTTTTCTCGTTTTTTTTTTTTCAGCTTGCTTCCAAATTCGCTCAATACAATAATGAAAAGTATTTAAAAAAAAAAAAAAACTAGATTCATGCTGTTTTTAATTTCCGTGTAACTTGTAATTTCTGTACTGCAGTGTTAAAAAAAAAAAAAAAAAAAGAATTGTTGACTGTTCAGATTCTTTTCTAACTTCGGCCCAGTCTCTATTCCAGTTATTATTTATGAAAGAAATCCAACATTATTATTTGCTCAAGGGTTTTTATCATTTTTGTTTCGTTTTGTTTGTTTGCGTGTGTGTGTGTGTGTGTTTAATTCGCTCATCTCGTATGCTTTTCTAATTATAACATATCTTATGTCTTGAATATTCATTTCCTATCTGCCTCATGGGGTACCCGTGTATCTGTGAGAAGACAAAGAAATAATAGTGCTAAATCTTCCTCAGAGGCGACTAATGTGAAGTTTTGAGTGTGACTGTGGCACCGATAAAATGACTGCCGAACATCTGCTTCAAATGTGTCCAACATACGAGGAACAGAAAAAACGCAGATGGCCATCACCAGTACCATTCCTGGAGAAAATCTACGGAGATATCAACAGCCTCAGGCTGACCACTGCTTTCTTTGAACTTATTCAAGTTGACATCTGAGGGTGAACGAAGAAGAAGAAGAAGAAAAATGGGGCTCGCAACATCATTATGTCAAACAAAGTGCTCTCAGAAACTACCTCTAACACCCCCCCCCCCCACCCCCGCCCCTCCTTAGGGTTTGGTGAAAAATATTTGTGAGGAAATTATACTGTCCCAAGATAGTGCAAATTTTTTTTATTTTTATTAAACCCCCCCTTCCCACCTTTATTAAGTCCTATTTACGGCCCTACATACGAGTACATGGCTGATCACCCGTTTGCCAGTCACTTCGATTACGGAAATAACAGCAAATGGGTTGATTTGCCATTGCCCTAAAGACGTCACTAGGCGTGATGGGAAACAATGGCAAAGAAAACCTATCTGCTGTTGCCCTAAGACGCCACTAGGCGTAATGGCCACTGACTGCTTTGACGGTCGGTGGCTAAGGACGGAAGAAGAAGAAGAAGAATACGAGTACATGCTAAGGTGCAAACTTCCTATAAGGCGGCGGAGCAGCAGTGGTGGCTCCTTGCTTCTTTATGGAGCGAAACGGGACGTGATGATTTAGATAATGTTGAATGTTTAATCCCCAGGTTCGCAAATTAAACTCGTGAATGCAGTTTTTGAGCCACCTAGTAGCCCACCTCACCGTTTGCTCATAGACAAAGCCGGCGCGAGGGATTTTTTAAATTGGTGTGAGGTCTCGTGACCGCGCCGATGCACTCCGTCCTCCCCTCCCTAACCAACCCCCCCCCCCCCCCTTTTTTTTTTTGCCCCTGTGGTGTACTATACAGTGTTGTAATCTTACGAGACTCATTTTCAGGCCATAGAATTAAATTATAATGTCGTTTCCCCAAGTGCTATGCAATGTAGCATTGTACCAAATACAATGCGCTTATGTTTTTTATAATCTTATGGTAGGTAAATTTATATGTGTGTGTGTGAGTGTGTTTTAATTGAGGTTGAATTACAGGTGGACATTTAATGTGTTTCTTTTTAAAAGATATAATATAGACATGCGGTAATCGAAAAACGTATATTTAATAAATGAAATCAATGTAAACATAAAACAGTTCGTAATTTAAGATCTGTAACAGTTCCGTTTCAACTGTTCTTTTCACATCTTAATTTTCTTTTAATTACCCAATACCTGGTCCTGATATAACCAACAGTTCCATGTATATGGTAAATGGTTGAGAGGAGCGTGCTACACAAAGGAAAGTAGCAAACATCTTAACTCTTTGACTCCGTAACAACGCTCAGAGCGTTGGTCAGATTTGACACTTATGCCAAAACAACTCTCTGAGCGTTGTTTTTAGTTTACCGCGAATTAAAATTACGGCACAAGGTGGAAAATAATTGCGGAGTCCAAGAGTTAAGTATTTTTTTTTAAATAGTTCCCAGGAGTCTCTGAAGAGAACAAAGAAGGAAAATGGCTACTGTACCTCAGGCATGTCGTACAAGGCAACTAACATGAGGTTGTGCATGGAGCTGGTAATCTCGTCATGTCAAACAAATTTCCAGTGAAACCACTACTGTAAGAGCACGTGACAGCTTTGTGCAGGCTTCCTACAAGGGAACCAGCGGCAATAGGCGCTCCATGCTCCGTTAGAAGTGCAAAGGAAAATAATGAGGATGATGATATGGGTGAATGACGCAGATTTACTTGAAGAAAAAGTACACACACAAATAAAATAATAAATAAAAGACGGGGGCGGGGCCGAAGAGGGAATTCTATTTTGATAACATGATTTCATGCGCTAATTGTACTATACAAATACTGCGAGCAGATCAATTTTGTGTTTACTTTTTCCTATGAGTTTTTTCATCCATATACTACAATGCTGTGGATTGTTATTGTTGTTCAGAATCGACACCATCTGGGCAGACCATAGATGCCCAGTCTCCTTCAGTAAATGTCGAAGTAAATGTATGCTAATTTATTCCTGCAGCGCTCGGTGTGTATACACTGGACCCTACTAGTCTTACGTTTGATGCCCAATGCCAGCAGTCTAAACCTTGTTGATTCATCAGTTGTAGTGTTGCCCTAAGTATATTTCCATTATCCATATATAATGTCCCCACTGTGGGTACTCTCGAGGTTAGTCTGTCAGGTCTCACATTGCTGCGTATCCCTGTATGACTAGAACGGTAGTTCCACACAAGGTCCTTAAGCCTTGAAAAGGTAGAGGATCCCGTTACACGCCCATTGAGGCATATTGGGAATATGGTGTTAGGCTCATATTTTCTTGACCATCAGCACACCAGGGGTGATGTGGTCAGCATCACACCGGCGCCTTAACCTTCCCAGAGCTGCTCTGGTGCCCAATTCATGAGGCTGGGTCGACCCCGGAGCCGTTTGCGGTCTAAAAAATCCCACCTCAACTGGGGATCGCACCATGGACCACCGAGCTAGGAAGTCAGTGCACTAACCACTGTGCTACCTCGGCTCCTAAGCCTTGAAGCCTCTATGTATTTTCTCCATTCATGTCGCAGACATCCGTATTGGACCTTCAGAAGCATGGACTGAGAGTCATACACAAAAACTGACCTGATAAATGAAGTATCAGACAATTATCGTAAGCCTGCAGTAGCTGCCTTTATCTCCACTCTCATGTTGGAGGTTGTTGTCGTGTAAGCTCCACTCTCATGTTGGAGGTTGTTGTCGTGTAAGCTCCACTCTCATGTTGGAGGTTGTTGTCGTGTAAGCTCCACTCTCATGTTGGAGGTTGTTGTCACGTAAGCTCCACCCTCATGTTCGAGGTTGTTGTCATGTAAGCTCCACTCTTTCAGCGACGACCATGACTCTTACTCTAGCCGAGAAGCCCCACACGGATTTCTCACCAGGAGTACATACTCATCATTGTATACTATGGCACATCATCCCCAGCATAGGCCTACTGTCAATTGTCTTCTACTGTGACGAAAGTACTGAGATTCTGTCTTTCAAATGGCCCATGTCTTTTTCTCCTTGCATTTTGTTCACTATTTTTGGAGGGATTACAGAAAAATCCTTCTCCATGTTTCTTCTCCTTCTATTATTTACGTTTTTTTTCAAGATGAGATCACGATGGAGTTTGATCTATGTGTTTAGATTGGGGGTGTAGGGAATTAGACAGTATTTTTCTAGAAGAAAGATTATAGAGGCTAGATCAGGATTTGCACCAGTGTCCTTTTTTTTAAAGATATTGCGTGGCCATATACGCATTTTTCGGGAGTTAAATTATTTGCGGCCATTTTTGCTTCATTTCCGCAGTATAGGGCTAGGACCAAGTAGCAGAAACTGGTTGCATCAGAAAGATCTAAGGTTCTGATTGGCAACTGCAGTTGAAATGCCGAGCTCCGATTGGCTTTAGAACCACGCCGCGCATATGACGTCATGAAGTCGGCGCGTGGGGGTCTTGATTATAAAAGGCCTATATTTCATAGCTTCTTTCTCTTTTAATGAAAAAAATTGCCAAGCTGGGTGCCAGAAGCAAATTGTCGATTGCCTTCAGTTGGACATTCGAAATTTGGTAAGCATGAATTTTTGCGTGAGGACTTTATTTAATTTTTCTAGTCCTAGCCGATCATTTAAGTTTCTTGGGAAGTTTTAGTTTAATTTAATTCTTAACTCCAGAGCCATCAATTCGATCTGAGTGATAGACATGAGAAACTAGGTCCATTTAATTCCTTATTTCAGGAATAGCGGTATTTAAGATGATTTGAAAGTTGCGAGGTTTCGGCCATGCTTGGATCTATTTCAAAAACAGGTCTGCAGAGAAACCCGCATCTGCGAATTTTATTTATTTACAGAATAGTCGGGAGCGTGTAATGTGTATTTTCATTTGTGATTTTATGGAGAGTCTTGATGCTCGCTATTTATATAGTTACGCATATATCTGTGGACGGGAGTGATAGAGGTATTAATTGAAGCACGTGAGCGCGTGGTTACGGTATCTTTATTGATACGATGTTCAGAGGGGGAGAGAAGCACGTGGTCATAAAATTGTAACCACGTGTTATAACTACTGAGATTTAATTGATAACCATTATGTATAACTTTTGACGGCATGTAGATGCTAGCGTAAACAGGGTTATAGGTTATTGATTGTGCTTTGTTATTCTGTGTATTCAGAAGATGGAGTTGAAATTTATTTATGTTAAGGGAATAATATTTTATTTCAATTTTGATGTGATTACTATTATTGACGGGAATTTTAGGAATTCCTAGAGAGGGCTAGTTTTATTTTGTATTAATTCTTATGGCATTAGTGTCAGCGTAAGAAGTAGGCCACAGTACGTCTGCCCAGACGGGCCAGTGAAAATATTGTTGTTGCTCGGAGTTAGTCAGGCAGAACAAGCGATCTGGGTTAGCCAATGTTTACTTTGTAGGCTCAGGTAGAGAGGGGAGTTACGTGGTGAAGAGTAAGGAAGTTAATTGTTATTTGAAATGTATTATTACGGTTTGTTTAGCTGTTGTTTTGTTTTGTCTAAAACAGCAGGTACCGGCTTTGTGGGAATGAGAGCGGAATTTTGAGACCACAAAATTTCTCCCACGGCAAAGTTGGGGCATTCGCAGAACAGCAAGGGTTTTACGTTAGTTGCCAGTAGTGGAAGGAGAGGAAGAAAATACGTTTTCCCAGCCAGGGGAAGACATTTTCCAGCGAATAGGATTTTTGTGGATAAATCCTGAGCTCTGACGCTCGTTACACACGCAGATTTGGCAGGCTGCCGCGTTGTGGTAATTTTATGTTCGCTTCTTCACGGCCATAATAAAGCCGACGGCCCAGTTATAGGTACTCGGGCAGGTAATTTCAGAGTGGTAGAAGTCCGCTACAGTTCCAGTCCAGAATCCAGTGGGGTTCTGTTAAACCTCAGTCATCAATTCCAGAGTTAGTGGAGAGAGAGAGGGTAAACATTCTCTCTACTGAAGTCAGCACAGATAGGCAGAACTGTTAGTTTTTGGTGAATCATAGCAGAGGACAGCTGCTGAAGTTTAGAGGTGCAGTTAGTTGTGTTCAGGAGATTCCAGGATAGGCTGTGTAGAACCGAAGTCTGTGCAGAGATTGTGTAGTCACTTCGCCGTCGTTCCAGCTATCAGTGGACTAGAGTTAGAGTTAGAATTTGGAACAGGTTTGGAGTGTAGGCGACATCAAGTGCAGTGTAGTTCATTTCAGTTAACCTTACCTTCTTTCTCCATACAGGTTGTGTGGGGAAGGTTGGGGTTGATGCATTTTTAACTGTGCTTGATTTTGTTTCAGGTGTGCATCCTCGCACTTCATGTATTTTGACATGTATATGAGTTTGTGTATAGGTGTATAATAAACTTGTATAAATTGTAGCTGGCATCAGTCATTTCCTTTAATACAGTAGCTATATGTTGTCTGTACCTTGGTGTTTGTGAATCTTAATTGAACCTTATCCCCATAGGGTAGTTAGAGGTGGTTCGAGGCCATAGCAATTTAAACGTCCGAAGTGGCGAGGAAAGAATCAACCTCGGTTCTCAACTCGGAGCCAATGGTCTCAACTTTCACTTTTTGCACTATATTTCTATCTGAATCTAATTTTCCAGTCTTCCTTCTCACTAGTGTCTTGTCACTATAGGTAGACAGTCTCTAGTCCTAAATCCATTTCGTGACATCTACCAAGGGATATTTGTCTGACGTTTAGTTGCTTCATTGCCAATATTTTACAGTGCTTGCTAACAAAACGCAATAGCTACAAGTAGTTTTGAAGAGACACGATCGAATATCCACGTTCGTCACCAGTCGGCTAGGAATAAAAAAATTAAAATGAATATACAGTGCTGGCCTCTCGCGGAAAAGGTACCGGGTTTGAAACGCGGTGACGTCACGCTCCAGTCTACCCAGCTGTAAACGAGTAGCTGACTCTGCTCTCGAGTTGAGGAAGATAAAGGCCGCGGGGAAGGCAACTGGTCACCTCGCCTCTCGAAGCTGGACCTAGTATAGGGAAGTCTCTAACACTTCACACCCCACACGGCAGTATCTGCTATGGAACTATTAATTATTCGCTACTTAAGCAAGATGTAAACAGTGACAACCACCGCAATCGACCCTATTTATGCCGGAAACTGTCGTAATTTGTGTACATGATCCAGCTGCCAACCTTACCTTCCTTGCCTTTCAAATCTACGCGAGCCAAGCTCTCAAACTTTTTTCGATTTTGCGACAGGGATAGTGAGTTGGGGCTGAGGTTAATATCTGATTATGTGCGTTTTCTATGTCTCTGTATTACCTTTATAACTTGGCGTTTAATTCTGCGCGACCTAGACCCACGGTGCGCCTCAATTTCCAGTCAACCATTAATACCTACCGTTTGATGTACCCACAGGACACGTCGCTAGGTTCAAGGTGCCGACTACAGAACAAAGCAACGGATCCAAATATTCTGTGTTCACTTCATCATCAACATATGCGTAGTTTTCCCTACGCAACGTTAATTAAAGTGCATGCAGTGTTCTGCACGTCTTTTGTCAGAATGGGAAAATCCGATTATGGTGCATGGCCTGCTCATGGCACCATCCCGGCTGTCCAGTCATTGGGAAAAAGAGTAAACAAGACTTCAAAATTTGCTGTCGTGTGTGAGGTGTTTTTTTTTTTTCATTTGTCCTAAAAATGCAGATTCTTCACACTTGTTATGTTGTAAATAAGAGGTGTGCTTACAGGGGCTCTCGCGAAAAAAGCAACAGAGTCATAACGCACAAAGCTCTTCAGCAACAACACGTGCACGTTAGTACGCTCGTGCGTGCAGAGTAATAGTATATGTGCAACAGTTAGTTTATTAGCCTAGTTACTTCCACCCCCGCTTTTTTATTATATTTTCTTTGTAGGGGCCCGACTACCTTTAACAAAATCTAGGGGCTGTAACGAACACTTGTTTACATGTCATTATATATTAATAAAATATTTTTCTGAAATCCATAAGTTTTTTTTTTTTTTCTAGTTTAACCCTTCAGACAATTGGAGAGGGTCCCCAAAATATCTTAATAGCCTAGGGTCTCCGGAGTTCTTAATCCGGCCCTATGTAATATCAGAGACCTTGTTGTCTGGTATGATTCTTTCTTGCTACCACGTCACAAAGTTTTAGAGGTGTGTAGCACAGTTAGCCCCCCCCCCCCCCCCCCCCCCCCCCCCCCCCCCCCCCAACAACGATTCCCACCTCGTCCTAAGTGATAGCCACCTGTTTTTGGTCCGTTTTTTCTTTAAATAAAAATGTTGCTACGTTTTGGCGAGGCATTACCTGTTCAACTTAGACATATGTTCCGTCGATTATATTAGGGCGCATACAGAAATATAAAAGACCGTGTGGGTTGTTTAGGGTCCACGCTGTTTATTCAGTATTCATAGCCAACCTGCATTTCTAGAGGCAGTTTAGCCAACCACCACCCAACTGAGAACAGACTTCTCCCCGGGGATGTTGATTTTATATTGTGACGACGATGATATGACCTGATATTATAATGACAGTATGATACGTTGATGATCTGATGAAACTATAGCGACAACGAATACAATGGTGATTATGACATAACAATAGTTGTAGTCTAAAAGTTGTATGTAAGCACCAGCGTTGCCACTCTAAATTTTGACAAAACAAAACAACCCAGATATCGGTGACTAGACTTGGACTATTTTGGGCGATTTTCTTGGGCTACTTTAGGCGATTTTTACCTAGAAAATCTAGGTAGGAAAAGAGAACTAATGAATGAGATCACAATTAGGCAGCTAAAATATTTTGGCCACATAAAAAGGACACAACACCGGACACTGAAGACCATTATAGAAGGGAGAGTTGATGGCAAAAGTGCCGTGCAAGGGGAAGACGGCATTATAAGTGGGAAGATAACATCAAGAGATGGACAGGAAAGGATCTATCAGTGTGCACCATCAAGACAAGAGACAGAAGACGTTGGAGATCCATTACAGCCAACCTTCGTAGTGGAGATGGAAGCTGATGTTGATGAGGCGATTTTGGGGCTCTTTTGCCGATTTTGAGCGAAATCTAGTTGGCGTTCTTCAACTAATGAAGGAAAAGGACATCTAGACGGGACCAAACAACCTAGATCTAGGTGAATCCACCTAGGAGTGGCAACGCTGATGACCACAAATAAAGAAAATTGTTCCAGTGATCGCCAAAACAAACAAATTAAAACTTCCCTCACGTAAATAATCACCTAAATTCACTATCAGGCAGGGTCAAAGTTCAAGACAGATAACAGCATACGGACAACATCAGGGGCGGCTCAGTATGCACTTGTAAACTAATGGTAGCACGTAGGCCAAACATCATTAGGATGAGAGAGTGGAAGGGAGCTACTTTTTTAAGATACACGCATCTGAAGGTCTAGATCGGTTCTTTTAAAACTTATTACGTATGAGAAAATGAATGTCAGTTAAATATCAAATCCAAACACTTAAAGCTTTTACTGCAATCACAGGTGTCAATACCTTGTCGAGGTATGGCGGATTGCGTACCCTGACTACCCCCAGAATTATGCCAGCGGGAGTTTTACTCCTGGAAGGTTCTACCAAGCTGGACAGGTTTGCGAGGGCAGGGGTCAGACTAAAGCAGACATCCTGGTCCTCGAGGTTGGGGGTTTTAGCATAGGGCTGACACCCCTGTCTATGTAAAAAGAAACGAAGTTACGGAAACGACAACAAATGAACAATCTTTGCTGCGGAACGGACATCCGGAGTCTGAGGCTCGTATGACTGTCAGTGGTGAAAGCCGAAAGGAAGCCACGGACACGAGAACGGACGTCCTGACCGCAAAACGTGAAACAAGAATAGGATTTTGGAATGTCAGGACAATGAACGAGACTAGAAAACTAAAACAGGTCACAGCGGAAATGAGAAACTATAGATTACACATTCTAGGGATAAGCGAGAGCAGATGGACAGGGACAGAAAAAGTTAAAACAGCAACAGGAGAAACAGTACTTTACTCTGGCAGAGAGGATGGACAGCACAATGAAGGTGTAGCCATTATTCTACAGAAGGGAATAGAAAGGTCATTACTGGAATGGAAAACCATCAACAACAGACTGATAAGAATAAGATTGAGAGGGAGATTCACCAACACCACTATAATACAATGCTACGCACCAACAAATGACAGTGACGAAGAGGTCAAGGATAAATTCTATCAACAACTGCAAAAAGAAATGGAAGACACACCTAGATACGATCTTATCGTAGTAATGGGAGACCTCAATGGGAAAGTTGGAACACACAATACACACTCGTATACTGAAAGATTAATGGGGAAATGCGGCAGCGGAACAGCAAACGAAAATGGTGATAAATTAATAAGTTTCTATGGCATTAACAACCTGGTCATTGGAGGAACACTTTTCCCACACAAGGAAATTCACAAATTAACACGGGACTAGGTTCCAGTCTTGGTAAATGCAGAGCTATTTAAGACAGACCCTGAGCTAGCAGCAGAACTATTAAAACCACTATTTGCACAAGTTTGTAAAACAGGGACAACACCAACGGAGTGGAACAAAGGAATAGTCAAATTGCCCAAGAAGAGAGATCTTGCAGACTGCAATAATTGGAGAGGAATAACTCTTATCTCAGTTCCCAGCAAACTATTAGGCAGGATAATTATACAGAGAATTTCAAAAGCAGTAGACCACAAACTGAGGAAAGAACAAGCAGGATTTAGAAGGAACAGAAGATGTGCAAATCATATATTTACCTTCAGGAACATTATAGAGCAGTGCTCAGAATGGCAGAGACAGCTGTAAATTAATTTCGTTGATTTTGAATAGGCTTTTGACAGTATACATAGGGACAGTCTATGGAAAATACTGATGGCTTATGGAATTCCAAGCTGCATAGTGTCAATCATAAAAAGCCTCTATGCCAACTTTACGTGTAGCGTAGGGCAGAGCAACCTAACCTATGAGGCGAAGACAGGAGTACGACAGGGATGCCCCTTATCAACCACTCTATTTTTAAAGTCATAGACTGGGTAATGCGACAGACAACAGAGGGCAGTCTAAGAGGAATAAGATGGGCTACGTTTTCTACATTGGAAGATCTGGAATATGCTGATGACATTGCACTACTAGCACATTCACATCAACACATCCAGGAGAAAATGGAGAGACTTAATAAGTATAGCCAGCAGGTGGGCCTGAACATCAGTCTAAAGAAGACAGAGGTCATGACACTCAATGTGAGCAACCCCGATCCCATAACAGTAAGGAATCAACAACTGGAACAGACAGACACCTTTACATACCTAGGATGCATAGTAACACCAGATGGCGGAGCAAGCAAAGACGTCAACAACAGAATGAACAAAGCAAGAACAGCCTTTTATAGTTTAAACAACGTCTGGAAGTCCTCTCAGAACAGCTATGCTATGGACCCCTGAAGGAAAACGAAAGAGAGGTCGACCAAAAACAACTTGGCGGAGGACTGTGGAGGCTGAGATTAAAAAAATGAACCAGAGTTGGGGCAGTGTACGAAGGATGGCCAACGACCGAGCAAAGTGGCATCAATTTGTTGCTGCCCTACAAGACGCCAACAGGCGTGATGGCAACTGACTGCTTTGAAGGTTGGCGACTAAGGATCAAAGAAGAAGAAGAAAGAAGATGTTTTTTCTTTGTTTTATTTTGCGTTTGTTGTCTGTTTGGTTTTTCTTGTTTAGACTCAAAACGTCCGGTGGAAATCAATGTTTTACGTTCGACTGACATTGATATAGAGACTCTGGTTGCAGAAAATCCACACCCCCAAACTGTTCATTGTGACGTATGAAAATCGGGCCTCTTTTTCTTTAATCCCTCAGTCCCTTTTTTCTTTAATTACATCTAAGCAACTCGAGTCATTCCCACGATTGCTGGTTTGGTATGCCATAAGTTATCTGGACATTCGCCCTTTTGTTGTCTTCTCTCGCGGAGGTATCTCTTACTGACATTCCCACAGAGAGGCAGACCCCCGGAGATCAGGTTACAACGTCAAGAGCCGAGATCAGCACCCTCTGTTTAACACCTGATAATAGAATGGACGAAGAATTCGCAGGTGCGTTTGCCAGTCATTGGGACATGGGCCTATTCAGTATATTAGCGCTGTTTTAGAAAATTCATCATCAGTCTACCCCAGGAATTGGTGATATCTGCTAGCGCGAATCTTGGAGTTTAAATAGAAAGAATTTCTGAGATTCACGGAGAGTGTCATTTTCCTTGTGTGGCGGTAATCATATATATATTAGAATTTTGAGTGCCTTAACGTGTTAATGTTTTCACTGGGATTTCTGTGTTTATTAAATAAGCATATTAAATAGTTCCAGCTGTAATAAGTAAATTTAATTTCTTGCTATTCCCCCAGTAAGAGACGCTTTAAATTATTTAATATACGCTAGGCGACTGATAATTAGAGATAAATATACTTTTATTCATCATGCGTAATTTTGTGAATTACTAAAGTTTTGTGGGTTTTAAATATAATTTAATACCGGAGTGATCTAGCGGTCTTACCTAACGAGTGTAGAATATAATAATGATATCATTGTTAAAATGTTTGTTTTTTCTACATCTAGGCGATCAACCCTGCGATCTAGCGGTCTGAATAGCTCCAGAAAACATTCTTAAAACATTATTGGGTCTTAAATTTGGACCTGTGCGGTTCTCTTGTCTTCTTACAGAGAGAGTCCCCACATATAAACATTTAAAGAATAAAACATCAGAACTGGACAAGAAAGTACCCAGATTGTTCACAGCAAATCTGATCCGCCTGTGGTGGCCAAATATCTATATATATCAACATTGTTTCCAGAATATTGACTATCGTAGTTTTTTTTTTTTCTCTTTTCTCAAGTGGATTTATCCAGAAAAAAGAATACTTGGGTCCATAACCGGCACCCAGTACCCACCAGACATTTTCCTTAAATATCGGACATCTGTGTGCTGCCCATGGTGAACATTTTGATCGCAATATATATTTACCTGCACTACCTGACGTGAACTTTTTGACACATAATATTAGCATTATTTAAGTTGGACGTTCCCCATTAGGAAAAATTAATCATTCTTGGAGGAACTGGGGTCCCTTGGATACCACCACCCTGAAATATGTCAAAGATACACAGATGTGTTTAAGAATAGTAGGTAAGTATGATTGCTGATTGCTTGTGGCCACAGACTGACAGACTGTAAGAAAGAGAAATGAATATTTCATATTTTGTATAATCATTATACTCACTTCAGTCTTTTCGGGTTCGCAAATACTGTTATATCATTTTCTTGTCTTCTTTGTTTCAGGATAGATTAACTAGAGACTTGGTTCTTTTACTTTATCGTCTATCCCTATATATATTATTATTAACGGTAATCTTTTGGGTTAATTACCTCTGTCAGGATCTACTTTGGGATTCCTTTGCAATAGAGGAGAGCCTATTGGGTTAATAAAATTTCTTGCATTTTTATGTCTGTAAACTATACGTTCTGATAGATAATATTGATGTGATTTTTTTAAGATAATAAACATAATA
Organism: Oreohelix idahoensis; assembly: GCA_024509875.1. Taxonomy (NCBI): domain Eukaryota; kingdom Metazoa; phylum Mollusca; class Gastropoda; order Stylommatophora; family Oreohelicidae; genus Oreohelix; species Oreohelix idahoensis. The sequence goes on from JAMPIV010022560.1 coordinate 335,030, forward strand.
AACCTTAAGTTATCGTGTTGGTCAAACCCCTGCCCAGTATATGTTATCCGTCTGTAGGTATTATGTCACAGAATTGTGTATATGTAAGTGGAGTGTAACTCGTATATATATGTACCAGGAGAGAAAGGGAGTCTAGTTAAATATTGTCGTGAGATAGGCTGGGATTAGAGCAATTACTCAATCCAGAGACTGTCCTTTCTCTTACACTCTCACCCCCTTGTGAAAAACAAAGCTAATTCTTACCCCTTATTCTCACATAGTTTACCATTATCACCTCTGCTCAGACGGGACCTTAAACATCTTCAACCTATCTCAATAAAATCTACGACATTCATTACTAGGTAAGAATAATACTAAAATTATTTCAATAGAAGTTCAATGCTCATTGTAATTTTTATTTTATTTTATTATTTCATTTCGCCCTGCTCAATTTTCATCCACTTTTCACAGAGCTTTTACTTTAAATGTCTTTTTATAATGAATGGCCCGCGAACTTTAAATTTTTGGCTTGTGTGGCCCTCTGGGTAGAATAAGTTGGACCACCCTGACAAAGAGACACAATATATCATAGCTATAACCCATCAGAGGTGAACAGGATATTTTTCTTCACCAATTAAAAAAAAAATGCTATTTCACAACAAAATAGTTGTGCATCGGTACGGGGTTTAATAGCACTTTTCAATGTTGATTTTTCTCATACAAGTGTTGCTGCAGATTAAACTGTATTATTCATCCGTACCGAAATTCACTCTCTGACCGAGCTATTGTGTTGAGCAGCGTTGCCACTCCTTTGTGGATTCGCCTAGATCTAGGTTGTTGTTTTTTTTTTTTTTTTGGTCCCGTCTAGGTGTTATTTTCCTTCATTAGTTGAAGAACGCCATCTAGATTTCGCCATAAATCGGCAAAAGTAGCCAAAAGAAATCACCCAAAATAGCCCAAGTAGCTGTTATCTGGGGGTTGTATTTTTCTTCAAAATTCAGAGTGGCAACGCTTGGTGTTGAGCCATTTTATGGCCGGTTAAATGAAAGGCTTTATTCACAGTTGCTTTATTTAGTTGTATCTCTGCCATGTTACTTGTGGGACTGTTGTTTGTTCTGTAAGTCTCCTTCTTCTTCAAATACCGTGCCTAGTGGTGTAGGAGATCATGTCTCTCCACAACTTCCGGTCTCCAGTACAATTTATCAATTCTGCTGTTGACTTCTTTCCATGCCATGATGTCAAACTGTCCAGTATTTGCTCTCTTTGTCTTCCCCTATCTCTATTTCCTTCAATCTTACCTGTTGTTACGATATATTCCAGCTTTCCTCTTCTCATAACATGCCCAAAAAAGTGGACTGCTTCTTTCTAACTTGTGAAATAAGTTTCCTACGCGCATTGGCCTCTTTCAGGACATCCTCACTACTGTTTTTGGCTGTCCACTGTATTTTTAGCATTCTTCTGTAAAACCACATCTCTTTTGCCTCTAGTGCCTTACGTATTTGTTTACTAATTGTCCATGACTCGCCCCCATATGTCAGGATTGGTTCTATATAACAATGAAGAACTCTCGTTCTTACTTCCAATGACAAAGAATTGTTGCATAAAATACTCTTCATTGTATAGAATGCTGCTTTTGCCTGAGCTATTCTGCTCTTCACTTCTGAGATGCACCTTCCATCCGTTGTTATTAATGTGCCCAGGTATTTGAATTTATTGACTTGTTTTAAAACGGTTCCATTTACTTTGATTGTGCATTCTGGGGAAGCCCTTTTCTTTGAGACGACCATTACTTCTGTCTTTTTCCTGTTAACGCTAAGGCCTTTATTTTCACTTTCTATCACTATTGTATCAACCATTTCCTGCAACTCCTTTTCACTTTTCGCTATTAAGACTATATCATCAGTGTATCTCAAGTTGTTTATATTATATCCGCCGAATGATATTCCTGGCATGTCCTCTAGAGATCTCATTATATTTTCACTATACAGTTTGAACAGATCCGGTGACAGCACACATCCCTGCCTGACACCCTTTTTTACTTGCTGAAACGTTCATTTTTGGCTGCTAATTCTTACAACTGCTGTTGGTTGCCAGTACATGTTCTTTATTATCCTCAAGTCTTTTCCATCAATGTTGATGCTTTCTAACATTTTGATAATTTCCTCATATTTCACACTATCAAATACCTTAGCGTAATCTATAAAGCACAAGTACAGATCTGTCTTCACCTCTATGGCTCTTTCTATTAATAGCATTGTTTGTGCCTTTACCTTCTACAAATCCACACTGTTCATCACTGATTTCTGGTTTAATTTTATTCCTCACTCTTCTCTTCGCAATAATATTTTGGTCACATGACTTATAAGACTAATGGTGCGATGTTCGTCACATTCCATGGCTCCAGGTTTCTTTTGCAAAGCTATGAATATGGATTTTAGCAGATTATCAGGTATTTGACCACTGTTGTAGATGTCATTTAAGAGTTTTGTTATCACTTCTACTCCAAATTCCCCCACAGCTTCCATTTCCTCTACTGCGCGCTGTCTTTCTTCATGTGGCGCATGGCATACTCTATCTCTGCCACAATTATTGGAGGTCCTTCACAACTGTCCTGGTCGTTCAAATCTGGTCTTTCATCATCTTACAGCTCCTTGATGTATTATGTCTACCTTTCTATCATGTTATCAAGACCCATTAACAATGTTCCTTCTTTTGATTTCAAACAGCCAGTGACTGTTTCTGTCCTTCTGCCTGTTAATTCATTTATTTGGGTGTACACATATTTTTTGTCTTTTCGGTTCTGCCCTTCAAGCTCTCTGCACTTCTGGTTTAGCCATACTTCTTTTGCTTTTTTACATTTGTTTACTATTTCTTTATTTAGTCTGTCATATTCTTCGTTGTCTTGCTTCTTCTTCCTTCTTGCATCCATCAGTTTTAAAACTTCATCTGCCATCCACTTTTTATTTGCAGTCCTCTTTACTTCTGGTACGATTTCTTTTGATGTTTGATGTTGTCACGGATTGCCTCCCCTGCTTTGCAGTAGTGGTCCAACAGTGACCAAAACTCAAGAGTATTTAATATTGGCTTCCAATGTATCTACCTGCGCGCAAGATTACTCTTGGCAGAGATGTAGATAGAAGGTTAATAACACTTCTACCTGAAGGGAGCTTTCACAAGATATTTCCAGAAGTCACGAACAATGTTGCATTAGGCTGCACAATTGTTAACGCATTATATCTGGTCCGTCATCTTTTGTGAAGGATTTAAGCAATGGTTTAGCCCGTTCAAACCCCCAGTTGGTGTAATCCAACGAAATCCCTCTTATAAGGTATAGCTCTGTTTAGAGGTAAATATGTCTATATATATATATATATATATATATATATATATATATATATATATATATATATATATATATATATATATATATATATATATATATATATATATATATATATATATATATATATATATATATATATATATATATATATATATATATATATACATATATAATATTAATATTCTGGCTCATACGTTTGTTTTCATACATATAACTGAATCAACTATTATTGTTAAGTTTTAAAACAACAGGTAACAAATTTAATAGTGAATTAGTCTTTAACAGGTTAAAATAAATATGGAACGATTAGTGGAATTTTGATGGATATAAAGTTCTCGTCAGTGAGACGTAGGTGGGAATTTAACCTCATACTTAAAGTTTAACTGAAATGTCCTTTTTGCTGGGGCCTTTTAGTTAGCACTTAGCTTGTTTGAATGAGTGCTGCCGCCTAGGTTTTCGTCACGTTGTTCTGGTGATGAGTGTTCTTCTCTCACATGAGTGGCTTAGTAACTTCAGTACTTCATACAGCCTGATAGCTTGTAACCACGTACTTTTAGAACAAATAGACAGACAAAAATGCCTCTGCTAAGTACACTGAGTTGGAAGTTTAACAGGCGCATCCTGTCGTTGTCCACCCACCAATGTTAATCTCTCAGGGGAGTTAAATTCCTGAGTTTACACAATGCAACTCAGGAAAGATGAATAAAATTACCAATATTCCTCTTGGTGTTAACTGGAACCATGTGTCTGGACAGTGCGAGCAATGATTTGTGCCTGAATTACATTAACAAGTTACATAAATCTCACAAAATGATATGCTACACTTGAGGCACATATGATGTAATTATCACTCATCACTGCTCCAGTCGGAGTCTGGAGTCACCTCTGCTGTAGGGTTTTTCCGCACGACTAGCCAGAAGAAATCACCAACGTTTGCTGTAGTGGTTCCTTCAGGGGTCCATAGCATAGCTGTTCTTGTGATGGCATCGGGGTCTCTTCTGAGGACATGGCCAACCCAGCTCCAGCGTCTGCCAGCTATGATGGTGTGCATGTCCTCTTGCTTGCTCCGAGTAAGCAGATCTTGGTTGGTGATGGTATTCGGCCAAAAGATTCGGAGAATTTTTCTTAGGCAGGTTGTATGAAAAGAGGACAATTTTGACATTTCCTTCTCTGTAACTCTCCAGCTCTCCGCGCCATAGAGAAGCACAGAAAGCACACAGCTCTGATATAATCCTAATTTTGTGCTGGTGCTGTACTGAGAGGACTTCCAGATGTTGTTTAGACTAAAAAAGGCTGTTCTTGCTTTGTTCATTCTGTTGTTGATGTCTTTGCTTGCTCCGCCGTCTGGTGTTACTATGCATCCTAGGTGTGTGAAAGCATCTGTCTGTTCCAGTTAATAATAATAATAAATTCTTTAAGCACCAAACACGGCGCATAAGGCAGAAACCAGTGCTCTCCAGGTTGTTCGTTGTGACGCCACTCCTCTTAGCTCTTGCACATTATTTAGGCCCAACGTTCTTCCTTCTCTTATTATTGTTCTTCTGAGTGTTTCTTTTGGTCTTCCTTTTTTCCGCTTACCCTCAGGAACCCAAGTGAGCGCCTGTAGTGGTATTCTGTTGTTTTGCATTCGTAGGACATGACCGATATATGACCATCGTCTTTTCCTTATATAGTCGGAGACATATTTTCTGCCTAGAGTCTTCTCTTATTTGTCGATTAGTCTTGAATTCTTTCCAACTGATGTTCATGAGTTTTCTAAGACATTTGTTCTCGAATGTATTCAGCCTTGTTCTCCAATGATTTTGTTATTTTCCAACTCTCACAGCCGTATGTTAACACTGAGATAACATTTGAATTAAACAGACGAAGCTTGGTATGTATATTCAATGATCGTAATTTCCAAATGTTAGATAATCTATTGAAGGCGCTGGCTGCCAAAGCAATTCTAGTATGGATTTCTCTTGTTGTGTCACCATCCTGAGTCATTTTACTGCCTAAATAATTGAAACTTTCAACTTTCTGTAGTTTTTCCCCGTTCAAGATGATATCAAAGGTCTCGTTAGAAAAGTTCATAGCTTTAGTTTTAGAGGCATTTATTTGGAGACCTATTTTAACCGAGAGATGACACAAATTATTTATTGCTTCTTGGGATTGTCTTGGTGTTGACTTAAGAATGCTACATCATCTGCGAAATCCAGGTCCCCCAGGAATTTTCCATTTGTCCATTTTATACCCAATTGTTCATTGTGGGTATAGTTTCTCATAACCCAATCAATAGCTATTCCAAAAAGTAGTGGTGACATAATACAGCCTTGTTTAACCCCTGTTTCTACTGTAAACTGTTCCAGTTGCTGATTCCTTATTGATATGGGCTCATGGTTGCTCACATTGAGCGTCAAGACCTCTGTCTTCTTTAGGTTGATGTTCAAGCCCGCCTGCTGGCTTTACTTATTAAGTCTATCCGTTTTTTCCTGGATGTGTTGATGTGAATGTGTTTTAGTGCAATGTCATCAGCATATTCCAGATCTTCCAATGTAGAAAATGTAGTCCATCTTATTCCTCTTGGATTGCCCTCTGTTGTCTTGCGCATCACCCAGTCTATGACTGTTAAAAATAGAGTGGTTGATAAGGGGCATCCCTGTCTTACTCCTGTCTTCACTTCTTAAGGTCTCAGAGTTGCCCAAATACTGTCGATCTGTCACTTTTGATATAGGAATTCTAGGTCCTATCCTTCTCTTTCTAGCTTCTTTGGAGTTGCTCGGTTGAAGTTTCAAAGCTGTCTGTTCTGTGCCTCTGAGTTCACTAGATTATTTCTCTCATTCTCAGTTCAAATCACAGATTGTGTTTCCGCCGAATTTCCAATAGAATTCATTGTATATTCCGTCATCTCACTTCAAACCAATCAAATTTCTCTAGCACTGTTTGGGTGGGGAAGTTTTAATTCAAAATATCCCCCGCGTGTTTAAAATTAAATTTAAAATTCCACGCGTGACTTCTATATAATACTGCATAATACTTCCGATGACATCTATCTGCCTCTTCACAATCTTGTGACCATGTTTTCCTGGCATAATGTCTTCCGCCAAGATGTCTCTCCAGACATATTATCTCCAACAATCACCACGGATTGTCCCACAAAAGCAATAAACTCATCTACCACCTGCGTAATCTGCCAGACAAACAGACACGGTCGTCGGCAATCCCGACAGACAATCTTGGCTTCTATTGATGGTGATCGGGCGAGACCGTCTGTTCATAAGAATATCGCTCGCTGACCGGTGAAAATGACCAGGGTATTTTTACGATAGTCCCACCGTTCACTTGGCGGAACGTAAATACGTCTGAGGAGTGGTAAACAAGATAAAGCCAGTCCTATAGCAGATACTTCCGTAGGGAAGTGGAGTGTTAGAGACTTCTCCCTACTAGATTCAGCATAGAGAGTAAATAATGGTGCATAAAATATGCCACATAATAATGACAGGGGAGAGAAAAATAAGAAAATATCACTCGCACGGGAATATAATGCAATCCTGCTGGAGTGGACTTGAGATCGCACAACCGTATCGTCACAGATGTATTGATTCCTTTAGCATTTCCCACTGTTCATCTATAAAGTTAGTTGCTTATCCTTTACAGGACGTGGCAATCAACCCCAGCTTTTATTGGCTGTTTGTGATTTTTCTAGGCAATTTTTTTCATTCAGTAGTTTGCCATTGCTTTCTGAACGGTACGGCGCTTATACCATTGTTAAAAATCCACACAAAGCGATCTGCTACCAAACCGCCTGCAGCAGGTTTCGAACCTGGTATATCTGGATTATGAAACTGCGTTCATATCCATTAGGCCACAGACGCCGACATCATCTATACTCTCACCTAATCAACAGTCCCGATGACAACCCCAGTTTTTACTCCAGAAGATGGCACACTACTTCCACTCCAGATCTAGCCTTTTCTACAGGAGATATCAGACATAAAATAGACAGACATGTGCTTGATCAGCTAGCAGGTAGTGACCATAAACCAATAAAATTGGTCATAAATATGGAATTTGTTCCGCAGGAAGAAAAACTACTTCCTCGATGGAACTACAAACGAGCTGACTGGTACAAGTTTTCAATGTTGTCAGACAGGTTTTGTGAAACCATTAATACACGGCACGACGATATGAAAACGATGGTCGAAAGCCTAAACAGAGCCATACTACAAGCAGCCACTGATTCCATTCCCAGAGGGCAAGACAAAATTACAAACCTTACTGGACTGAAGAACTTCAAAGGCTTGAAGATGAAGTAACAGAGGTCAGAAACACAGCAGAAAGAGAACAAACAACTGTAGCAAACATATTACTCAAAGCCACCACTGCAAAATACCGAAAAACATTAAATAAAACAACAAGAGACTGCTGGAAAGAAAAAACAGAAAATCTAAACTTAGATAAAGACGGAAGTAAGCTATGGAAACTAGTTAGAGCCTTGAACAACGAAGGATCTCATTACAAACAAATCGCACTGAAACACGGCGACAATATGCTGATAGGCAAAAAAGCTGCAAATGCATTTATAGAATACTTTGCTAGCGCAAATCACATTGATGTCCCCGCTGACAGGAAAAAAATCGTCACAGATGAACAGTTGATTCATGACAACACACAGACTGCACCTGAAGAGCATATGATGACAAATTTGACAATGGCAGAAATGGAAGAGGCAATAAAGTCATCTCATCTCATAATCGGAACCTCTTCTACCCCGTGAAACGAGGTGTAGAGGGGACCCAAGTGCACACAAGGCCCATGGGTAGGACATGTAATCAAAATGACTTGGCAAACAGGTGATTAGCCCATTGTGCCCGGACTTGCCCTCATGTGTACTCATATTCGCTATAAAACCACCGAACACTCGAGACGTCATTCCAGCCAAAATGGACAGAGCCTCATTTACCCGAAGGTTTCGAGGGATGTCCTTCCTCATCTGCACAAAGGCATTTATAGAGGAACACTCAGGACCCGTAGGTCTGAGGAAAAGAGCAAAATCTGTGACGGACACAGCAGTCTTTGTTACTGGGAGGTCTCCACTCAGAGTGGTGCACCACACACAGTCAGTAAAGACAAAGGTCGCCTGCAGGCTAACAAAGTCACTAGAGAAAAAGAAGTCACCTGGAAAAGATGGAATAACCAATGAAATGTTAATAGGTCTCGGCACAAGGGCAAAAAAGAAGCTTCTGGCAGTACTTAACTACAGTTGGAAAAGAGGAATTGTCCCGCAGGCATGGAAAGAAGCTATACTGATACCTATACCAAAGAAAGACAAGGACCCGAAAGAACCAAATGGTTACAGACCGATCAGCCTACTAAGCTGTGTAGGAAAACTGATGGAGCGCATGATAAATACCAGACTGATGTGGCACCTGGAAAGCAAACACCTATTAAACCATCAAAAAGCAGGATTCAGACAACACAGATCCACTGAGGATCAAATCACATATATAGCTCAGGAAATCGAAGATGCCTTCCACGAAAAAAAAAACACACGCTAATGGTTTGGGTAGATTTAGAAAAAACTTTCGATACAGTATGGAAAGAGGAATTGAAAGTCAAACTGCAGAGAAGTGGTGTATGTGGGCGAATGTACAAATGGAGTGGTCACTACCTGGAAAATAGAACCGCCAGAGTACAGCTGCAAGGACAGACTAGTAAAAAGTTTATATTAGAGCAGGGTGTCCCACAAGGGGGAGTCCTGTCACCTACACTGTTCCTTGCATACATAAATGACATAACTGACAATATTCAACAAATAGCACACAATGCTTCCTTTGCAGATGACTTAGCGTTGTGGATCTCCGAAGAACGTATCACTACTGCAAACATTCTGATGCAGCAAGCACTAACATCACTGGAAGAGTGGGCCAAAACATGGCTCATGAAGATTAATGAAGAGAAAACAACGTACACTGTATTTTCCCTCTCAACTAGACCTCAGAGCTTCAAACTAGTACTAAACGGAGTAAATCTTCATTTAAATGAAAATCCGAACTACCTAGGCATTATTTTTGATCGCCGTCTGACTTGGAAAAAACAGGTTGACAGAAATCGAATGGCAATTATGAAAAAAACTTGCTGGAACAACTTGGGGTGCAGATGAGAAAGTGCTTAAGACGTTGTACACAGGGCGAATGAGGCCAGTTCTTGAATATGGCATGGCAGCATGGGCAACAGCAGCTAAGACAAACTTCGATAAAATTAGCAGACTCCAAAATCAAGCAATGAGAATTATAACGGGAGGCATGAAGTCAACACCTATAAAAGAACTCGAAAAGATTACATGCCTCCAGCCAATGACAGACAGAAGAGACTGCAGGGCTGAACAACAGGCCGAAAAATTCAAAAGACTAACAGACCACCCAATGTGCCATAGAATAAATGCTCTTAGAAGGCAAAGACTCAAACGAAGTAATTTTGTAGAATCAACCAAACCACAAATGAGAGCAGTATCCATAGATGAAATATCCACTGTTAAACCCATCTACACTGCACACAAGCTTCCAGTTTGGAAACAAAATCGTTTCCCTAAAATGATAGAAAACATTCCTGGAATTGAAAGTAAAAAGAGCCAAACTGCAACAGATAGAAAATCCATAGCGACAAAATACATAGAGAAACATTATCCACGCAACACCTGGACCCATGCATACACAGATGGATCAGCAACAAATGCAACAGAAAATGGAGGTGGGGGTGTTTTTCTGACCTTAAGCACTGGTGCAGAAAAAAGGCTGTCAGTGGCGACAGGACGATTCTCCAGCAACTTCAGAGCAGAGGCAGAGGCCTTGAAAACTGCAGCAGAGGTTATATTGACAGAAGAAATGGCAGAGAGACAAGTTGCTTTCTTTACTGATGCACAGTCAGTAATTGCAACGTTGAAAAGACAAAATAATACAGACCTGGATGATCTCAGAGTAGTGCTCCACAAACTTTGTCAACGATTCAAAAGTGTTGTGATCCAATGGATCCCATCTCATTGTAACATCGCCGGCAATGAAGAGGCTGACAGAATGGCAAAAGAAGGTTCACATCTACCTCAGCCTGATGCAAGCATAACTTTTGAGGAGGCAAAGAGTTTTATCAGAATCAGTTACAGAAACAAATGGAATGTAGAACATCCAGGGCACACACAGAATGATGCTTACTACCAGCTCCACAGAAGAGAACAAGTGGTAATCTTCAGACTCCGCACTGGCCACAACAGATTGAGATACCATCTATTCAACAAGCTAAAGATAGGAACTACCGATCAGTGTAACTGTGGCACTGATAAAATGACTGCTGAACATCTGCTTCAAAGTTGCCCCTTATATATGGTACAGAGAAAGTGCATATGGCCGACGCCAGCTCCTTTCGTGGAAAAGCTTTACGGGGATTCAAATAGCCTCAAACTGACTACTGCTTTCTTTGAGAACATTCAAGTGGACGTCTGAGAGTGTACGAAGAAGAAGAAGATCTATACTCTGTATTTTTTCTTTTGCATTGTACCTATTCTGTATTGTAATATTGTATCTTTCACTCATTTCCTTATCTGATTTAAGTAAGGCTAAGTTTAACTTGATGTTGTTTGAAGCTCGCCTTACTTTCTTCAATTTATTCTAATTTTTCATATAACTGGTACATGATCGCTGTTGCAGTCTGCGCCTGGCCTTGTTTTCACAGATTTCAAACTGTTTCAAAATCTCCTGCATATTAGTATGTAGTCAGTCTGATTATGAACATTCTTCCCGTGACTTTTCCACGTCCAAAGGCGTCTAGGATGCTGTTTAAACCAGGTGTTTCCTACTACCACATCATGCGTTCTTGCCCACTCTATCAGTCTGTCACCTCTCTCATTTCTTTCCCCAGGCCATAACAACCAGTCACATCATCAACTTTTTTTCATTTCCAACCTTTGCATTGAAGTCTCCAAGTATTAACAGTTGTCTCATGAAATTTACACCGAGTCATTGCCATATCAAGTTCATTGTAAAATGTGTCTATTTCTTCTTCTATACTATCTGCTGTTCAAAATTGATATCAATTGGTCTGCCACTCAGTTTAACTAACAGGACTCGATCTGGTATTGCTCAGAATCCCTTTACTGTTCTTGCCCTTTCTGCATCTAATATTATGCCTACTCCTCTTTCATGTTTATTTCGCCCAGAATAAATTATTTTGTAATTGTCAGAATACATTTCACCTGTTCCGGTATATCGCTTTTCACATAGCCCTAATACATTTACATTCATTCTTTCCATTTCCATCTTGAATGTTATCTAATTTTCCAGTCTGCATTAGTGTCCTGACATTTCAAGTTCCTATGTTTAAGTTATCTTTAATTCTAATTTTGCTAACAGTAGCTTGATGACGATCGGGTATCATCTGTAGCACACGATGCTCCCTACCAGACTAGGTAATTCTTCTGGAATCCCCCTTAACGTCGTTGTCTTTTACTAGGAAGTTGTTTTGATTCATAATTGTACAAGCAATAATACGACGGTAGTTTCCCCTTGCTTGCCGTCGGTTTGTGTACGGTTGTCTCCGCTGGCCTTTGATTAAAAAAATCAAACCCACAAGGCGGTGGGGAGGGAAGAGGTTAAATCGCCTTCATCTCGCTAGTTGTCACATCATAAAGCTTCAGAGGGGATTTGATACAGACAGCTGTCCCTCGCAACTGTCCCACCTCACCCTCATTGACATCCACCTGTTTTGGCTCACGGCTGATTATTCAGTATTCACAGCTAACCTCTACATCTAGAGGCCAGTCAACCATCCACCACCCGGTTGACGCGCCTGGTAGGAGGACAGGTTCCTTCCCCAGGGTTCTGTAAGTAAGAGATGTAAAGTAGGGGTCTTCGGGTTGGACTATAACAGCTTCGCCATCATTTCGCTTTTTGCCGCTTATGGAGCATGGCGTCAGTAGGTAACACGAACAAAAATTAATATACAGTATAAAGATTGACGATGGTGTGACGGCAGGGCCGGATTAAGGCCAACTGATGCCCTAAGCACACCCCCCCCCCCACCCACCCCCGGCGCTTCCATTGCTTGACTGACAAGACATTAAGACTCAATAAATGCTGAAGGGACTGAAAATTCAATTTTCTTCCTAACCAGACTCCACTGAAATTCATGCAGAAAAACTTTGGTAAGACAGGCAAACATACTGAACTCTAGGTCTATGTCTGACACTTTCAGTAACTCACCATGCCAAAGAAAACTTTTTTTTTTTTTTAACAATTCGAATTAAAGTCGAACACGGCAGATATGGAAAATTACCAAAAAATCGACTAAAGACGACTGTGGCAGTGAAAGAGATGAGAGTCAAAGGCATGATAGCTAGAGGGAAAATTATGTGGTTCCCCCCCCCCCCTTTTTTTCCTTGGTGCCCTAAGCAACGAGCTTATTTTGCTTAATGGTTAATCCAGCCCTGTGTGACAGAAAGGTGAGACTCGGGGGAAGAGGGGGGGGGGGGGGCTCGTAATGCTTGTTGATGATCGCAGATGATTGGTGGATTGGGTGTCATCCCGGACAATCGGGCTTTCCCCACCCTTCTAGCCATTGTTATCAACATGCCGGTTGTGACAGACTTTGTTTTTTATTTGGTTGTTTTAGTTTTGTTCTTTGCTTTTTTTTTTTTTTTTTTAGAAAGTGGAGGGCATACACACACACATTAACGCAATCTTACATTTTTTATTTACTCTGTTTGGACTGAGTGAGTAGGGAGATGATACTATATTTTCATATCGGAAATCAAAATGATTATTTGAATTAACTACACTATGTATCCTAATTATAACCCATTGTCGCAGAGAGATTTATGATTAATAAATTTCTATATCTTTTCTTTATTCTACCCGTGTCTTCTACTTTATTATCGCTCTTTTATCCTTTCTTTTTTTTCGCATTCGTCTGATTGTGAAAAATATAACTCTCCCATTCATACCTTCGCCTGTCTCTTTTCGTATTTAGCAACGCATTTTTATTGCTGTTAATCTAAGTTCTTGAGTAGACCGAATAGTGTGAAATTCATTCTCGACAGACATGATGGCAGACATATCGTCTTTCATTTTCATCTGACACGAAGCTTCTACGGTTAAGTTTCTCGGTGTTAGGTGTGAGAGGCGCCAACAGGCATCGCTCGGGTATGACCATAGGTAACGAATAGTGTGAAACGCGTCTGGCAGTTTCAGTGCCGTCGTCTGAGTTTTATGTAGGTGTTAAGACGGGAACTATTTCGGGTTTTCGAGAATTAAGAAATCATTTCTTTTCATAAGATATAAACCCCGGTAGTTTAGGCTCAATTCATTCAGTACTCCGCAGTCAAGACTAGAACATCTAGCGTTCGATTCCTAAGATCTCTGTTGATAAAAGCATCATTTAGTTGGTCGATTGCCATCTAGCTTTCGATTCCTAAGATCTCTGTTAATAGAAGCATAATTTAGTTGGTCGAATTGGATATATTTCTTAGTAGTTCTGTGTTGAGGTAAATATTATATATCTAGTATTTTGTGAGTGATTTAAGTGGTAAATCGCCTATTTTATTTTCACTAGTTAGATTTCTGAGTAGAGGGATTAAATTATAAGTCTGTTAGTCTGTTATATTCTCTAGTTGACGTGTTACAGTGGAAAGCAGAATAAGTTATTATTTCTAGCTTAAACTCATGCAGCTGTAAATAAAATTTAATTAAATTGCTAGTAACTAGTCCGAATATATTGTAACTAATTTATAACTGCACTGAGTCAGCATTGAGTATAGACGAAATACTTAGGTATTTCTAATTCATGATGATTGATTTTTTTTTTGATCATAATTATTTCACGGGAGTTTTAACGTTAAGACAAGCTCTACGCTTGCAGTTATAATGTAAGTTAAAACCGAAGCGAATAGTATGGTTAAGTATTTTGTACTTTTCTCTTCCTTATACAGATTTGGGTCAGTCCAACTTTTACCAGCGGTTTTAGTACAACTGAGAGAAGAAACATTTTTATCTTTAACCACGTGGGTTTACAAGTTAACACCTGTCTGGCAGTGTGTGTGTGCCTCCAGAAATAGACAGAGTACAAATCTCACTAACGGTTGTAAAGACTAAATGCCTATACTGGGCCTATTGTGCCAGATTATATTTCTTCACAAACTCTCATGTACATGCAGCCCTGTGGCGAGAAAAATTACAAATCATTAACATTCCGACATTTTTGACTAATTGTGGTGTGACCAAGAATTTTTATAGTGAGAGAAGTATCAAACCTGCCATTTTTCCTAAGTAAGGTAAACCTCGTGATTCTGACACTGAGCCCGTTTAAAACAAATTCTTACCTGAACTGATTCAAGTGACACTAACCTTAGTCTGAAAAAATATTCGCATGAAGAGGACGCTCCCCAGAACATTGGATGAAACCAAAATCTGCAGAGCTGGGATCCGCTTCATCAAGAGAAAGACAAATTAAAGTGTGTGGGTGTCCTAAAGTTTGCGCCAGACGGCGAACACCAGCAAGATTTTAGGTAAGAAAAGTGAGACAGGGGCCGCTGCTGAAAAAACAGAGTGAAAGCAGAACGAGTGATTCTTTTTTTCATTTTTATATTCAGGCACCCATTTTTTTGTAATTTCATTTATGCAAAGATTGTTGCAAATGACATTTTCCTTCTTAGGATATCAATTCTGTTCTTAAACTATAGAGGAGAAATCATAGAACATAGCGTATATATCTGTGACTCTTTGGGGCTATCACTTTTCTTCTAACGGGATCGTGGGCTCTACATAGAGTTAAAGGATTATACCTATTGGTCTTTTAGTAATTCATTACCTTATATGTATTTTCTATGCTTGATATTAACATTTATGTGTTGTGGTAAAATTTTCCTTATGTTATTAAATTTACATAAACTTTATTCAAGCTATTCGGTCAGCTCGTTCCAAAATATCTATATTCCATTGTTATAGTTTTTCCACGTCGGTGCGTCTAACTGTCGTCACTTATGTGTGTGTGTGTGTGTGAGTGGATATATATATATTAATATATATTATAATAGACTCCTCTAGATCTGTTGTAGAAGATAGTCTGAAAGAGAGAAGATTCTCGATTTCAGGGACAGACTATTAACTTCTACCATCTCACTCGTGGAAATCTATTTCTATTATTATCTCTCACTGTTGCTATCGCTTATTCTAATCTATTCAGAAGGGACCAACCCAAGTCTTAATTCCCCTATCAAAAATCTACGACACCCATTAAGGGGTGTACGGGGTATTTATTTCTGTTAACAAAAAAGAGTCCTCCTGAAGGAAGCCTGCACCAAGCATCCACGTGTTCTTGTAGTGATGGTTTCTTTAGCAATTTCTTGTACATGATGAGGTTGTAAGTCCATTGTACAATCTCGTGTTAGCTGCTC
Organism: Oreohelix idahoensis; assembly: GCA_024509875.1. Taxonomy (NCBI): domain Eukaryota; kingdom Metazoa; phylum Mollusca; class Gastropoda; order Stylommatophora; family Oreohelicidae; genus Oreohelix; species Oreohelix idahoensis. The sequence goes on from JAMPIV010022560.1 coordinate 350,770, forward strand.
CTTTACGGCATGCTTACTGAAACAGCAGTTTTTTTCTTTCTTTGTCTCCTTAGAGACCCCGGGACAACACGGGACAGTCTGGGACGCTATAAGAGCTTGGTAATGACATCCTCCCCCCTTCTTTTTCAGTTTACTTGAAGGTCAGTGGTATACCAGCATGAACGATAGAATGCCCCGGCTTCGATCCTTGGCCGATCACTAATTTAAATCCATTTTTATTTCCTATGAGTGCTTCTCACGTTCTTCGACTTTTCTCATGGTGTCCCTAAAAGCCAGTTCTGCTAACCCACTCCTCTAGAGCCGCCTCTGAGGTGTTGTAGTAAAGTAACACACCGGACGACAAGAAAGTAGTTCATTTCATTAAACTTTAAACGAGCGAAAGTTCGCACACAGCGTGTTGTGACTTGAGTGTTTTTTGTTTTGTTTCGTGGCTTTAGTGCAAGCGTGGAATACAAACTTGGGTAGCTGATTCTAGTATTCTGGTAATGTTTTGGTATTTTTAACAAAGGCTAAGATTCATATATCAGTTTACCATTTTCTTGGCTTAGATTTTACTCTCTCTCTCTCTCTCTCTCTCTCTCTCTCTCTCTCTCTCTCTCTCTCTCTCTCTCTCTCTCTCTCTCTCTCTCTCTCTCTCTCTCTCTCTCTCTCTCTCTCTTTCTCGCATGCTGTCTTTCAGTTTGTTTTGGACGTTATTGTGAGTGATTAGCTTATCTCTCTCTCTCTCTCTCTCTCTCTCTCTCTCTCTCTCTCTCTCTCTCTCTCTCTCTCTCTCTCTCTCTCACACGCATCTACTCTTATAACTCGTTTGTTCTAAATAATTTTCGTTTTCAGAAGCTCTGAAGCGGTGACTTGTCCGGTTTATTTCTCTCTCTCTCTCTCTCTCTCTCTCTCTCTCTCTCCCCGAGTATTTTTTTCTTGATGACCACAGTCTCTCCCCCCCCCCCCCCCCCAATCCCTCCCAGTCCAACTGTTATATCTTGTAGTCTTCCTAAAATATCTGTAAAATTTTAATGATTTGTATTGAGGGCCGGTTTTAGGGCCCGGGGCGGCAAGCGCGTTTAGCATCAACTATTTTGATTTCGTGCTGTACATCATGGACGATGTCATCAAGGCATGTAAGCAGAGAACAAGAAAGTATTCAGTGGGGTACTGGAAGATGAGACAGGTCTGTATTTCAGAGCTGGCATTTGCTGATGATGTTGCCCTGATTGCTAAATCAGAGGCACATCTCCAATCCAACCTGCAAGTCTGGAAGGAAGAGCTGGAGAAGAGAGTGATGGTCATAAGCAGCTCTAAAACAAAAACCATGGTGATATCACGAGAAGAAAGAAGACATCAGATTAAGCTGGGAGAACAGGTCCTGGAGCAGGTCGACCACTTTAAATACCTCGGAGCTATTATAGACCGGAAGGGAGGCATCACAGAAGAGTTGGCAACTCGAAAAGCAGCAGCTGTGAGACTTTTCAGGCCATAAATCGAGGGTTCCTCAGCAAGAGAGAAGTTGGTAAGAAAACGAAGATGGCTGTATACCGCTCCACCTATGTCCCAGTCTTGACGTATGGATGCGAGTCATGGGCTATGACTACAACCCACAAAAGCCAGATCCAGACCTCAGAAATGAGGTATTTGAGGAAGGTGGTTGAAGTAACAAGAAGAGACATGGTCCGCAACCAGACGATACGTCAAGGCCTAAAATCCCACCCCCTGCAGACCCAAGTAGAACAGTCCCAACTAAGATGGTTTGGCCATGTCTGCAGAATGGGAGAAGATCGGCTATCACGATAAGCATGGGAAACTAAGAGCCAGGGATCCAGACCTCCAGGACGACCCAGAATCCGCTGGGAGGACAACATTAGACAATCTTTGAAGGACCGAGGACTAGAATGGAACCAGGCCAGGAAGAAGACAGCCGATATGATAGTATGTCGCTCTCTCTCTCTCTCTCTCTCTTCCAAACCTCTACACCTTATGGTAGAAGGGGAACGACCAAGTAGTAGCTGTACATCCAGAATAATATGTTTCAAACATGACATCCGAACATCTGCTCCAGTCCTGCCCAACCTACAGCAATGAACGGAGTGGCATATGGCAACAACCCACTTCTCTCAACGAAAAACTATTTAGAGATGCCAGGAACCTTGAGCTGACTACTGCCTTTACTGGAGTCATTAATGTAGAAGTCTGAGGGCGAACGATGAAGAAGAAGCATGTTATAGGGACGCCAATTAGAATCAGTCCCATTTGTTTTATAAGATGCCCTAGTTTTAACTGGAAGTGGGAGCTGAGAACTCACTAATTTAGCAGTGCCCTAAATTCATAAGAAGTAATTCAATAACGTTGAATTATGGTCAAAAGCACGTCATGATATTGTCTAACCTGGTTTAATCTAGAGTGTAGCAACAGACGGCTCACGCTATAAGATAAAGCTGACTATCTTTAAGACAGGCAGAAAAATCTGGTTTTAATTGGACACTGATAGTGAAAGACATCCATCGTTCATTCACTGTTTTACTGAAGCCATATGAATGTTTTACTTAAGCCATATGAATGTTTTACTTAAACCATTTGAATGTTTTATTTCACGCATTTTCTACAGCTGCCTACTTTTGCTTTCGTGATCCTAGGAGTTCCTTTACAACCAGGACGTATACAGTGGAGTAACTACGCAATTTTCTATGTGGCCGGTGTCGTCAATTTATTTTGAGAGAAAGAGTCTTAGGAATAGTGGTCCTGTTTAGAGTGGAGAATGATGGTGAAAGCTCAGTGATAGGAAAGGTTAGAGAGTAAATAGTTGCTTCACAGAGTGCTGGGGAGAGTAAGGACAGACTTATTTACGACAAATCGTTCCTCTCAATCTTCTCTTCAAACTCTCCTGGTCAAACAATTATTTGCCAGTTTCCAGACACACACCTGCGGTCACACCGATTTGGTGCTTCAAACCCACAGTCGCACGTGAATACAAACTATATTAATCAGACAGGGGAAATTTGGGCTTTGGGTATTCCAACACAGTACTAAATAAGTTTATGCTGTTTATTAACATTAAAATCAATCACAACGATAATCATGTGTTACAGAAGTACAGAAAATACAAATAACAAGGTGGGGAGGGGGTGAAGAAGATTGGTATCGACTAAGCCCTTCCCGCTTATTAGACAAAGATAAACCCAGTCCTAAGATAGATAGTTATCAGGAACATAGGTAATGTAACCCAACAGTGAATTTAATTACTCTGAAAGAGGTGTTACAATATTAGGTATGGGTGGTAGACAAAAATCCTGTTATTCCCAATTGTTCTTCCCTTTACTAAGAAAATGAAAAAAGGGGGGGGGTTTAAACAGAGTTAATAAAATATTTCACTTAAAGGAACAATGCAGGGTATACAGAAAATGTATGTTCCGGTAGGCAAGTTAACAAATGGTTTGCAAAAATTAAATCTCCTGTCATTCATGCACACTTGTGAGGGCCCACACTCATATACTCACACAAACTTACCGATTGCAGCATCAGACAATCCATAGAATTATGTAAACAGCGATTACACTCCTGACATATGAAAATGTCTGGTACTTCGATGTCCCGCCCCAGATGTAGAGAGGTTAGCTGATAGCAAATATTCCCACTTATCGCCGGACTTGAAGCCTAAGAGTTCTTGTGTTTTATTATATAAAAAGGAGTCTATGGGATGGCACTGACACAATTCAATACAGGGGTGAGGATGGAGTGGTCTCTTTAATTTCGCTGCTGGAGGTAAAATTCCTTCAAGGCGTGATGATAGCAACTGACCGGTAGGTTTTAAATCCAGTGAGGAAAAACTAGGCTCAGTCACAGTTCAGGTAAATAGGTACTCTCTCACAGTAGAGCAGTAAATAAAATATCGCTACTGGCAACTGTTCATCTTCCAGTTTATCTTACAGATTGTAATTTAATTTGATGGTTTATTTAAATGTTCTTGGGTAGGCTTTCTTTCATGTAATTGATAGCTAGGCCGCATCGGACTGCCACAAGATTAAATTTAAAATGTTTCATCAATATGTCTGGAAGTTTAAGAACCGAGTCTGGAAGACTCTGTGTGATTTCTTTATTGCTGGGATTGCAAAGGTGATCATTCTATAGAAAAAGATAGAAAACCCATGACAACATAATCATACCTCAAAAATCAAATAATATTCTAACGCGCGATAAATTTACCATTTAGACTATTATATACACTCGCGTATTTAATTATGTATTTAAGAAAACACGTCACGAGTCTAATGGTTAAAATACACATCTATATATATAGGACTTAACTAAATTTATTAATTATAAATTCCTTCGTGACTTTAAAAGTTACTTTAACATTAAAGCATCTATTATTTTTGGAAATATTATAATAGATATATCATTAAATTTACCACTGGAACTTTTGGGATGAGTTTAATTTAATAGATTTAAATAAACACAAAATCCAATGAAATAAAATGAAAGCACTAGACCACTGATCAATCTAACAAATATATTATACCGTGCACAGAAAAAGAAATCACTCCAATGTAGCCACCGATTCAGATGGAAATCTAGCAGAATTTCTACTATAGCTAGTGAATCTTAAATCTGGCGACCGAATGATAAAATGGCTTTCTTCGTGGTCTGTATATATCTAACTGGAATGCCAGATTGGGGGGACATGTTAGAATTTGACATCTTTTTAGATCTCAGGAGACTTTCGGGGATCTGACCGCCAGACTAAAGAGAGATGCCGCCCCGGGTCTTTCGTATCTCAGCTCGCTGCGTCCGCGTCGGCTTGCCCGTTCGCGTCCACTGCGATCGGTTCTGTGGTTAACACCGAGATGCGAAATACCGGCAAGAAACTTGCGTCGCTCATTTCAGGGACCACTACTGTCTTTGATAGCGCCGCTAGTCTTTCATGAGATCCCTCAGTGCCTGTTTGATCGTGTGCCGCTACTTTCTGTTTGATTCTGGCACCGCCCCCACTGGGCCAAGTTAATGAAAATAACTGCATATGATTGCTCAAGAGATATCCGTGGGCGTGATTTAACCTCTCCTTAATTCTATGCGATGACCAGAATGTACGGTAGATAAAATGTCCACATATTAATCAGCAAACGTGTTGACAATCTGCGTGAAAAGGTTGCATGCTAATGAGTCCAGGTGGAAAAAAAAATCTCGTTTGACGAAAAGTTACCACAATATTCGGGGGCACTGATGTTATCCGAAGGGGTCGTTACAAAGGGTCGTACCATATCATACAACAATTCAGGGTCAGCTGAGTTCGTCTTTCACAGCCGGGTTTGGGGAAGAGACTAATAATGCAGCTCTCTATACAGCTCTCATTACTTTTTGCGCTAATGTTTATGCCCAGATCTTTTTCTGTTTTACCAAGATGTTTGACCACGATGTCTTACCAACAAGGTTGTGGAGTCGAAGTCGTGAAATCAGTTGTTTTTTTTTTTTTTTTTTTAATGGAGTCGGTATTAAATTTCAAACTCGTGATACAATCATTCATGCCAGTACCAATATTCAACAGCAGCCGTAAAATAGTAAAGACTGAATGGTTTGAAGTACAGAAAGGAGTAAGTCTGTACCCTTCCCCTTACCTGTTTAAAATTTCAGGAGTTGGAGTCCGAAAATTTGTTAACCGACTCCACAACCCTGCTCACCACTGTGTTATTTCTGTCAATTTTGCCGCCCTATGTTGAATTTACGAATGTCGCAGAATTAGCTAAATTCTTTCCCAATTGTTGACAAAGGGAGTAAGGGGAACAACTGTTTGATTATTATTTATCTTTCAGTTGTTCACTCCCTTTCAGCTTCCCAAAGCATGTGCCATCTGCTCGAGACCTTCCCAAGTTATCTTTATCCTTTTCCTTTCAGTCTCCAGCTGTCTTCTCTTCATGTTTTTTTGTTGGTCTCCCTTTGACTATCTTAACTTGAGGATTCTAGAGCAAATACTGTCTTGTTATGCTATACGTATATGAGGAGAACTGCCGTAAGACGGGGGTACAACGGTTCAATGGAAAAAAAAACACACACACCCGATAGTAATACGTCTTACAAGGAGAAAGGACAAGAACAATTTTTCTCTTATTTTTATAGTTTCATATTCTCTACTTAATTCTCATTTTCTTTCCCTTCTGTCTCTTGTTTGTCTGTCCCTCACGAAGATTGGCTACCATGACATGCATGGGAAACTAACAGCCAGGAATCCAGACCTCCAGGATGAACCACAGTCCGCTGGGAGAACAACATTAGACAATCTTTGAAGGACCAAGGACTAAAATCGAACCAGGCCAGGAGGAAGACAGCAAGTAGGATAGTATGGCACTCTCTCTTCCAAACCTGTACACTTCACGGTAGAACAGAAACGACTAAGTTTCTAAGTTAGTAATGTCCTATACATCACCATAGTCTTCTCATCGATCGTTCCACTGGCACCTGTCTTGTGCTTGTCATCAGTTCCACATTAGGGATCTTGTCCTACCACTTCAATCCTTCTATTCTACACAAGCACCCATTTATGAAAGTCTGTAACTTATTGGTTGTCCGTTTATTTAATTATCCATGTTTCATAGTCATACAGTAAGGTTGCCTTGACATTTGATTTGAAGAGTCTGGTTTTTGTGCATTGCTAGATTTCTTTTGATTAATTGATTTCAACATATTTTTTAATGCAATGAAAGCTCCTCTTGCCTGTTGTATTTTGATACCAAATTTTGTTCTTCCAACTTTGTTTACATTGCTGCCAAGATATGTGTATGATTCTACATCTGGTAGGGATACTTTGTTTACATTGCTGCCAAGATATGTGTATGATTCTACATCTTGTACGGATACTTTGTTTACATTGCTGCCAAGATATGTGTATGATTCTACATCTTGTAGGGATACTTTGTTTACATTGCTGCAAGATATGTGTATGATTCTACATCTTGTAGGGATACTTGTCCTTTACATCTTGCTACACAAGACCCATGTGTATGAAATTGTAATCTATGGTTGATACTTTTATTTTACATTGCTGCCAAGATATGTGTATGATTCTACATCTGGTAGGGATACTTTGTTTACATTGCTGCCATTTCTTTTGATATGTGTATGATTCTACATCTTGTAGGGATACTTTGTTTACATTGCTGCCAAGATATGTGTATGATTCTACATCTTGTAGGGATACTTTGTTTACATTGCTGCCAAGATATGTGTATGATTCTACATCTTGTAGGGATACTTTGTTTACATTGCTGCCAAGATATGTGTATGATTCTACATCTTGTAGGGATACTTTGTTTACATTGCTGCCAAGATATGTGTATGATTCTACATCTTGTAGGGATACTTTGTTTACATTGCTGCCAAGATATGTGTATGATTCTACATCTTGTAGGGATACTTTGTTTACATTGCTGCCAAGATATGTGTATGATTCTACATTTTGTAGGGATACTTTGTTTACATTGCTGCCAAGATATGTGTATGATTCTACATTTTGTAGGGATACTTTGTTTACATTGCTGCCAAGATATGTGTATGATTCTACATCTTGTAGGGATACTTTGTTTACATTGCTGCCAAGATATGTGTATGATTCTACATCTTGTAGGGATACTGTGTTTACACTGCTGCCAAGATATGTGTATGATTCTACATCTTGTAGGGATACTTTGTTTACATTGCTGCCAAGATATGTGTATGATTCTACATCTTGTAGGGTTACTTTGTCACGTACAATTTGAGTGAATGCATCATTATCATTTTCCTTTGTGCTCATTACAGAACATGGAGCAACCACTGAAGCTGGTTCCTTGCAGACAGCTTGCACTAAGCTTTCACAGACTCTTGCAGAAGTGGTTTCTGGGGCAGTGTTTTACAGGATGAGGTTGCCAGTCCCATACACAACCTTATATTAGTCACCTTGTACGACGTAACTGAGAGAACAGTAGTCCTGTTCTTTTGTTGTCTCTTCAGAGACCCCTTGGAACTACAATCAAAGAGTGAAAACATGGCTGGGTGTAATTCAAACATAATTGAAGCAACCAGTGTGTGACCCAGTGAAATAATATTTAATTTCTTGTTTACAAAAGCCATATTCAAAATTTCTGAGAATGATTCATTTTAAACATAAATATTAAGCACAGTACTTCACCCTTACCTCTCATAGCGTAATGTGACGTAATTGAGGCAAGTATAAAAAAAGATTAGGGTGTCACAAAGTATTTATTGGCTTTGCTTTAATGACAAATTATGGGACTTGTTGACCTGGATTAAATATAACTGATTGTGTGGGTTTTTGTTAGCAGTTAGCCTACATCTTCCATGTATAGGCCTACAACTGTTTATCTATACATGTCATGTTTACAGCTTAAAACAAAGAACTGGCCATAAATATTCAGTACTGAGCACAAACAATATAAATAAGTAAAATTATGAGAAGGCACACAACACAGGAACACAGACTTTGCACAGAACAAGCTCACACCACACATGCAAAGAAAATGTAAACAAATTATAAGAGATCAAGCATATGCAAAGCACACACACCCACATCTACATAAATGCAGCACAATCATGCAAGTGAAACAAATGCACACATATGAAGACAAACGGAGAAGGTGAAACAATATAAACATTTTTACTTATATATTCTCTCTAGCCATGTCGAGAAGATATAAGCTTTTGGTCGAACATGTGACTCAGATTGTACAGGTGAGCAACTGTGGAGCACGTGTGTTGACAAAGGGCAATATGAAAGATGTGGCCATTCTTCAGGGAGCTGAGACAGGATACAGTCTGCTGATAGGAAGGTAAGTACAATTTCTTTTTTAGAGAAGGAGCTGTAAGTAAGTACATTCTTTTGACAGGAAGTAGGTAGTCTTCTTACAGGGAGTTAAGAAAGTACATTTCTCTAACACAAAGACAAGCAAGTGCAGTTTATAACAAGGAGTTAAGTTAGTGCAGACTTCAGACGGAATAGTAAGTACAATATTTTGATGGCAGGTATGCAAGAAAAACACAATTTTTTTAAGGCAGGTAAGGGATATAAGTTTTCTAATGAGGAGGTAAGCATATGCAGCACTTTGACAGGGAGGAAGGAATTGTGGTATTTGAAAGCAATACTTAACATAAGCACTGACGCAGACCATAGTCCAGCAAGTATGCCACTAATCGTGTCACAGAAGTAGCAACAAAAGAGGCAATACCAAATGGAGTTGTTTAATTGAAAACAATTAAGAGCACATAGATTTGTTGAGAAACATAAAACAATTACCAAAACCTAAACAAATTATCTCAGCCTTTTATTGGAACATAAGTGAAGCATTTAACTTCTTTGAAACAATAAGACAGATGACTTAAGCGACACATGTGGCACTAGAAAAGACATTGTTTGCTGAAGCAGCAAAGTAAAATGATGCATAAGGAACAATAATAATCTTAAATATACCGATTGCATTGAAACAATTGGATTATAATTTTAGATACTGCCTATGAAAAAAAAAAGGATACTAAGAGAACAGTTTACAGAATATCTATGAAGAGTCTTGGAAGAAATAAAACACCCCAGAATAAAATCCTCAATAGAATTTTTAAAAAGATAAAAAACTAACAAAAGTAATATATCTCACAGAAGGATAACAAGCACTCCCCAACAAAACACCACTACAGTATGTGACAATAAAAAGTGTAAGTACCAGGATACATTTTATGCTTGAATAACCATGAACAGCAGTGTTATGGCCAGTGATTGTGTGACAACTGTTTTAACTAACTTTTGTGTTTTATTTTAACAAACCATTGTGATGATGAAGTACTTGCTTACACTTCTATCAATAAGATCCAGATAGGTTATGGCAGAGGAAAAAATCAGTTTGTGAGCAACTTCAGACAAAAGACACCCCTTACATGGGAACATACAAGTAGCTGACATCATGGGAATGAGAATAAAGAAAAGGATGTCATGGATGGCATAGGCAACAATTGGGCAGGTGATTACAGTTGAAAAAAATGTTTATGGGGGAAGTGTGGAGTAAGAATGACCAAAACAAGACAAGCTACTACATGTCGCAATCATCAGGGGGTGTAGAGATTGGGGCAATGGGGAAGAAGATCTGGAAATTAATTTACTTATAAATGAAAAATCTGAGGATGAAAGTGCCATAGTGTACAGTGATGGTTTGACTGCATAGTAAGAAATGAGGATGTTGCTGGGTCATTGCTGAGCTTACATGGCAACAGCCTTCAGCAGGAGAATGGAGTTAGAGGCAGCAAATGCAGCCCTAATGTGGCTGTCTGAAATTCAGTATTTTCCCATCATATCCTCATGGTACTCTCACTAGGTTCTGCCAGAGTAACACAAGCAATGCCATTCATGGCTCGTATTATTTTTTTAAACTTTTATGCATTTAGACGAGTTCTTACTTGCTTTTCTCTGTTGTTTTAGCACATTTGTCCGCGATGATGACCTTATGGTCAGCCATTTCCCTAGTAAGACTTACACTACAGGTCTGTGTCCTTTTATCTGAAATCCTTGGAGACAGCTTTGTATCAGAAACCATAGTTTTTTTTTTTGTCAGGTTTTCAGATGTTGCTCAAATTACATTTAAAATGTTGCCAAAAATAACCAAAGTCTTTGCCAAAATGTGTTCAGAAAATAGCCCAAAATGTCAGAAATCACCCAAATTGTGATCAAAAAGTAGCCAAAGGAGTTTTCGATTTTCAGAATATTTCGGTTTTCGGTTGTTCAGATAAAAAGGTATAGGCCTGCACCTGCTGTCATTCACCTCAATGTGAGCAATATTGATGAAATTTCTAATGGTAGTGAAGATTTGAGTGTTGTTAATGTGATTGCTGGGGGTGATGTTGAAAGATGATTGATCATTACTACAGGGAAGGAACTATTATAGATATAGGCACCAGTCAGGAAATGTGTCAGAGGTACAAGAAAGATGATGTTGACCATGTGATTGATGGCTCCGGCAAATGTTTACTGCCAGGTAAGAACTAAGGTAGAACAAGAAGGGAGAAATAGACAAAGTGTGTTCTCTGATGATCCTAAGTGCAGAAGGAAAAATTTAAATAGTGCATATCATCATTTTCCTTTGCGCTAAATACAGAGCATAGAGCCACCACTGTAGCTGGTTCCTTTATAAGACGGTTGCAACAGGAAGTCACATGATCTTGCAGCTGTTGTTTATATGACTATCTGTTTGAGATGAGGTTGCCAGCCCCCATGTATAACCTCATATTAGTCACATGAGGGTCCAGTAGTCTTCTTCTTCTGTGTCTCTTCAGAGACCCCTGGGATCTACATGGGGTAAGTGCTTATGGCAAGGATCCCCCACCACGATATAAGCCCATTGAGGCATATTGAGAATATGATGTTAGGCCCATATTTTCTTGACCATACAGCACACTAAGTGTGATGTGGTCAGCATTATGCTGGCCGCCTTTAACTTTCTGAGAGTTGATCTGGTACCCAATTCATGAGGCTGGGTTGACCCTGGAGCCTTTTGCGGTCTAAAAATACCATCTCAACTGGGGATCAAACCATGGACCAGCCAGTATATGACAAGGGGTAATAAATATAGGTAAAAAGATTAATTTTTGTTTCACTTCAATTGGTACTGGAAGCTATTAGGGAGTGTGAGCCACATCCATCTCACTTTTTTTTTTCAAGTCAAAGGAAGGCGCCATTTTGCATATAAATTAAAACAAATAATAATGTCAAAATGTGCTATCATATCATAGCAAAGTTACAGCTAGATTATTTTAATGCACATGAGGCTTGAATTACACTCTAGTTTTTGGGTGTTTAAGCTTTGGTTATTGTAATAAAACTGATATGTATGCCACTGCATACCAGCATTGATCATTACCCACACACAATAAAATCTTGTAGTGAAAATCCTGTATTGGTTCTAATGACAACATAAATGATTTTCAAGTAAATTTATGTCCCCTAATTTCCTTTTACCATACTAAGGCTATGTTAATGCTATCCAAAGTGTTACATAATCAAGATATGTGATCTGTCTGCCTTTCTGCTATAAATCAGGGGTCCTGCTTCTCAAAGTATACAAGTGTGTTGCAAAATTGTTCCCTCTGTGGCAACTAACTGTAACTTACACTTCCTATCTCCATGGATAGTTATATCATCTATCATTTCAATGTCAGTGATGCTTTTATTGTAGTCATTCTTCTTTAAGTACAACTTCCTACTCGCAGTAAACATTTATCAGTTCTGTTGCTGATGTCTTTCTATAATAATAATAATAAATTCTTTAAGCACCAAACACGGCGCATAAGGCAGAAATCAGTGCTCTCCAGGTTGTTCGTTGTGACGCCACTCCTCTTAACTCTTGCACATTATTTAATCCCAACGTTCTTCCTTCTCTTATTATTGTTCTTCTAAGTGTTTCTTTTGGTCTTCCTTTTTTCCTCTTACCCTCAGGAACCCAAGTGAGCGCCTGCAGTGGTATTCTGTTGTTTTGCATTCGTAGGACATGACCGATATATGACCATCGTCTTTTCCTTATATAGTCGGAGACATATTTCTGCCTAGAGTCTTCTCTTATTTGTCGATTAGTCTTGAATTCTTTCCAACTGATGTTCATGAGTTTTCTAAGACATTTTTTCTCGAATGTATTCAGTTTGTCTTTCTATGCCACAATGTTAAATCATCCAGTTTCTGAAGAAATATCTTTTTTACTTCTGTTACCAAAGATCTGTTCCATTAAGTACTTTTCCTATTGTGGAACATTGTTTTTCCTTATGTTGTTTAACTCTTCATCTCTGAGCTGCACCTTGTATATATTGTTATAACATCTATAAGTATTTGAATTGTATTGTTTCATAACTGCCCCATTTATGTTGATGGTGTATTTGGGAGAATATGTTTTGTTTGTGATTACCATTATTTCTGTCTTTTCACTATTTTGGCTAAGGCCTTTAGTTTTACTTTCTGTCATTATTGTATGAATTATATCTTGTAATTTTTTTTACATTTTGCTATTTGTGTATCTCAAATTGTTTACAGTATGGTCACTAACTGATATTTCTGGCATATCCTAATAGATCTAATTATATTTTGGGAAATTTAAATCTGGCAGTGTCACACTCCAGTCAACCCAGCTGTAAATAGGTTCCTAACTCTGCTCTTGAGTTAAGGAAGGAAAAGGCAGTGAGGAAGGGAACTGGTCACCCCACCTCATAAAAAAAAAGCTGGACCTAGTATAGGAAAGTCTCTAACACTTCACTCCCCTACGGCACTATCGGCCATGGGGCTACCTTTACCTTTTCCATTTTTATACGGATCTCAGGTTCCATTTTTATACGGATCTCAGGTTCCATTTTTATACGGATCTCAGGTTCCATTTTTATACGGATCTCAGGTTCCAAAAAGAAGTTTATTCATTAAAACCAAATGTATTCACATTTCCAGGTTTAGTGGATGCACACACTCATCCTGTGTGGGCAGGCGACAGAGTGCACGAGTTTGCTATGAAGGTCAGCACTGTACAACACACTTATGTTTGATGTTAGTGTGACAGCCCGTGGTTGTATTATGAATCATCTATGGCAATGTCTGCCCAGGTTCGCTTACCTCTGTGGTTAGCATTGACTTGCTGTTTAACCAATGAAATAAAGTTCACCCTACGTACCTTTTCCTATCTGAATAATATCTAACTCACACCGTTTCTCCTTTTAGACAAGAATTCTCACTGTTCAATATTTCGGGTTAATCATTACCCAAAACTACTTTCTTGTCCATGAAATATTCATCCTATAAACTACTTGAATACTGCCCTCAACATGGCTCCTAGCGTACGTGCCATCTGCACACTGACTCACGCCTTCTGGACTGCCCGCTGAGAAAAGCGTGTTTCACTAAAATACAGTTCACCTCTGTCCTGCGCCACATTGTCCGCGCATCCCCTGTTTGTACTCTATCTGAACCGTCCCATTCCTAATTCTTATTCCTTCCCTTTGACTGTAAATCGTTCTCTAACTGCCACATTATCTCCCTTTCTCCCTTAAAAATAAATTATTTATCCGTAGGAGAAAAAATTTATTTTCATGACTGTACCAATACTATTATTGTACTTGTCCTATATACAAAAAAATCTTTAGCAATGTGCTGTTACAACCCTAGCTCAGCACATTACCAATTCTTATCTGTGCCAAAGGACAATTTCTATTTTACACAACACAATTAAATTGTACTGGGAACGTACATTCATCAACATCTCGTTCCCATTTACGACCACTCATCTTTGCTTTTTCTCCTAACTGCTCATATTACATGATTTCAAAAACATACATTTGACATGTTATACATTCCACTTCCTTAGTGGTCATTAATTTTTTTTTTTTTTCATATCACTTAACATGTCATTATTTTCTTACATTACAACATATTATCATAACAAAACTGAGGAATAACTATTTTCCCGTCACTTTTCTTAAGTGACCTTTCTTCTTCACATTTATGACTGTTCTTAACCCTTGTCTTTCTCACTCACATTCTGCCAACTGTGTACTTCACCATACAAAGTTTATTTCCTTTTACACATCCAGTCACTCCTATTGTCATACATGTAAACTCCTCGTATAGTATTATCTTCTGTCACCACACACCTGGTGTGAACTGTCTGGCCTTCATGTTCTCTCGTATAAAGCCAAACATGTCTTCTGTCATGTCTCCCTATATACATAGTTCATGATGGCGTGAGCCATTTACTATCATGGCAACACTGAATTGCCATACTTCCGTCCACCCTTTTCTAACTAGACTTATGTCCTTGGTCTACTACGCAGAAATATTTTCAACTTCTTTGGTCTACCTATCTTAAACCGCTTTGTCGCTTTGACCTACTTGCGTGTTTTTCTGCTGCTGACCTGTCACTTGAACTCCTTTTCCCACAACACTGTCTCCCAGTGTCTGAATTTCTGTTGTATATGTTCGGTGAGGGTTATCCTCAATAGACTCACATTTGTAGTCTGATAAACACCGCACTTAACGTTTGTATATGTTTTTCGTTCCCTCCCTGAAACTTCTCTTTGTGCTATCTCCTCTTTCCTTCTCCACAACACTGTCTCTTCATGTCTAAATTTCTACTGTATATGTTCGGTGAGGGTTACCCTCCATAGACTCACATTTGTAGTCTGGCAAACGCCGCACTTAACGTTTTTTTATATGTTTTTCGTTCCCTCCCTGGAACGTTCTCAACACAATTCTCTTCTCTTCGTGTATTACGGAGAAAAAAAAATATGATTTCTCCCCAAAATCTTCATAAGACTCGGCCACTGCCGCAAAAATCTCTATCTTTGCCATATGCTCCATGGCTTCTTACTTCTACATAAGTTCCTTCTAGAACTATCTCTTCTAAATGTCTGTGCCATCCTTCCTGTGGCTTCTCCATACTCCGTCACTTCTCCGTGACTCTCAATTTTCCCATACTTATTTATCCAAGTGATTCTCTTGTTTTCGCCATCTCCCATGGCCCTTACTACTCCCCGTCCAATATCTCAATTACTCTCTCTTGAGTTCGCCATCTCTTATGGCTCTTCCCTTTCTCACCTAATATCCTCGTCATTTTTCATGACCTTTATCTCTCATCTCCCCCTCTACTTCACTTACTCATAAACTCCGCTATTTTAGCTATAGTGACTTCCTTGTCGCTATGCCTTTCCAACGAAATGTGTTTAGCAATATCTATATTTTCTTCTTCCTTTATTTCTCCTCCGACCTTGATGACGATTTGCCTGCTCTGCCTTTTCTATCAACCTTTTCTTGTTTGCGTCATTTAACATTTCCGTCAAAACCATATTTACCTCAGTTTTAGTTTGTGGAAAGTATGTCTGATACTTCTGTTCCAGCACGCTCCATAGCATGTCTCCCGAGAAGTTAAAATCAGGCCGCTTTATGGTAGCTTCTATTACCTTCTTCACCTCGTCGATATTTGGTTCATCCGCTTTAATCGGATTCTTTCTCAATTTTTCCAAGAATTTAGACCTCTCCGAGCGCCATAGAACCACATTTGGCTCAACCTTTTTGGTAATGTTCTCCGTCTTTATCTGATTTATACGTCCAAGATCACTATTCTCATTTTTCGGCCAATAAATTCTACGACCTTCGTCGTCCGTTATATGCTCGAGCTCATCCGACCTGTATCCAATTTCGTCGGGGCCCATAACTCTATCCTCCCCACTTGACGAATCGAATTCTGATTCTATGTCAAACTGGTACTTTTCTTGTACTGTACTTAAACCCTCCTGTTTCGTCTTTCTTTTCTCCGAGTCTTCAATTTGTCGATTATATGCCTCCCTCCAATCAGTCTGCGTGATTGTCGCTGCATGTCGCATCCACATGTCTGCATTGTCCGCTATTATTTTCTCCAGATTGTATACTGACAAGTCCCTTTCTCTACTACTATCTCCACATTTGCTCCCTTCTTCCTTACTTCTTCTACTATTCTCTCCTCTTCTATAAGTACTTTTGTGTCTGTGACTACCGTCACTCTCGTCAGATCCTACACTGTCTGAGTCAGTCGACACCAATTCTGACGACCATCTCCGTCTACTGCTATATTCTGCTTCATTAACTGTATGTTTTCCTGTTTCTGTACTGTTTTCCTAACCTGACTTGTCCATGGTCTATTCCTATTACCTTCTTCCTTTATTGTAATATTTTGCTGACCAGATCCTATTATGTTTCTCCACACTCCTAGCGGTTCTACCTTCATTTCCCAACCGTTCTGTGTTCTTATCTGGCACTTCTGTTGGTTTGCTATGTTGATGTTATTTATTTCTATGGACTTCCCTTTTCTAACTTCATCGCAATTTTAACTTTTTCCAATTCATCTGCTATTATTGACATTGCACATTTGTCAATATCTGTAAGCCACTTACGGCATGCGTGTGGGTCACCTGAAAATAGGTCTACATTACCTTTTATGTCTACCTTGGCTAATGTGTCGGTAATCGTCTTTATGAGGGCCAAAGTCTGGCTGTCTTGCATGTTATACTGTGTCGGTTCGGCTTGTGCCATTATCACAATCTGAAAAATAGTTACTTATTTCTACGGTTAACTTAAACTAACTTGCACCTGAAAATGAATGGAAATTGTTCTATTAGTCTTGGGTTTCCTGAAAAAAAAATAATGTTACAGTTACAAAAAAAAATGTATGCATACACTGTTATAAATCAATATTAGTGAGACACAATACTAATAATAAGAATAGTAATTAAACAACAGTAATAATATTAATAACAATAAAATTACCATAATGTCTAATTAATAAGACAAGAATAATAATACAACAATGTCTAATTAAACTAATTACTTAAGACGTCTGCGTTGGAGTACTCGTTTATCACGTTGCGCGCGCGCGACCGACTTTTTCTTTTTTAACAAACACTATTGTTATATTTTTATACCATGCGGACTACACACTGTATTGTCCTTTTCTACACACAGGCTTCTATCGGTGAATCGGTTACTGTACTGCACTCTATGACCGACTTAAGACTACTTGCGTGAAACACGTCGACCTGTCGTCTGCTGTGATGATTGTTCCCGGGCTGAAAGATTTGAATGAAAACAATTTGTTTCCGAATTGACGTTACAGGACTTGTGAATATTGTACCCGCTTTGTCTTTGCGACCCCTCTCGTGCAGGAGGCGTGAAGAAAAAAAAATCTTGACCTGATTTCTGAGCTGGCGCCTTCGGTTGACCAGTTCGCAACCTGTCAGCTTCTGTTTACACTTTGACTGTCCTGTTTTTCTTCGTATGTTGTAAAACTGCAATTCTGCGTTGTTCTGCCGTCTGTGGTTCTTGAAGTCTGTCATCAACCAGTGCGTGTGTTGTACCACTCAGGTTTCCCTCCCTTATTTGTAATAAATGTTTGTACAATACCAAACCTACCCACTATCCTGTTCTCACTGTTCTAGTCTACTATCATTTACTGGACACAGTATTAAGGTCCTAAGGGTCTTGTTGGATTCGGCCTATACTGCTTGATAGAAATACAACAGAAGTGATTGCGTCATTAATAGACTGAACTGCCCATGGAGGACTTCTGGTGTCGTGTATTGTGGTTCGCACTATTGACCTGCCATTGAAACATCATTTTTTGATGATGCGTAGATGGCAGAGCGGATAGTGTGATTCGCTTGCATGGCTAGGCGGGGTTGTCGCACGGAAGGTCCAGTGTTCAAATCCTGGGTGAGCCACTCATGTCTGTTGTTTTTCTGTTGTCTGGTGTTCTACTTCTTTATTTCCTGCGAGTGCCTGATAACATACCTTTATATTTGTTTCATATTAATTTACTTTGTCTTGGTGAATGACTGATTTCAATGCTGGCTGAGGTTGGTCTCGGCTCTTGAATTGTATAATGTGTAGTGTACTTTGCCTTGTTAGGAGCCGGGTTAGCATAGTGGTTAGTGCACTGGCTTCCTAGCGCAGTGGTCTATGGTTCGATCCCCAGATGAGGCGGAAAAATTTTTAGGCCACAAACGGCTCCTGGGTCGACCCAGCCCCAAATGGGTACCAGAGCTACTCTGGGAAGGTTAAGGCGGCCGGCGTGATGCCGACCACATCACCCCTCGTGTGCCGACGGTCAAGATAATATGGGCCTAACACCATATTCCCAATATGCCTCAATGGGCGTGTAACGGGTTCCTTTACCTTTACCTTTTTACTTTGCCTTGTTGTGGCAACTTATTCTCGTGTTGGTCGATTTGAAAGAAGAAAATTCTGACTTGGTTTTTTCGGACCGACGTTTCTGCTTGGCTGGTTCCGATACTGTTCACTTTGTTCTGTGTTTACAACTTACACTGTTGTCACTCTGTTTTTTTTTTTTTTTCATGTTATAAAAACGTAAATATGACTTTTTCTTTGTTGTACTCTGCCGTCTGTGGTTTTTGGGGTCTGTCACAGATCCGAAAACGTATTATGGTGTCTTCTGTCTGTGTTACTCTGTATTATCATGGCTATCTGTAGTTCGTGGTTGCTGAAATCTGTCACAGCGTCAAACGTATCTATGTCTTCTGCCTGAAGCGAAGAGAGATGACAGCATAAAGCATAGTTTCTGAACTCCTGTTTATAAACAATGTGTGTGTGCTGCTGCTAGAGGTTGGTTACGGCACCAAATTCTATACAGATGTGACAGCCCGTGGTTGTATTATGAATCATCTATGGCAATGTCTGCCCAGGTTCGCTTACCTCTGTGGTTAGCATTGACTTGCTGTTTAACCACAAGTCACACACAGCACGTGATGCGATAACGCCATAGTAATTTGAATAGTGGTTTATTTATATATGAAAGGATCATTGCTGTCTGCTCTGACCTCCACATTTTGGTCCAGCATAGAATATACAATGTAAGTTCTTTCTTTCCTTACTCTCTCTCGCTCAGTATCGAATGTACACCTTCTGACCTTTTAACCATCAGTGATCATGCAGGTGTTCTAGTTCTGTTCTTTCTTCCTTATAGTTTCTTATGTCTATTGTTATCTATCATCTCAGTGTTCAGGTTATCTATTGGTAGACCGGGCCTCTCCGGGGATGTTGTTTTCCCTTTTATCACTGAGGAACATGACTACTGTCTATATGAAATAAAGTTCACCCTACGTACCTTTTCCTATCTGAATAATATCTAACTCACACCGTTTCTCCTTTTAGACAAGAATTCTCACTGTTCAATATTTCGGGTTAATCATTACCCAAAACTACTTTCTTGTCCATGAAATATTCATCCTATAAACTACTTGAATACTGCCCTCAACATGGCTCCTAGCGTACGTGCCATCTGCACACTGACTGCAGGAAACGCCTTCCTGAAAAAAAAACAACCAAAAAATGTCAAATACAAGATGACCTAAAAATAGCAATTAATAAAAATGCAAGCGAGTGAGCGGACACGAGCAATTATATAGTCCCTCTGTTTCACTTTCCATCTCTCTCTAGGTGGACCCATACCCGTCAGTTCAGTCACAATATCTCTCCTTATGTGTGGTGTGATGGAAGTAGGGTCTGCATTACTGTGTTATGCTTGTTTTTTTTTGGGAGGGAGTGTATTTCTGATATTGTATAACCTTTGTTCTGTTGTAAACTTTCAAAGCTGCTTGTCATCATAAATGTTTGGTTTGGTTTTAAGGACCATCTTCATTGCACACGAACAACTCCATCAGTGCTCCGATCTTCTCCCTTAGATCACACAATGAGGATCTCAGCACAATGCACAAACTGTGTTGCACCGACAAGGATCCCAATGTGTGTATACAGGAATCACACATTCTATAAATATTTTTGTGGGTAGGTTTCCTAATTTTTAAATGTCTCCATGGCAGCAGACATATGGCCAACTCTTTATGATTTCCAACTGCCGAGGGATTTTTAACGTGTGCAACTTGCACACAGAACCTCCTATTTTTTGCCTTTATTTGAGAAGGCATCCAATCTCACTACCCAGGAGATCAGGGGGGAGTATGAAATTCTTAGAAACTGTGACGGAATTATTGGGTCGATCTCTTCTCCTCTCCGGCAGTAGTCAGTTACATTAGTTGTGAGTACTGATTACATGCCATTTCCATGGTCAGCACTTTTCTTTCTCTGCTGTCAAGCAGATATTTGGTAATTTCAAGTTATCATACTCTCCCCTCATCATGTTTGCATTAAGTTTCTCGGCTTTGCTAAGACTAGGCACAGGTAAAAACCCAGATGGGCTGGTCAGGGACCGAGCGTTGAGTTTACCTAAGGCATGCTGCGCAATGAATTACCTGTCAGCAGACATATTACTGATACGCACTTGACAGTCGGAATGTCGTAATAAGCTTCCGGCGGAATTATTATGAAGATATTGTTAAAGTTAGTTGCTTATCCTTTACAGGACGTGGCAATCAACCCCAGCTTTTATTGGCTGTTTGTGATTTTTCTAGGCAATTTTTTTCATTCAGTAGTTTGCCATTGCTTTCTGAACAGTACGGCGCTTATACCATTGTTAAAAATCCACACAAAGTGATCTGCTACCAAACTGCCTGCAGCAGGTTTCGAACCTGGTATATCTGGATTATGAAACTGTGTTCATATCCATTAGGCCACAGACACCGACATGAAGATATTACTTGAGATAAAAGTAAGAAGTTATTTGTAAACATTGCAGAGAGAGTGATCAGATGTTTTCATTCAATATTTTGAGACATGACCTCTGCATTAAGGCACAGAAATTTCCTAGTGGAAATATTTTTAATTACCCCAAAAAAACACACAGGTTTTGAAACTATTGGCCTGCATTCGAGATGTAAGAATAACCACATTTCTGATTGGGGCCTGGTCTAATAGTAAACAACACATGCCAGGAAAGAAAGGGGCAAAATAACCTGACACTTGAGTCAATTTAGAACACTGAAAATTCACCTCATGCCAAGAAGACAATCAGACCTTGCCAGAGTTAAGAATAGTACCAGACCAGACCTTGTTGGAGCATATTGAGGACTTAGAGCCCAGGAAAACGCTACCTTTTTAACACGAAAAACCGAAATATGAGGAAACTGTAACGCAAAGTCAAAAGTGGGAACTTATTGCTAAAATAACAACACCCCAGACCACGTGTAAGAGGCATCGCCAAGCTG